>OY856187.1:281307274-281399739 GCA_963693315.1 Diogma glabrata | reverse complement strand
GGCTTTACATAAATTTTTCTAGTCATTTCCATTACAGTTCATAAGTTTTAATATTTTAGCTTGTTTTATAACTTATAGTGTAACCATTGTCCCCTGTATTGTTCAATAAATAATTTATAATAATAATAGTGCTGTGCATATGCAGATACAATGTAACTGTAAGATAATGAAACAATAGCAATTTAATTTCAAATTTTACACCTTAGTTTTCTAAAATTATATATGTAATCTAAAAGTTATCAACACATGTAAGTTAATTTATTGTTTTTATTCTAGTATAATTGTCTCTATTTTTACATTATTATTTATTTTTAACATGTCTAGTTCTTAACTTCTTGATAATGACGGCCAAAACTGTCGAAAATTCGAAGCAAGATCTGTAATAACAACTATTAAATAAAATAAACACTATAATAAAGATGTACTACTTCTATATCTAGTTCACCGTAATAGAAATCCCGTACCACCCGAAAATACAATTAATAATTGGTGAAATAAATCAGACTACATTTTTTATTTTTGATTCCAAAGTCATTTAAAAAATATTTGAATTTAAAAAACATTGTATTATAAATGAAAAACAAAATTTTTAATCTAAAATTCTAATTTTTATTTTTAAAAAATCCACTTTTAATTCTCAAAAAATTATATTTAAATTTAAAATTGGAGAATTTTGATTTGAAAAAACAATTTTTTATTAAAACAAAATCCAAAATTTTATATTAAATGTTTCAATATTTTAGTCTAAAATTAAAAAGGTATTTAAATTAAAAAATAATATTATGGATTTAAAAATTTATTTTTTACTTTGAAAATTACAGTTTTTAGTCTAAAAGTACAATAATGTTTGTTATTAAAATATTTGAGAAACTAAAACGAATAATTTGATTTTTGAAACAAAATTTCAAGGCAGATAATTTTTTAATTTTAAAGTCACAATTATATTTTTATTAAATGTGTTTATTTTATGTATAGTAATAATGTGGACTTGTAAAATAATCAATAGGAAATTCTAAGCTAATTTTTATATTTTGGCTTGCTAAAGGATATTTCAGGTTTAATGATTTAAAACAAGAAGATAAACAAGATATAAATGTTCAACACGGATATTTGTACCCGTCTATATATAAATAAATTTTTGTAACACATGCATAAAAAATAATCAATTTTGTACTAGAATAGAATAAAAGAAAAATCTACTTTTCCGCACATTTTTTTTTTATTAGAATCAATTTATTTTTCATTAACATAAACAATACAATACATAATTTTTACAAAGAAATAAGAAAAACATAAAGATTATTAGTGAATTTCTGATTTCAAAGAAATGTGGCGATGTGGTTTTATTCATAATTCACGAGTTCTAAAATATCATTTGAAATTATAAGCTCAAAAGTTTAAATGAGGTTGGGGTCAAAACAAAATTAAATCCTTAATATAAAAAAATCTTAGAACTAGAAAAAGAAACAATATATCGTATTAACTAATGTTTGTTTGTTTGTTTAACATATTTATATACATATTTTAAATTTAAATCAAAATAATACATATTAATTTATATTTTTACAAAAACAGAAATAGATACCAATTATTTTATTAATTTATTATTAATTTTTAATTTCTTTTTTTTTTTTATTTATAATTGACGAAGTATGAATGAGGAAAATAAAACTAAAATAACAAAATCCCCAAAAAGTACCTAGGTAAAATCTATCTATAATTTTTACATTAACTTTTAGGATTTTTGAATAAATTACTATTCATTTAATATTTTTTTTTGCTAATATTAGAATACGTATCTTGCAAAACTCATAAATGAAACAGACAATTGGACTAAACACAAAAACGGAAACAAATAAAATATAGTTACATAATTATTTATTAACTTAATTTTAAGATAACACGAAGATTTTAGTAGAAATCACACACAGAACTTAGCAATGAGAATAAAACAACCCATTAATGTTATGATGATCGTAATCAATAAGCCAGAATTTAATACATTTATTAAAAGCATTGACAGATATCATGTCTTTGAAATGGTTAGGCAGTCTATTAAATAAAGAAGGCCCGTTATACGAAAGGCTTTTTTTAAAATGTTCGGTTTTGGGAAATGTTATATTACACATATTGGCATTTCGAAAGTGGTATGAGCTGCTTTGCCGAATATTGAGTTGACCACTATTTTTAAAAAACGCTATTAGAACTTTATAAACATATAGATTTCGCAATGCCAAGATGTTATCCTTCTTGAAGAGAGGAAAGGATGGTTCCATGCGGTTTTTATGATTTATCAATCTAATAGAATGTTTTTGCGTTAAGAACAATGGTTTCAGATTGGTCCAATAAGTACCGCCCCAACAACAAATTCCATATGGCAGTCGTGAATGCACAAGTGCAAAATAAATAACTATTAGCAGAGGAAGCCCACAAATATCTTTTATAAGGTATATTTTTCTAATGGCATTAAAAACGCTCCTTTTTAGGATTGATAAATGATTCTTCCAATTTAGCATAGAATCAACATTCAAGCCAAGATATTGAAAGTTGTGAACATTCTCGATCTTTATACATTTAATACCATTGCACTGTCGTTTATAACAATCAGCAATATGGTAAACAATATCATTTTCAGAACAGATCAATTTGGAAATATCGAAAAACATTACCTTAGTTTTGGAGCTAAGATGCATGTTATGATTATCCAGCCAATTTTTCAATTTGTTTAGATCAAGTAACATATTATTTTCAATTTCAGGCAAATTTTTTCTCACGAAAACTAAGGCAAAATCGTCAGCAAAACACACTAATTTACAACTGAAGTCCTCATTAAAAATATCATTTATGTATATTAAAAACAATAGTGGCTCAAGTACAGATCCTTGAGGTACACCAATAGTTATACAACCCCAACTGCTAAGAAAACTACCCTGTTTAACAGCTTGGCTACGATTTGTTAGAAAAGATTCAATCCATTTGTAAGCTAAACCTCTAAAACTAATTCTCCAAAGCTTCCTAAGAATCAAAAATTATAGAAACGTCTTCATCTCCATCTCAATTCTTAGTCAATTCACACTCGTTGCCGCAATCAATGCAACAGCCGTCAACTTCTGTCTGTATTCCTATTTTAATTTCTACGCTTTGTTAAAATAAATATATAACCAAATCTGTATGATTAAGAAAATTAAAAATTTTGTTTAACTCTAGATGAAATTATATTTTTAGTACTTCACAGACTATTAAATTATAACATTCATAAAAATTATTCACAATGTATGACTACTGATTCGCTTTCATTCCCATTCAGACAAAGAAAGCCTAATAGCGTCTGACGCATGTTGGAACGGCCCTGTGTGTGCTTCTTAGTATATATATGTATAATAATAATGTAAATAACATATACAAATTTCAGCTTTGCTGAAATAAAGTAAATTTTCATGAAATTTTAAAACTTTGATATTTAAAAAAAAATACTAGGAACCGGAGTAAGTGTCTGCCATTGGATTTTTTAATAAAAAAAGATTGTATACTTACTTTAAGATATTAAAACGGCAGACATGCTGAAATCACAAATCAATACCCATTTCACATACGGCAGGTAAAAAACTATACCTAGCATCAATATGGAGTTTGCTAACATACCGTAAGTCTGCCTATCACTGGCTCGTAGACTAATACGATTATATTTTTTTTTTCATATTTTTGTTTTTCTTTTGTTTTTGAATTTTCAAATTAATAGATATACATATAATATTTCTTAAAATAATTATTATTTTTTTTCACAGGTTTAAACTACATGAATATTTATTCTTTTATGTTTTTTTTCTTTTTCCTTTTTTTATATTATTTAATTTGATTAAAATCAAATTATAACTGATTCGATTAACATCAAAAAAATAAGCACAATCCAAAAGAAAACTATATTAGCATTCAGATTTCAATTTATAATTTGATTAAAAAAACAAATAACGACTGATTAAAATTGCTTAAACATCAATTAATAGTTGCCCAATTTTTTTTTTTATTTAATTTTTTCGAAAGTTTTATTTAATTTTTATTTATTTAATTTTTATTTAGTTTTATTTAATTTATTTAATATTTATTTAATTGTGCTGTGCAGTAATTTAACCGTCAATCCGGTCAACGAGTTCTAGAGCATTAATTAGGCAGTTAAATAAACAAGTCAAATTTAGACCATAAGTAAACAACAGTCAGTCGATCCGATCAGTGTGTGCGAGAAACAGATTTTCTTTTCAGCAAGTTAACAAATTAAAATAAAGTGAATTCGTGACCGAAACATAATAAAATTGATTTATAATAAAAGCTGAAATTATGTTCTAAGTGATTGTAAAACTAAAGATTATTCAACTAAAAATATTCGTCAGTGAATGATTATATTTTAAGTGATTGTAAAACTGAAACACCTAGTAAATAAATATATAAATGTTTATAATAAAAGCGGGAATTATACTATAAGTGATTGTAACATTTATAAAATATAAATAAAAACATTTTAAACATAAACATTTCATTCACTACATTCTACTAACAGAAGTGTTAAATCTGCTTCACAACAGTTTAATAAAAGTAGTGCCGTGAAGATATTTTATTTGCACTACAGTCTTACGTCTCTTAAGAGTTAAGGTCTAGTTGGATTAAAGAGTTGAAAATGATTGATTCGTATAAAGTTTTCTAAAATTTTACTAAGTTTAATTTATTTATCTTAGTTTTTGCTAATTTTGCTAATTTAAAGAAACATCTATTTCATAAAAATAAAATTATGTTCTTTAATTCATTCAATACAATCTTATAATAATTACACTTTTAAATCATTCAATGACTTTTTAAACCCGACAATCATTTTTAATTTTTATACATGTATAAAGTTTATATTAAAGATTGCGTTCGTATATTTAAGTTTTAACATATAGTTATTGCTATCATGCAACAGTTTCTATTTTAAATTTTTTTAAAATACTTAAAATCTTTTACCGCAACATTACAATACAATGTCCTTCTTCGTGGCAGTGGTTACATACCTTCACCCTTTATTTAATCGTTTGATTTTAATTTAATTTTTATCTCAAACAATCGCCCAATAATATTCTCACCATTTTTAATAAATAAAACACCGAAACTACTAAAATCATATTTAAAAAAAGGAATGTAATAAAACAGTCTTTGCCATCATACAAATCATGAAATGGTTTATCCATTCCTTAATCATAAAAAATCAACATCATTTTCATTTTATTTATTTTATCTCTTCTAATATTTTTTTATTAAAGACTCAATGTTTTAAAAAAATTTCATTACAAAGTATTGTTGAGATGAAATAAATTAAAAAAGACACAAAAATATGTAAGAAATCTACCTTATTATGCTGAATGCATACAAATTAAGCTTTCAAATTGTTTTTTCTTTTCAAATTAAAAGACAAACCAAAAAATAACTTTATGGAGATAACATAATTTTTTTTGTCTTAAAGATTTCATTTGAGATATATTTTTTTAAGATTCGAAAAAATTGAATGTTTTGTTGGTAAGGAAATATAATTTTAATTTTTATTAATTTCAATTAATTTTATTTTTAAAAATTTAAAGTTTTATTATCTGAATGTGACTTGTTTATGCGAATGTAAATTTAAGAAAAATTAAATTAAGATGTTTATTGGGTTTGAGATTGCATGAGTTATGGTATGAAGTGATTTTTTATTTCGATTACTGTGGGGACGCCAATTTTTTTTTGATTGTGTAAATTTGTGGGAATGATAAATTTATTGTTATTAGTATCACTTATTTTTATTAGTATCAATTTGTGGATATGGTCACATACATGAAGTGCAATGTGAGAGTTCTTCACCACTGTAATTGCAAGCATGTTGAATGAATAAATCTTGAACATATATGTATAATAAATCTCAATTGTGACCTAAGCTTATTTTTAGTGTTAAAGAAGAAAAAAACGTGTTCTCTATAGTCTAGACCAAGTTGTAAAAACCTAACCATTTTTGGTTTTCCTGAAACTTGGCATATAAGTACGGACAAAATAAAAAATATAACTTATTCTAGAATTTTTTTAAAGTGCTAAGTTTGAGCATAGGGGAACCCCAACATGCATTGCAAATGAAATTTGCCAACCTATACAAGATCGTACAACTGGTTCAGTAATGGTCCATTAATGGCGACCAGTAACGCAGCAATCGCCGAGTACTGGCAACCACGACTGGTCCATTAACATAATTTTACTAGATGATAACTTCGTGCATTAAATGACTGTTATTGATGTGCAAAAGGAAAAAAGCAGCATTGACCCAAACAAGGTTGAACAATTGGTCCAGTAACGGACAACTAATGATGACCAGTATTGCAGCAATGGCCGAGACGACTGGGCGATTAACAAAAATATAAAATATTACCATATGCAAATTAAATAAATTTAATAATTTGAAATAAAATAAAAATAGTTAATGAAAAAAAAATTAAATCTTATACTAACCTAAAACCTAATCAATAAATCTTATTATTAGTCTTTCAGCCGAGAAGCGAAAACTAAACTATAGGTGAAAATTTTGCAAATATATATGTGTATCTAAAATAGGTTTTGCTATAGCGAATTTTAATCAAATGACATAGATCGGCCAATTCATGGTTGTAGTACTGGTCCAATAACAATAGCCAATAAATGTTAGCCATTAACTAGCGATTGCTTGGCCATTTAATGTAAAGGGTACTGATTATTTTCTATAAACCGATTTATGGTTAGTTATGATTTATTTTCTTTTGTTTCTATTTTGTGAGTTTTTAATTTTTTTGGCAAAAAATTAAAAAGGATTAAAACAAAGCTGAGTCATTATTGTTTTGAATTAAGGAATATTTTTTTGGGAAATTTGGAATATTTGGAAGTGGTTTCGTTGAAATAAATATATGTATATTGATTACACATTTTCAATAGTTTTCCTAAATTGATAGATATTTGTATTATCTGAGGTGTAAAAGTTGTTTGATAATTTTTGATTATAAATTTTGTGTGGTAGAGTTGTAGTTGTGACGTAGTTCGAACGTTAATCCACCAAAGGATTTAATATGTTATTAAGTAGTTTTAACCAAATTAAACAAAACTGTTCCGAAATTGCATTGATAAATTAGTTTCCGTTTATGTATTTAGTTTGGTTGGTTTGATAATTTTTTGGATTATTCTGTTTATACTTAATTTTTTATTTAAACTAATTTGACACATCCAATTCTTTTTGTACACAAAGCTGTCTGGTCCCGAAATCTACCTATTTCTAGCGGATATGCCTGTCGCTTGGGCTTTTTTTTAATAAACCATAAAACTTTTCATATAGGTTATAAATATAAATAAAACATTTATTACAGTACAGTAACGCAAGTTTACCTCTTTAATTCTTTAAAATAAAAATAAAAGAATAACGAGCTTGAAAACAAAAATAGACAGAATAATAAATAGATGTGCCAATTTTTAATAAGATAGTTTGATAGTTCATATGTTCATGAATCTTTACATCCAGAATGTCACTTTTAAAATGATTTTTACTATAACCTTTTAAGTGACTGTCAGAAACAAAGTTGATTCGCTTAACAATCTAAATTTATTGCAAGTTAAAGCTGTAACACGAAAAATTTAAAATATATATCGTTATTAATCTAATTTTTCTGTCTGTTTTTTTTTCAAACACGTAACAATAAAAAAAACCAAAAAGCCTTACTTATATGCCGACAGAATACCATTAGTAACTTAATATTTTCCAAAATATTTACAAAATGAACCATCAATTTGATAATCCTACCCAAAATAATCGTATTAACCGTTAACCTGATATTCAATTTCCACCACATCAAATCTCAATTTGCCAATTATAGAAACATAAACCGTTTTATGGGTTTAGTATAAGACAACTAAATTAGGATATCCATTAAAATATTTTTTACATTTCCTGCATAGCTGTAGTTAAATCTTAGCTTATTTTAAAGATAAGAATTTTATTCTTTATTTTCAAGTTTTTTACCTTAAGAAACGAAATTATGTTTTTCTATTCCACTAGATTCTAACAATTAAATTAAGAAAACGAAATTAAAAAAAGGAAAATCAATTGAATAACAAAAGAAATGAATGATGATGGTTGTACAAGAAGATATTCGTCATCGTAGATTATAGATTTATTTATATTTACTTAAGATCTTGTTCTTTAAAAAACATAATATAAACTTTTGTGTTGTAATTGTTTGATGGAATATTTTTTAATTTGTAAGGTGCTTAGCAGGGCTTTTTTAAATATTCCTTCAAAGGTAACTGTTGTATTAGAAATTAAAAACGAATAAACTGTTAATAATATGTCATAATAATTAAAGATGATTGTTATTATTGTTTAGATTATATTATATTGAAATGTTTTGGTGAAATGTTGTGCTACCACCAAACAGATATATTATACCCGACCTATATCTACTGTGAGAATTACCCTTTAGAGAACCCCTCTAATCTAGCCTCCCTTATCAACTTCAGGATATCTACAGAGTTTAGTGTATGGAAAACATGCCCGTCAATACAGTATATACGAACGCAGATAAAAACTTATCATTTAGATCACTCCACAACAGTGATGCCAGATTTTCAAAAATGAATTTCCCGTTGACATATCAAAAATATCCGATTTTTCCCGTTTCATTAAGGAAAAAATCCCTCAGAAATTCCCATCAAGCTTTCAATACGTTTCTTCTGACAACTATAAATATAGGTTTAAATCAGGGTTGTGCCGTAGACAAAATAGATTACTTTACATGTATAGATTACGCATAGATTACGTGTAAATTACGCGAGATATTTTCGTGTAATCTATAATGTAAACTATAACGTAATCTATTCAATTGATATGTGAAGTCTAAAATTTTTTAGCAATAAATTAACTTATTTCAAGATCGCAAGATCTTGTTTTTGACAATATTATTGATCATGTCTTTTGCGAAAAAAATTTTCAGTAGGGATAATACAATATTTCTACATATTTCTTCTTAAATCAAAATTAATAGATTACGCCAAATTTACATAGATGACATTGATTACATTACATAGATTACATGTAATGTAATCTATTTTAGATTACGCGTAAAGGAACAACACTGGTTTAAATAGGTTTATGTCTGTTTTTTAGACTATATCTGTATATGTCATTAGTCTTAATAGAATAAAACAAACAGCTGTTAATTTTATTCTGTACTGCGAATGTGGCGGAACACAATAAAACAATTTATTTGATTATATTGAACGTTGAAATAAATTTGATTGTATTTTACAAAAATTTGATTTTATAAAAAATCAAAAGCAAATATTTTCGCTCTGGTTATATAAAAAAGCGCTCTGGTTCTCTCGAATATTAAAAAAGGCAAAGGCTACTATGGTTAAATTGAACTAAATTTCCAAAAGATTGTTTTGTGGTTTCTCGTTAGTATTAAATTTGATGTCTTTCATTGTAGGTCTTTTCATTTTCAAAATACCAAATAATTAAATAGGTATCGAAATTAAATCAAATTTATTTAATTGATTGAAATTAATTATTTAAAAAAATGTAATAAAATTCATTGTTTTTCTTTATTCGTTTTACTTGTTTTATCAACAAATTTTAAAATAATTCAATTTAAATTAGTAAAAGTTACTTCATCGGAAAGGCAAAACGTTGTATTGGGTTCGTGTTTAATGAATTTCACTGTCTCAAAAATTTGTAATGCACACATCGTAAATTTCTCCTTGAAAAATAAAATATTGCATTAAATACTTACAAAATAAATTACTATTGTTTCGACTTTTCATACAACTTGTGCAATAAGATAGTATTGCTATAAAATGGAGCATTAAATCTTTTAAAATTGAGAAGGTAATTTCTTAAAAGAAGTAAATATGTCTTGATTTCTTGATTTTCAAAAATTTTTTTAATTGTAATAACTCTTTTTCGGAACGAAAGCAACTACATGCATGTTGTTACAAAAGCAACATAAATAAAATAGTGATGCCAAACATCCCAATTTTTTTACTATGTTTAAAATGCATGGATGCATAGAAAACTAACTTACAGTTCCAGGTGATTTTATTTTTCGTTTCACAGGGTCAAAATATTCCTAAAACTCAGTTAACATGGTGGTGCTTTGACGCTTTCGAATATCAGAAGGCTGAAATTCCATCGCGAATTTAACAATACTCAAGCCGATGCATTTAAATAAAATTATCTGGTGATCGACATCTTTCTGAAGACTTTCTGAAGGTAAAAAATTGGTTGGCGCAAACATTTCAAAATAAGTTTTAATTTAAAACACTTCTATAATTAAATGTGAAAAAGCCCGCAAATTCCAAGTTTTTTCCCATTTTCTCGTTTTATATGAAATATCCCGCGTATGGGAAAAAATCCTGCGATCTGGCAACACTGCTCCACAGTGTGTACAGACATCGGCCTCCCACAACCCAATATTGTTAAAGTGTCTTAGTCTGCGTTCTCGTATAAGAACTGCTGAAATTATCTTTAGAGTGTTTCAATTCAGTACTGTGAACATTGCTGCTCTCTTTTGTTAAAACAATCTAGTTAATTCCGTGGACTATTTTAAGTAGCATTATGCCAGTCCTAAAAGCAACCGTTATAATTTTGTGTTCTTTATTACATGTGATACCCTCATGACCTGGTATCTAAAAGACTATTACCTTGTCACAATTATTAAGCTTATTTCTCATACAGTCAATTCAATTATTTTGAATGAGATAGTGAACTAAATACTCTTGCGCTAGCAACTGCCTTTTTTTAACTTTGCGTGCACCATTTGATCATTATTCAGTTGGTCCGTAATAGACTCACTGTTCCACTCTGCAGCTTTATTGCTTAACTTTGCTTTTTCCTGCACTTTCGATTTATTCTGTATTGTTTGCACCGCTTTTGTTTGATTTGCTCTTGAAATAAGCAGAGTTTATTGTCTTCAGAATTTTCTGATTGTTGTTGATCGATCCGTATGTTTTAGAGGAGTTCAAACTTTAATGCTGCAGATACAAAACAGCGTCTGAGAAAAAACCCAACTATATATTTGGACACAACAATTTATTTAATTGCCTTTAGTGTAATATATTCTTGTGCTAAGAAAACTTACATTTACCGTTTTCTTAGCACAAGAATATATTGCTTAAGATAATTAAAATTAGAGTATTTTCTAAAGATGTACATGAATTAATTAAATATTATTTCAAAAAAAAAATAAATTCACAATAATAATAGTTCAAATTCATCAACTAATTGTTTGAGTGGTTATAACTTGATCTATAAGAGCAATTTCAAGCAATTTTTTCTTTTAATTTTGATTTTTTTTTGTTTATAGATAGTCTTTCATAAATAAAAATACAAGTTCTCTTAGAAATTTTTTTTTTCGACCAGGGGTCTTCACAGGGTGCCCCTCAATTTTTTGTTATTTTGTGATGTGAGTGCATTTTGACGAGCGATTGTAGAAAAACTACTCAATCGATTTTCATAAATGATATGTCGTTGAATAGGTATTAGAACAAAATTTTTAAAAATGTACACTGTTAATTTTTTAAAATAATTTTTAACGGTGTAACATAAGAAAAAAACGGTGTAATTGAAAAAAAGATGGCGCTACGCCTTTTTTTTAACTAAATTGAAGCTTATTTTATATCTAACAACTTGTGAAAGTTTAGTACTAGCGATATTTTTTGTTTTAAAGATAAAATTCGTTGTGCATATGACTGTCGGGAATCAGTTTTTTTTTGTTATGAAGGAAAATTTTAAAAATGGCGTTATAAACTAAGAGATTTTTTTTTATGTTAAATATCCAATATTTTATTATTAAATAAACTTTTTAAAATGTTATAAAAATTTTATATGTACAATAAGGAAAATATGAGCAATTTCAGCGTAAATCCACAAAAGCACTTATTGCTGTGTACATTAAATGAAGCTTATAGGAGTTTAAAAATAAGTTTCCTGATGTGAAAAAAGGATTTACTAAATTCACGTCCCTTTGACCACAAGAATGTATAAAATTATCCCAAGGAGTTCATAATGTGTGCGTGTGTACCATACATCAATATATGAAACTAATGATTTAACACTCTAAGATGTCTTGTAAAAAACATTAATTGACTTTGTTTCATGTGGTGAATTAACAGAAGATTGTCATACTTGAATGAATGTTCAAAAAAACTTCAACAACTGAAAGAAAGATTACTAAATGATTTTGACGTTAAAGGAATCCTTCAAGTCAAATATCAACAATGGAATACCACTGATCGATGCAATTTGGATACTTTAATAGAAAGTGTAGAAGAATTTATGAAAAATTTGTTTAGCGTTTACAAATTTTGATACCACACAGCTTTATAGCAAAACAGCAATCTACATTCATTGAGGAAAGAAAAAAAATTAGAACCAGGAGAGTGCTTCGTTCAAGGGGATTTTTCTGAAAACTACGCCTTCATAATTCAGGATTCGGTTCAAGGTTATCATTATAATAATTCACAAGCTACTATTCATCCATTTGTCATTTACATATTTTAAAAGTGCCGCAAGTGAATATATACAGCCCCGAAGTTTTATACTTATTTCGGATATAAACGATCACAACAGTACTACAGTCCATCTTTTCATTACAAAACTTGTTGAATTCATCAGAACGAATAAAAATTCTAATATTAGGAAAATAATTGATAACACCGACGGTGCACCGTCTCAATACAAAAATAAACCACCATAAAAAGACTTTAAGGTTGATGCAGCATGGCATTTTCATGCTACCAGCCATAGCAAGGGACCTTGCGATGGAATTGTTGGTACACTGGAGCGTGCTGCACACCGTTACAGTGCAGAGATATTATTGAAACACCAAAAAATTTTTCGAATGGGCTTTAAAATGGGAATCTACCATCAACTTTGGATACGCCGATAAAAATGAATACCAATTAACAAAAGAAAAATTACAAATTCGATATAAAAATGCGATTACTATAAGTGGAACTCAAAAATTTCATTCTTTTGTACCATTAAATACTAAGACAATAATTGCAAAAATGTTTTCCAACTCAAAAGAATCTTTTGAATGTAAATTAAGTAAATAATTTTTAATAACTATATTTATTTTCTTTAACCTACATATATAATTTGTATAGTATTTTGAAAATTTTATTCAATAATTAAATATTTGTAATTTAATGTAAAAATACAATATTTTACTTTATGATTCCATAATAACATAATACGAACATAATACTTCTCCAGTCAAAAGTTCCTAAATAGATTTAGTTATTTATACGGCTTTTTTGTTTGCAGTCGAGACTATCAAATTATTTCTTATAAGAGTGATAAGTGATTAATAAAAGTGATAAATAAACATTTCATTTTTTTATGTCATCTAATACAAAGAAAATAATTGCAGAACTGTTTTCCTATTCAAAAGAAACTTCTGTTTGTAAAATAAGTAAATCATTTTTAATATTGTATTTATTTTATTTATTATACTAGATATATAATTTAATAATATAACATAATATAACATAAAAAAAATCTCTTAGTTTATAACGCCATTTTTATAATTTTCCTTCATAACAAAAAAAAAATGATTCCCGACAGTCATATGCACAACGAATTTTATCTTTAAAACAAAATATATCACTAGTACTAAACTTTCACAAGTTGTTAGATATAAAATAAGCTTCAATTTAGTTTTGAAAAAAAAAGGCGTAGCGCCATCTTTTCTTCAATTTTTTTTTTTTTTTTTTTTTAATAAAATGTGATGTGTAGTAGGCATTACAATATGTGTTACAACAACACATAAAAACCTTTTAAGACCAAGGTCCCACAACAACATGCGTTCCAAGGATGTTAATGAACGCAAATCTGTTTTTTTTTGTTTTTTTTTAATATTTTTTTGTTAAGTAATGAATAACTAAACCATAAATCCTATCACATATAAAATATGACATAGGCCAATATTTCGTGATAGGATAGGGAAAATAAAAATAAAATAAGAGATAAAAAGCAAATTCGTTTTACAAATTTGCAGGAACAAAACTAAAATTGGTTTGCCAATAGTCCAGCCAATGGCATAATCCCTGATTATGGGACGCAGTATATTTTTCAATGATTAAAACTCAGATATGTAGTTATATGAAGGCTCGTTTCATCGAGCAAGCTACAGCGTTCCAGCACCAAGGAATATTCATTAGCTAAGATTGAGAGTGCTACCGTTGACTGAATACAGTTCATCCGCCAGCACCCCTAAGATATCACCTTGGCTAGTGATATCTCACTGCTATTGCCAGTGGTATGTGATATCTCACGTTAACTCATATGCCAATAGCAGGGACTGGAGTACGCGGGGTTTTCACACCCGTGGATCACAAAAATAGAAAAAAATTAACAAATTAATAAAAACTGATCCCTCCATGCGAAATTACACCGTTTTTTTCTTATGTTACACCGTTAAAAATTATTTCAAAAAATTAACAGTGTACATTTTTAAAAACTTTGTTCTAATACCTATTCAACGACATATCATTTATGAAAATCGATTGAGTAAAATAAAAATAAAATAAGAGATAAAAAGCAAATTCGTTTTACAAATTTGCAGGAACAAAACTAAAATTGGTTTGCCAATAGTCCAGCCAATGGCATAATCCATGATTATGGGACGCAGTATATTTTTCAATGATTAAAGCTCAGATATGTAGTTATATGAAGGCTCGTTTCATCGAGCAAGCTACAGCGTTCCAGCACCAAGGAATATTCATTAGCTAAGATTGAGAGTGCTACCGTTGACTGAATACAGTTCATCCGCCAGCACCCCTAAGATATCACCTTGGCTAGTGATATCTCACTGCTATTGCCAGTGGTATGTGATATCTCACGTTAACTCATATGCCAATAGCAGGGACTGGAGTACGCGGGGTTTTCACACCCGTGGATCAAAAAAATAGAAAAAAATTAACAAATTAATAAAAACTGATCCCTCCATGCGAAATTACACCGTTTTTTTCTTATGTTACACCGTTAAAAATTATTTCAAAAAATTAACAGTGTACATTTTTAAAAACTTTGTTCTAATACCTATTCAACGACATATCATTTATGAAAATCGATTGAGTAGTTTTTCTACAATCGCTCGTCAAAATGCACTCATATCACAAAATAACAAAAAATTGAGGGGCACCCTTATTAAATTATTAAATTTATAGAATTCAGTTTTTGGATTAAAAATTTTTTGTTGATACAGCAAAAATTGGTGTTTCGTAACAATTCTGCAGTATTTCAATTACATAATATTGTTCATTATTTGTGACAAAAAAACGCTTTAGATATGAGTCATCAATGTGATATCGAGAATTGCACAAATAATGATAGCACAAATAATGATGTTTAGCTTTACTAAAAATTAAATGCAATGGAATATGCAGAAAATATTACCATAGGTTTTGTATTCGAATATCCAGAAATGTACATAACAGTCCAACTGCTAAAACAATACTGGACAATCACTTTATACACTCAAAAAAATAATTGGGTTTTTTACAATTTTTTTTGCGTAAAGAAAAAATTGTAAGCTTTACAAATTTTTTGTAAGGTTTACACCTTCTTGGTAATGCTTTTAATTGAAAAGTTTACAAATCAAATGTTAATCCAACAAAATGCAGATTCGTAACTTTTTCTTTAATACAAATTGAAATTTACGATATTGACTTGTAATAATAACGTTCGAAAATCGTAAAACTGTAGCAGAAAATGATTACAAAATATTTTGCAAATAAAACTACAAATAAAAATTGTAAAAGATTCCCTATTTTTAAAGGCGTAAACATATTGCTGTACTAAAAAATTAATTAATAACTAATACTAAACAGTTCATATTATAAACTTGTTTAGCCGGGTTTAAAATTTTATATTTTATTATTTTGTTTTTCCTCAATTTACCCCGTTCAATTGAATATAATTTTTATTATTAAATCTATATATTTCGGGCTAGGCCCATCTTCAGGATTATTAATAAAAATAATAAAAAATTATATCAACAATAAGAAAAATAAAGTTTTTGACGTAAATTATATAAACAAAAAAAAAAAAAAAAAAAAAAAAAAAATAATAATAATTTTTATTATTTTTAATAATAAAAATTATATTCAATTAAACGGGGTAAATTGAGGAAAAACAAAATAATAAAATACTAAACAGATTTGTTAGCTTTACTACTTTAATTGTACTAATATTTCGAATATACAAATAAAATTGTTAATTTAACGGCCATTTTTCGTAAAATTTATACCACTTTATGTAACTTGTAAATAATACAAAAGTGTATGTAATTTGTACAAGCAATGCACAAGATTTTACAATCTATTTCGTAAAAAAATCAAATTTGTTTCGTAAAATCGTGTTGCTGCCATAAGAATTTTGGTAAGGATATTTAGTGTGGTTTTATTTCAAATAGTGCGTGTGTGGTGTAAGGACATGGAAAATAAAAAATGCAGTTAGGAAATCATAAAAAGTTTTTGAATGAAATATATTAATGTTGTTGGACATCAAAGAATACTAGGTGAGTGGTTTATATATATATATATATATATATATATATATATATATATATATATATATATATATATATATATATATATATATATATATATATATATATGTATATATATATATATATATATATATATATATATATATATATATACATGTATATATATATATATATATATATATATATATATATATATACTATATATATATATATATATATATATATATATATATATATATATATATATATATATATATATATATATATATATATATATATATATATATATATGTATATATATATATGTATATATATATATATACATGTATATATATATATATATATATATATATATATATATATATATATATATATATATATATATATATATATATATATATATATATATATATATATATATATATATACTATATATATATATATATATATATATATATATATATATATATATATATATATATATATATTTTTTTTTTTTTTTTTTTTTTTAATAAGAAGTGTTGTGTAGTAGGAATTACAAAATGTGTCACAACAACACATAGATACCTTTTAAGACGTAGGTCCCACAACAACATGCGTCTTGAGGTATAGGTGGACGCTTTTTTTAAAACTTTGTGGATTGAAAGCACTCGAGACTATTGATTCGGGCAAAGCATTCCATGTGTACGATGTACGCACAAAAAAATCTCTTTGCATTCTATTACTATGACAGTGAGTAATCTCGACAGTTCGACCGCCCGCACACACCGATTGACGAGTAAAACGGGGAAAAACATATGTCTGAGGCATTATGGACCTGATTTCATCCGAGCACTGCTGGTGACGATATTTATAAAAAACAACGAGATCAGCAACAGTGCGACGATGTTGCAGGGAATCAAGACCTAATGTTAAATCTCGATCACCAACAATTCGTAAAGCTCGCTTTTGAACAGAGTCCAAAACAGCCAGGATAGTAACAGATGCAGCGCCCCAAACTTGACAACAATACTCCATACAGGGACGAATATAGGACTTATAAATGTGGAGTAATTGATGCGAAGTAAAATATTTTTTACATCTATTGAGGAGGCCGAGTTTTCTTGACGCGCTCTTTGCCATTGCCATTATATGATCGTTCCAGAGTAAGTCATTGGATATTGTGACTCCCAATAAACGAATGCTTTCACATTCGCGTATTTGGTCGTCACACATATTAATTGAAATATCGTTGGGAAACTCGGTCTTTGATCTGGAAACAATCAATAGCTGTGTTTTGGTGGAATTAAAATTGACCAAATTTTTGTCACCCCAATCGGCGACTTTTTTTAGGTCCTCGTTTACATTTATGGCAGCGTCTCTCCGGACGGGATTTATTCGTTCATGCATTTTACCCTTTGAAGATAGGGGGACAAATGACTTGTGCAGTGTACTATCATCTGCAAAACTATTTATTGGGTTACTGGTGATTTGCAACAGTTCGTTGATATAAATTAAAAATAAAGTGGGAGACAAAACTGAGCCTTGAGGTACACCAGCGTTAATTAATTTGGACTCAGAAGAAAAGCCATCTATAGACACTGAGATGTATCGGTTAGACAGAAAATTTTGAATCAACTTCACGACTGCGGGATGAAAACCGTACGCAACGAGCTTGTTGATCAAGTTGGCATGCCAAATTCGATCAAATGCTTTTGAGATGTCTAATGCGATCACGTACGTTTCACCACCTTTCTCAAGTATGCTATTCCAAATATGTGCCACATAGTTCAATAGATCGGTTGTTGATCTTTTGTTTCTAAAACCGTATTGGCTGTCAGATATCAAATGGTTGTCTTCCAAAAATTTGGATATGTGTGAATTAATATAGTGCTCGTATATTTTAGACATGACTGGAAGTAAGGCTATTGGTCTATAATTTGAAATATCACATTTCGTTCCTTATTTTGGGACAGGCTGGACATTGGCCAACTTCCAGCAGGATGGATAAATACCAGATTTATAGGATTTATAAAATATTTTGGTGAGGGTTGGTGCAAGTTCTTTTGAAAATGTTTTTAGAATAACAGGAGGAATGTTGTCCAGACCAGAAGCTTTGTTGTTGTTTAACCCCCTCAAAAGTTTTTCGACAATTTTGTGTTTGAAATGTAATTGTTTCATATTAACTCCTGAAGACTGGATTTGGGGTATTTCTTTAGGAGTTTCTAAAACTGTTGAATTTGAAGCAAAGCGTTCCGCGAACAATGTAGCTTTCCTTGCAGGGTCAGTAATGATTGAGTCACCATCAATGATAGGAGGGATAGAAGATTTAGTACCACAATTTAAAGAATTAATGGCACTGTAAAAACTTTTGTCAGAAATTGACATACTCGAAAGTTTTGCCGCTTTCGCTCTGTCAATCTCTGCTTTTTCGTTTTCGATTATCTGGTTTGATATTTTATTAGCCTTTAAATATTGGGATCGATTAACAGAGTTCTTTTTATGAATCCAAATATTAAATAATCTACGTTTGTTTCTAAGAGCCAATTTGGCTGCTTTCGAAAACAAATATTTTTGTTGGGGTTTCATTATTGAAAAGGGAACGATAGTTAATACCGAATTGAATGGTTTCAGTAAAGCTTTGAGCAGAAACATTTACATCGTCAGTATAAAAATAATGACGATCAAAAGGGAAGCCTTGAAAAAAACTTCGGAGACCATTGGTGTCCATTTTTGAAAAGTGAAATATTTTACGGGATTTGGGAACTCTAGTTTGTAGCAAATCAGTTTTGATAACTGATGTGATTAGATAATGGTCAGAATTTCCAATACTACCCTTATCGACATCGACACTCGTAATATCTGGCATAGATGTGAGATAAAGGTCTAAGAGAAAACTTTTATCACCGCCATTACGGGGAGTGAAAGTTGGGCTTTTTACAATCTGCGTCAGGTCGTGCGATGCAGCAAATATTTCTGCCTGCCTTCCATTGTTGTCGTCGGTCATTTTGAAAAATTCCAACCACGATTTGTTGTGGACGTTGAAGTCACCGGTAACGATAACCTCACAACTTTGAAATTGTGCTCTAATTTCGTCGACAACATTAGTCAAGTCATTAAAAAAATTGGGATTATGTTTGTTTGGGGACCGGTATAGAACTATTGTGAAAAAAGAAATTTCAGGTAGACAAACCTTTAATACTACTGTACTGTAGCCATCACCATGTACTTCATAATTTGGAAAGCGTTTATATGCAACACTCTCATGAATATATGCACATACACCTTGATGGAGTTTAAAAGCTGATTCAAGCCTATATTTGGGATTTAGTGTTACGTCATAGGGATAGTTTTCAGAAACTTGTGTTTCTGTAAGAAAAAGAATATGCGGTTGGTCGTGCTCGAGATGATGTTGCACGGCGTCCCGGTTGGCATTCAATCCACAAATATTTTGGATGTGTATTTCAAAAAGTTTTTTATCAAATGTGATAGTCATTTGATCAAAATATAATTTGTTTTAAAAATGAGTAACTAAACAATAAATCCTATCATATAATAAAATATGACATAGCCCAATATTTCAATATAGGATGTAAGAAATAATAAACAGGTGAAAACAAAATTTTTAAAATATTTGAAAGGTTACTAAAATATTTATCCATATTGTTCCCACGAGTTTAGACGCAATAAAGGTCACCAACAGGCCTTCGTCTATACCTGTTAGAAGTCTATATACAACTGGGGGCGACAGGGGATGGTACTATTGTGGTTTGACCCTGCAAGAGTCCTCTCTAGTGTGTACCCACCAGGGGGTGCTAATAAGGGAGCACCTTCCAGGAGAACGCTGGACCCCCACAATTGGCATTTTTCGTTAAATTTGGCAAATGGTGCCATTTTATGAGAAGTCATCCAAAATAAATTTTTTTTTTTCATCTGTACTTCTTTTTATTTACTTTAACCTAAGTATAAATAAAATTATGTTGCCTTAATTTAAATGCCCATTTTTGGGCATGAAAAAAAAAACATTAATTTTTGCATTTTTTTGACATTTTACCATATATACGGTATTATTTGTGCTATTATCATGTATTTTGCATAAAAGTGAAATATGCAATTCAAATTAATGAAAAATATTTTTTAAAATTATACATAACCTACAAAACTTTTTTTTCTTGCAATGTCCTAAATTGCTTTTGGTAAATAATTAAAATGTTATTACAATTATTGTAAATATTTGATATAAGATTTTGAAAAAATGTAATATTCAATTTTTTTCAAACATATAAAATACACAGCATAAATAATTTTACGCCAATTATGTTTTCAATTGAAAATTCTATATGCGTTATTATGGTTTTCCATATTATTCACTCTTTGTGTGCTTTTGTCACTTTTGAATTAAAATGCAATATTTAAAAATATACTTTTTGCTGATTATTTTCAAAATTTTTATTTTATTAATAATAACATAAACTTACTTATAGTAATTTGAATTTGATTTTTTATTTTATTGAATATCGATTTCACGTCATCCTCAGTTTAAATTATTATTACAATTTTTGCTTAAACTATTACTTATATACTACTTCAACTGCTATTTTTTATTATTATGTCATATATTTTGTTAGTTTAATTTTAATTATTTACCAAAAGCAATTTAGGGCATTGCAAGAAAAAAAAAGTTTTGTAGGTTATGTATAATTTAAAAAAATATTTTTTATTAATTTGAATTGCATGTTTCACTTTTATGCAAAATACATGATAATAGCATAAATAATACCGTATGTATGGTAAAATGTCAAAAAAATGCAAAAATTATTGTTTTTTTTTCATGCCCAAAAATGGGCATTTAAATTAAGGCAACATAATTTTATTTATACTTAGGTTAAAGTAAATAAAAAGAAATAGATTAAAAAAAAAAAACTTATTTTGGATGACTTCTCATAAAATGGCAGCATTTGCCAAATATAACGAAAAATGCCAATTGTGGGGGTCCAGCATGGATCACAAAATAATAGTAATATTACTAACAAACCAGCAGTTCCACTTAGTAATAACAACAGCAATAAAAGTTTCATCAATAATAATGCCAGCAAACCAATTGTTCAATCGTTCATCGACATACAAAGGACACCAGTGGCATATTGTACAGAATTATCGGTGAACGACTTGAATTCACGGATATATGCAATTGTAAGGTTTAATTCAAGAGAACTATATGACGTAGCAAGATTATATCTTACGTATTTGCACAACAAACCAGCAACAGTGGTTGTAGGAAATGGTATGACTGCTCTACGATGTCAAACACTTCTAATCGGAAGGACTACCATCAACTTTCAAGGAGCTATTGGATGTATATTGTGAATTTCACAAAAACTGTTCAATATCTGATATAAATAGTGATCTCAAAGCGTATGGTGAGCATCTGCAAAGCCAGCGAATTCAACAGCTGCAAAGATCTAGGGAAGCTATTCATCAGTTTTTTCAATCCCAGAAGACACGCTGTTAAGGCAAGGAACTAATAGAATCAACTATATAGAAACGATAGTAATTTAATTAAGGTAGATATTTTAGATAAATTAGCTTGAAGTAAAAATTTTAATTTATATTATCAGAATATAGGCGGACTGAGAACTTCTTTAAAAGAATTTAAAAATGATATTGAAAACTCCATTTATGATGTAGTTTTTATTACCGAAAGCTGGCTACAAAATCAACATTTAAATCCTGAATTTCTTACAAACGACTGGACAATTTTAAGGAAGAATAGGAAAATTAGGGGGTGTCGATAAGGTGGGTAGCGGCGTGTTCATATGCTTAAAACACACTATAAAAGCAAGAAAACTTAACGTTTTAAATGTCAATTCTCTTTTTGATATAAATGCCTAAGAAATTGATGTTAAAGCACGCAAGATTATACTTGTTTGCTTTTATATACCACCAAATGCTTATCAAATATTATTAGGGCAATTTATTTAACGTTACCTCCAAATGATGACATAATTATTATGGGTGATGCAAACTTGACAAATGTTAAATGGGTACCGTGCGAATATAATTCTGATTTTATGGATCCTATACTAATATTGACGTTAAATACTCTGAATTTATAGAAAATGTATTATCACTAGGACTACATGAAATTTCTAGCTTTACTAATGCTTGTGGTAACCTATTTGATGTTGTGTTCACAAATATGACATGCAATTTTTAACTACAAGAAGCTGAACTAATTATTACTAGGAAAACTAGTATTTATCATCGGATATTGGATTTCACATATTTTATGCAGGACGATTATTACAAAATATCTGATTGTAATAAGATAATCAAGTACGACTTTGAAAATGCAGACTGCGAACATTAACGACGGATTAAGCAATTTCACCTTAAACGATTGTAGCTTACAAGAGATGGTAGACAATTTCTACAACGGACTGTTTGATAGACATGTACCAAGAAAGATTTCAACAACTTTGACTTGCTCGAAACATATCGACAAACAGCTTAGAATGTTAAGAAATAAAAGAAATAGAGCATATAAGGAATATAAAAAACAAATAATCCCTCTGGTCTTAATGAATTTTTACATTTGAGTGAACGATTTGAATTAGACGAAGCTGATACTTTAAAAAGATATGAAAGGAATTTATCATTTAAAATTATTTCTGAACCGAAAGACTTTTGGAAGTATATAAACGACAATAAAAATAGTAAAAGCTATCCTACAAATATGCATTTGGCAAACCAGAGTTCAAGCGATCCGCAAGCTATTTCAGAATTGTTCGCTGAAAATTTCAAGTCGGTATATAATGTACCAATGAGTTTTAATGATAATCGTTTTAGCTACCTTCCATACAAAGACGAAATTATTTCATCCATTGACTGTGATGTTGACGATATTTTAAAAGAAATCAATGACTTAGATAAGAACAAAGGTGCAGGTGATGATCTTATAACTCCTGAATTTCTAAAGCAGACAGAACACACTATATCTAAACAATTACTTCAAATATTTCAAAAATCTTTTGACGAAGGCGTTTTTCCAAGTAATTGGAAAAACGGCATTATGACACCTATTTTTAAATCGGGTGATAAGAGCGAGGTAAAGAATTATAGGGGAATTACAATTTTATCAACGATTAGTAAGATATTTGAAAAAATTGTATTTAAGAAATTAAATCCAGTTGTTAGACCATTGATTAACGTTAGACAACATGGCTTCGGTACTGGTAGATCAACAGTAACAAATTTAATTGAATACTAAGCTTTTATAAGATCAAACCTGAATAACAAAAAACAAGTCAATGCTGTATATACAGACTTTTCAAGCGCATTTGACGTAGTCGATCATGGTATACTGATTCTTAAACTTAAAAAGTATGGAATAAGAGGTCCTTTATTGCATTTAATAACTTCATATTTGAAAGACAGAAAACAAACAGTAAAATTTAAAAACAAAAAATCCTTAACTTTTGATATAACCTCAGGCGTTCCTCAAGGTAGTGTCTAGGGCCCTTACTTTTTCTACTATTTATCAACGACCAGCCAGAACTATTCAATGACATACAATACTTATTATTTGCAGACGATTTAAAAATATTTCAAGCCATTAACAACGTAGAAGATGCAAAACATCTTCAAGATATTATTAACAAAGTAACAGACTGGTGCAAATTGAATGGAATGAAATTAAATGTTGGCAAAAGTTCAGTCATTTCTTTTAATAAAAAAAGTGACTATTTCATATACGATTACGAGATGGAAGGGAAAATTCTCAAAAGAGATTGTCAAACTAGAGATTTGGGCGTTATTTTCGACAACAAATTAAATTTTAAAAGTCATATTGATAAGGTGATAAGTAGCTGCTATTCGGTTTCGGGTTTTATTAAAAGACGAGCTAGGGAATTTAATGATCCATATTTAACAAAGACACTGTACGTGGCCTTAGTGCAATCGATTTTGGAATATGTTAGTGTTGTTTGGTCTCCTTATAGACAAGAAGACATTAATCGTATAGAAAGTGCTCAAAAACAATTTTTGTTATTTGCTCTCATACCTATAGGATTTTCAGGATATAAATTACTTATATATAAGAATAGGTTGTTATTGATTAAAATGACCACTTTAGAAAATAAAAGAGAACCCAAGTAGGTTTTGCCAGACATTGACATACGGCCAAGCCCTGCCCATTAATGGTTAACAGTACTTGGCTATTGATATTGGGTCAATACTAGAACCATTCATCGGCCGATCTATGGTTTACAGAAAATAGCCAGTATATCGTTAACTTTGAATGGCCAAGCACTGGCCCATGAATGGTAAATATTACTTGGCTATTGTTATCGTGCCATTACTGGAACCACGAATCGGCCAATCTACCGTTTATAGAAAATTGCCAGTGCAGTTTACTTCGAATGGTCAAGCAGTGGCCCGTTAATGGTTGACATTAATTGGCTATTGTTATTAGGCTGTACTGTAGCCATGAATTTGCCGATTGATGTCATTTTTTTAAAATTTCACTGAAGTATAATCCCTTTTAGAAATACATAGTTTGAACAATTTCACATATAGTTTAGTTATCGCCTTGTCTTGTCGGCTGAAAGACTATAATAATATAGAAAAGCTTGGTATATGTTTTAATTTATTTTCATTTCTAATTTATTTTAATTATTTTGCAAATAATTTATTTAAATTTATGTATGAAAATATTATTTTATATTTTTTTTAATGGGGAGTACTGGCAGTCACGTTTGCCATTACTCAGCCATTTTTGCAACTGAACCAGTTGTATGGGGAGTTTTGAATTTTTTCCGTTATTTTTATTTTATTTTAAATTAGTATAGTATATAGTATATTTTTTAGCGGCCCAGTCATTTGGTCATTACTACATTGCTGGTCATCATTATTGACCCGTTACTAGGCCAACTGTACAACCTTGCATAGGCCATTGCTGTTGTTTTTTTTCTGGCCCATGAATGGCAACCATTTATTGTCCGAAGCTATCATCCAGTAAAATTATGTTAATGGACCAGTCGTGGTTGCCAAGGCTCTACCCCATTGCTGCATTACTGGCTGCCAGAAATGGACCATTACTGGACCAGTTGTACAACCTTGTATGGGAACTTGGGCTAGCATTACTAGGATTTGATTTAGTTCGGAAAAATATTAAAATAGAATATTTGACGAATAGACTTTTAGTTAGACAAGTGAACTATTCACTGAGAAATGCCAGAGTTTTAAAAGAAGCAAATCATTCTAACGACTTTTCTTTTAATGACACAGTTGATAAATGTATAAGAATTTTCAATAAGTACAATGTTTTTTATAATAATGAAATTAGTAGAAGTAGTTTTAAGAAAAAAATTGAATTTAAAATAAAAACTCTATTTAAAAATAGTAGTTACGTGAACGTAATGTAATTTTATAGCTAAATAATTTTAATGTAATAATTGTAAATGAAGGCTATAATTGTCAATCAAGATAAATAAATGAAACAAATTTATAACTGGGCTATTATTTTGAAAACGTACATTTTTTTGTCGATTTTTAAGTTTTTGATCTTTAAAAATTCCGTATATTTTTGCAACTAAAGAGAAAAATGGTTGAATAATCGAAATGTGTAAGTTGGAAATTAATAATTTTTCTCTTTTCCGCTAGGCGGCGCGTTAAACCTTGGTTTACTTCAAAGCTCATATCTTAAAAATCGTCCTTTTTTTTGTTTTTCACAAATTTTAAAACACATGCAGCTATATAATTAAAAAATAAAAAGTGAGAGATTCCATATGGATTTTTTTCTACGATTTTTTAAAGTTTAGTATATGAAAAATTCACATGTGTTTTTACATGAAATTAATAATGCTTTACTAAATGTGAATCTAATATATTGAAAATTTTACATTTTAGCATCTGTACAAAAATTTGAAACATATTCTGTGCATTACTCATTGAAAAACAAGTTTTTATTGAGAATAAGGATTGGAGATTCCAACGATCGAATATTGTGATTTACTTGCAACATCTTAACACTTACATAAGCATGAGTCGATTATTAATAAATTTTTGTTTCTATAAAAATCATAATTTAATGAAACAATAATAATATTACAAACAAATACATTAAAAAATAGATTTATATATTTTTTTTGCCTATAAATTGAAATATTTTTGATTATCGGAAAAGGGAAGCATTTTTGCAATTATTTTATTGCGTGTAGTGTTAAGCTGTAAAAAATACTGTGGCAAGATGTTGTAACATCACTTTTGACGATTCTATCGTATTTTACGCTAATCTGTATTCTGTAACACAAAACGACTGTCGTAAATACGATAATCGACAGTCGTTTTGTGTTACAGCATACCGATTAGCGTAAAATACGATAGAATCGTCAAAAGTGATGTTACAACATCTTGCCACTGAGATCACTAATTGTGAGTTGAGTTCACTAATTGTTTTAATGTTCGAAAACCATGAAAGAAATTGCTCCTGTAGTTCGATATCTTCTCATAAAATTTCATACGTGGTTGATTTTTTTTGACCAAATTTCTGTCATTTCAAATGATTCTCTTGCTGTTGATATTTTCTATCCATTAAGCGATGCTCGTGTACTTCCGATCCGATGGACCCTTTCCATGTGCAGTTGCAAAGAAATGCCATGTTACAGGTATTTTAAAATCAACAATACGTTTGCAAAGATTTATAAAATTCTTCTTATTTTCATATTGAGTTTCTGAGCCATCCGTAATAAAAGTATTTTAATACTTAGAATTGACCAATAATAACGACCAGTATTGCAACAATGGCCGAATACTGGCAACCACGACTGGACCATTAAAAAACATATAAAAAATTATCATATGTAAATTTAAATAAATTAAATACAAAATAATTAAAATAAAATTAAAATGTCTAATGAAAAGAAATTTAAAGCTCATACCAGCATTATCAATAATATCATAGTCTTCCAGCTGAGAAACGATAACTAAACTATAGGCAAAATTTTTCAAACTATTTACATATTTCTAAAATGGATATTGCTCTAGTGTATTTAACCGAATGACATAGAACGGGCAATTCATGGTTGCGGTACTGTACAATAACAATATTCAATTAATGAGAAACATTAACGGGTCATTGATAGACCATATATAAAGTAAAATGTTTTGGCTATTTTCTATAAACCGTAGACCAGTCGATTTATGGTTCTAGTAATGGCCCAATAAAAATAGCCAAGTACTGTTAAGGCCAATGCTTGGCCATTCAAAAGTAACTGTATACTGGCTCTTCTCGAATGAATGGTTAGTACTGGTCCAATTACAATAGCCAAGTACTGGTAACCATTAATGGGCCAGTGCTTGGCCATATTTCAAAGTCTGGCAAACTCTGCTTGGGTTTTTACCGGATAACACTACACGCGATAAAATAATTGGCAAAGTGTTTTCCTTTTCCGATAATCAGAAATATTTCAATTTAGAGGCAAAAAAAATATCTAAATTAATTTTATGTATTTGTTTGTAATATTATGATTGTTTCATTAAATTAAATTCATTGCATTAAAAAAATATTAATAATAGTCTCATTCTTATGTCAGTGTTAAGATGTTGAAAGTAAATCATAATCTTCGATCGTTGGAATCTCCAATCCTTATTCTCAATAAAAACTTGTTTTTCAATGAGTAATGCATAGAATATGTTTCAAATTTTGTACAAATGTTAAAATATAAAATTTTCAATATATTAGATTCACATTTAGAAAAGCATAATTAATTTGATGTAAAAACACATGTGAATTTTTCATATACTAAACTTTAAAAAATCGTAGAAAAAAATCCATATGGAATCTCTCACTTTTTATTTTTTAATTTCATAGCTGCATGTGTTTACTTTTGTGAAAAACCCAAAAAAAGGACGATTTTTGAGATATGAGCTTTGAAGTAAACCAAGGTTTAACGCGCCGCCTAGCGGAAAAGAGAAAAATTATTAGTTTCCAACTTACACATTTCGATTATTCAACCATTTTTCTCTTTAGTTGCAAAAATATACGTAAATCGCATGAAAGTTATGGGATCTTACATTGATTCCATTAATAAAACTACGTAAAAAAGCCTCAAAAATTCAACCGCGTATAACTCCGATTCAGAGTACTAAAAAAATAAAACCAGAAATTACTTTTTGTCTTTCGTCAATACCAACGATGTATCAAAATTTCAGATTTTTTAAGAATAGTCGATTTTTTTCGATGTACGTTTTCAAAATAATAGCTATCTCCTTTTATTTTTAGGCTAACAAGTCGTTATATATTATTTAATATTTACAATACTTATCTCATCTCCTAATCAATGCACTAACAAACAGTTAACCTTTCACATTCCTTTTTTTATTATTATTTCTTATTATAACATTTAATTTTATTTTCATTGATATTGTTTACACAACGAAAGCGCCATCAAAAAGGCATTGATAAATTAAATAAAATAAAATAAAATTATATTAAATAAAAAGCCAACAAAGATTTTTAGTCATTCTTATTATTTCATAGATTTTTTTATTTTGATGATACTTAAAGATTAGACATTAGAATTATATTCTTTCTTTTCTTTGATTTCTATTTAGCCTTTGAGGTTATGTGAAGGATTATTAAATTATGGAAAAATAAGACAATCGGACTCTTATAGAAATTTATTTTGAAAAAATAACATTTTTATACTGTTTTAGTTTGTGGTCCTTGAAGAGTTCATAATGTTGAACCATAAATCATGTTGAGAATTAGATGAAAAATACTTTGCATTTTTGTGTTTATTATTATTATTATTGAAGAACATTTTTATGTACTGATCGTGATTAGAATTAATAGACTGCATTATTAGACATGGGTTGATAGGATATGGTTTTGTGTAGTGTAATAGTGTAATAGGTAGTGTAATAGTTTGCTAACACATATAAATGAAGTGTGTAAATGTTATTTTGACGTTTTCTTCGATGCAAACTTACAGCGGTGAAATCTTGTAAATTATAAAATAATTTTGGATACCACGGATATTAGTATTAAGGATACCACGATTTTCTAGCAATATCTGTACTATGGAAGTCACATTTAAAGTAAAATATTGTGCATTAAGCACTAAATGCATTGCACCGCCCTTTTGAAATCAAACTAAAGTTATGTGTTTTTAAAAAAACCTATACACACGATTTTATCAAATCACTAAATAATTTTTTGTGTTCATCTTTTTCAATCCTAAATTGTGATGTCACATTATATTTTGTGTTATCATGCTGATGATGATGGTACATAAAAAGGTGTCAGGATTTACAAATAAAAAAATATAACATAAAATTGTTTGAACAATAACACAACATAACAAACACAGCCATATAAAAAAGCTTTAGAAAGGATGAAAACTTATTCTCATGCGATTTAAGAATACGCCGACAAAGTTAAGCTGGAAAACATCCCGCTGGTTAAATTCCTACGATGTTTTAATATAACTTTTTTGGGTTTTATTTCTATTTTTTTCCTATTGAGGAATTCTTTTAATGGAACTTTAAAAAAGTGTAAGAATAAAAAATTAAATTCATAAATACGTATAACGAGGAAGTCGGTTAACAAACACAGAAATCAGAGAAAAAATTGTTATGTTCAATAAACCAGAGTCTCATAAGACCGCCATGAAGATTTATATCTTGGGATTATTTATTAAAGGTGAACGCTTAGAAAATTGATTACCACTTAAAATGTTTGTGTGTTTAATTATTAAAAAACTATCAAAGTGAGGAAACCACCGACTTCTTAACATTAAAATTTAAGTAGACAGCGTAAATGTACTATAGATTGTACTATACTGGTGAGCAAGTTCACTTGAACTCAGAAAACTCAGGTCCAAAACCTATTTAAACCAAAGTAGTTTTAAATAAAACTATAACAACCATAAACACTATGGACTGGGCTTATCATGATGTAAAGAAAAAAATTAACATGATAACATGTTTTGATATAAACAACTTTAAAAAATTAACGCTGAACGAAAATTGATATCACATACCTAGATCTATAGTTTGCACGATTTGTTTATGTAGCGCCAAATTTATCTACATAACTGAATATCATTATTCAAAATTATTTTATTTTTTAATAATTTAATGTAAAATAAACGCCTACCTGTGGATTTTGGCAACCGTAACGGTCCGCCAGAATTGAAAAATTAAAATGTCATCAACATATACGCCGGACCTATTCTTTGAATCTCCCGGTGCTACAAATGTAGAAGAAGACATTTTGGAACAGGACAAAATTTTGGATGAAGATTTTCAGCCTCAATACAGGACAATTGGAGCTACTTTGAGGATCTGCCAAATAAATGTTGAGGGACTAACCAAATCAAAGGTAGATTATTTGTCTAGACTTTTAAAGAACAAAAGTGCGATGTTCTTCTTCTTCAAGAAATACATTCCAAAGACAATAATCACCTTGCAAGATTTGGCAATATTGTCGATTTCACCTATGTTGAAAGTATCCATCATCAACATCATGGTATCGCTACTTTAATTAGAAACAACATAAGCGATGAATGTCAAGTCGTGCTCAAGTCGTATGAAGTCTGTGTTAGTGGAGTTACAATTTTAAATGTTTATAAACCTCCCAGAATTTCATGGGTTGTTCCTTTGCCAACCTTCTCTTTTCCATCTGTTTACATGGGAGACTTTAATAGTCATCATTCTTTATGGGGATATAACAACGATGACAACAATGGAGAATTTATCATAAACTGGTCAACTGTAAATAGACTTCACCTCATTTATGATGCTAAACAGAAAGCCAGTTTTCAATCCGGTAGATGGAATCAGGGATATAATCCTGATTTATGCTTTGTTTCCATGGATAATTCTGGTGTAGCACTTCCGGTTACAAAGCAAGTTTTACATCTGTTTCCAAGAAGTCAACATCGATGCGTAATACTAGATGTTGGCATTAAAATTCCTATCTACACATTCCTTCCAAAGCCTAGATGGAATTTAAAGAAAGCTGATTGGACAGGATTTTCTAAGTCTGTTGATATGAACATTCGTTGGTTTCCTCCAACAATCCAAAATTACGATAGATTCGTTGCTGTTGTTATTTCATCTGCAAAAAAATTTAACCAAGAGGCTTCCGAAAAATTTATATCCCTAATCGGAATGAAGAATGCAAAAGACTTTGGAATTCATACCAAGAATCTGAATCAAGTGAAGTTGGTGATTTACTTATTGCTGAATTAAATAAAGCACGAACAGATAAATGGATTAACCTTGTTGAAAATATGAATTTCTCGCACTCTAGTCGTGGTGCCTGGGATTTATTAAAAAAATTTGGTGACTCTAATCAAACCACTAATCACACAGTTGCATTGGTTAATCCAAATTCAGTTGCTTCCCGAATGGTTCAAAACTCAAAGTTTCCAATTTTAAAAAATAGAAAAAGAGAAGTTATAAATCAGTACAGAAAACAAAATCTAGAATTGCAGACTCTCCATTTGGTAATCCAGTATCTATCGAAGAAGTAGATAAAGCAATATTAGTTATGAAACCTCATAAAGCAGCAGGGTGTGATAACATTTTTTCAGAATTTGTCACCCATTTTTCAAAGAATGCAAAAAAATGGCTTTCAAATCTTTTTTCCGATTGCTATAACAAAAGAAAAATTCCTAAAATCTGGAACATGGCAAAAATAAAAGCAATTCCGAGGCCAAGAAAGCCAACACATCTTCCAGAAAGCTTCCGCCCAATATCTCTTCTCTCTGTAGTCTATATAAATTATATGAGAGAATCATTTTTAACAGAATATCAAATATTATCGATTTAAGTACGCCGCAACACCAAGCTGGCTTTCGCCCTGGAAGAAATTGTTGTGATCCACTATTGTCTATGGTCACACATATTGAAGCAGGGTTTGAAGACAAAAAGCAATCAGCTATTGTGTTTATTGACCTGAGCTCTGCATACGACACAGTTTGGAAAAAGGGGTTATTGCTGAAATTGGCCAAAGTCATTAAATGTCTCAAAACTCTGAATATAATATCAGCATTATTATCTAATCGAAAAATTGAGGTTCATCTGGGAAACAAAAAAAGTAAAATCTGAAGTATTCGAAATGGACTCCCACAAGGATCTGTACTTGCTCCTATATTGTTTAATCTTTATACTAGTGATATGCCTGATACAATTTCACGGATATTTGTTTATGCAGATGATCTGGCAATTTCAATACAATTTGTATATAACTCACTATCAACTAGAGAGGCTGAACAAATTTTACAAAACGAATTGGAAACATTAGTTAGCTATTATGAAAAATGGCGCCTTAAAGTTAATCATTCGAAAACCGAAGTGTCATGGTTCCATCTATTAAATCATAATGCGAACGATGTACTCAATGTCTGCATTGGGGAAAACGTAATCCTTTTCAACCCAACACCGATATACTTAGGAGTGACACTTGATAGATCGCTTACTTTTAAATTCCGCTGCTTAAAACTGGGCTAAAACTTAAGTCAAGAATCAATATTATTCAGAAGTTGTCTGGATCTTCCTGGGGTGCTATGCTGAAACTCTGAGAATTTCTGCTCTAGCAATTGTATATTCAACCGCGGAATATTGTGCTCCTGTGTGGATTGACAGTATTCACACTCGACATATTGCTACTAAACTAAATTCCTGCATGCGAATTATATCAGGTACTATCAAATCAACACCTCTTCCATGGCTTCCAATTTTATCAAATATTGCCCCTCCAAAATTAAGAAGAGAAATGTTACCGGTCCGAGAAGTAACTAAGATTCTAAGTAACGATAATTTGCCAATCCATATTGATTTGAATAACAGAAACCAAAATAGACTTGTATCAAGATTCCCTCTATGGTCTAAAATTACATCTATTGGTAATATTATTGAGTACTCAACTAGAGATAGATGGATAGATCTTCTAACTAGCTTAGATTTCGTGAATAAAGAAATAATTGCCGATCCAACTGTTAAAGTTCCTGGTTTCAGTAAATCTCTTCGTCGTTGGGTTAAAATTAATCGCATACGAAGTAACTATGGTGTAACTAACACTGAACTTAATAAATACGATCCCATCTCTCCAAGATGTGATTGTGGATATCCTATGCAATCCATTACAGACATCCATAGTGAATGCATCCTTAGAAGGTTCAATGGTGATCTAATCGAATTACATCAGTTAACACAAAATGCTATTTCTTGGATTGATAGTTTTGATATAAATATTTAATTGTCTCTCTTGTTTTCAAATGTACTTGCTCTTCTTTTAATTTGTAATTAAATATATGCGATTAATAATAATAATTCAACTTTGAGTACAGAAATGCATTTTAATTCAAATTTTATTGTTAATTAAGGTTTTTACTTTCCACTTTCAAAAATATTTCAGGATAATTAACATGCAATACAAATTATTTCTATATATCTCCGTTAAAGTCAGTAGTCACTCTAAAAAGAATTATCAGTACCAAGTAAAAACACCTATTAAAAAGTAGAAAATTGGGAATGAAATAGTGCCATACAAAGCATTTCTTATTATGAAGTATTTATTTTATACAAAACAAGTAAATAAAATCTACATATCTGTATTCAATTTTGTTTTATTCAGTTTTTACATATATTTCTATATAAAAAATGAAGGGGCTGAAATCTCACAGCTCTGAAATATCAAGACTTCGGTCTGGGATAAGGATCTTGATATAGTTTTCGGCAAAAAACTTTTATGATGACATTGTTTTTAGTTTTGGACAACGATGTATATCAAACTCAAACATAATAGTACATTATGATGCAAGGACGTAAAGCTAAAGATTTTGGACGTATGTGGAGTTTGCAAATCGAGGCACTAGCCGAGATTTGCACCCACATTAAGTCCAAAATAGTTTACGTCCGTGCGTCATATACTATTTTTTATTCGCCGCTAGCAAAATATTTAAAAAAAATTGTTTATTCTAAATCAAAGTTATAATTTTGCATTTTTAAGTGAAAATATGTTGAACATGTAACCTTTGACAAAATATTTGTTATTTTTTAAAAAATAATTGTATAACTATGACGACAAATAATAACAATAATTTTAATTGGATAATGAAATTTTGTATTTAAAGGTTGCTTTGATAAAGTAGCTTCTAGTAGTTGCTTCGATCAAGTAGCCCGGAAGTTTAGTTTCATACAAGTTAGTAGTTAAAAAAAATATTATATAAAACATGTGTATACTTAGCAATACGATACGATAAGATCAAATACAACTGAAAAACAAAATGTTTTAAATAAATTAATATAGAAATTTGAAAAAAAATTGGTTGCTATAGAAATTTAGGAAATAAATATCAAACGAAAAACTACTTAGATTAAACATTTTTCATAAAATATATTTCATTATTTTTTTTATGCAAATATAATGAATGTAATGTAATTTTTTATGCAAATAATACAGAATCTAGCTCACATAAAAAACCTTGTATTTAATTCGAGCGGAAAGTATTTTTTTTGCTTTCCAGTGTTTGTTGCAAGGCTAACGCCTGAGGCTAACGCCTGAGCCATAATTTCACTCTCAAGCAAAACTGATCTGCTTTACGTCATTAATATATAAATAGCTAGCTATTCATTCAAGAAAACGTTTGGCGTCCCGAGCCTTAAATAAAGCAGCTACAAAGATAATAGGATATTTCCTTTTAATATCTAATGGCGGCATTTCACCAACTGATGACCAAAAATGGCAATTTACGGCCCAACCCTCTCCGATTTTCTTTATTTTCTCTGAGGTGAATGGTGATAGACTATATATAAAACAATCATTTCGTAGTAACCCTTGACCCCCTTGAACCCCTTTCGTAGAAACCCTTGACGGCTGAGGGTAGTTTTCAAAAATGAAGAAATGTTGTTGCATTCAATTGAATGTATCTCGACTCTCGAGAATGCGTGGATGAATTTTTCTCATTTTTTTACAGTTTTACAGATAATGCGTAGACAAAAATAAAAAGATTATTTAAAAAAAATGTTAATTTTTAATAATTATTATTTGTTATTATTATTATTTGTTAATAATTATTTCAAAAAAAGATTAAATAATGGTTGAAGAAAAATTTTAATGTTTTACACGGACTAAAAATGAATTTTGAAACAAATAAGATCGCGGTAATCCCCTATCGTCTCGCACCACAACATTTTCGCTCGTCCCACAATTCATTAAATTTGTCCTATATAGTCAAGTGAAATAAATAGCTACGTAATGCTACTGTAATAATGCTACTGTAATAATGCTAATGTGATGTGATAGTGTAAAAACTATGTAACTAAGCGTTTATAACAACTGTTGTTGTAGAAGTTTAAAAATGATGGTGAAAGTAGGATTTCCATATTTTTTTAAAAGACATTCGTTCTGATATGGTTCGTATATTTATGCTTCACTTTATATGCTTCACTTTGTTATAAAGCTATTAGTAGGTCTAGGATACGTGACATATAAACAAGTGCATAATAACCGGGGCTATTTTATGAAAGGGGGTTATGAATTCATAATATATAAGAAATATTTCTGCTTATAAGAAATATTTCTGCAATATTTTTTCTATATAAACGTTTCATGGCATACTTTATATAGGATACAATTCATTTGTTTTTTTTTTCATATAAGTAAAGGAGAAAAAAATTTATTTATTCTTAATTTTCAGCTAATTAAGTGAAGCATAAAATCATGTATGCACCTCTAGTGTTACTGGGTATTACGCCCATCAAGTAACATCCACCTCGGCCGGAGGTCACCGGGGCGGGGTATGTTATTTTCTGGGCGCAATAACCTTCATAATGACCTTGATACGATAATCAATACATTAAAATACTGATTATGTATTTATTTAATCAGAACATGATTTTTTACATAAAATAAGTAAATATTTTTTTACGAGTAAAACCAAGAAAATTTTTTCAGTTTTTACTGACATTCAAGAATCATACTATTGAGTTTAATCTGTTAATGCCATTTTGTCAACCTGTACTACATCTCAAATGTAGCTACTGACTTCCAAATAAATCATTCACAAAAAACAATCATAAATCTAGTACAAGAAATATCTTATATATATTAATACGCTAACGCAAAATTTTGTGGAGCCCAAGGCTTTTTTATTCGAATTTTGATTGATTTCAAATTTTCAGTGCTAACTGATATTACTGTAACTTAGGTCAAGGATTGGGATTGGGATTTTTCGGATCATAAATAAAAAAGTTATTATATACGAAAAACTTTTTATATACATATGCATTATAAGTTTGCATACATACAAAAACGAAATTAAAAATTTATTTTATTTTTTTATATTTTCTTTTTTATATATTAGCTATCGAACAACGAACAACAAAAACGAAACTTAAAAATTTATTTTCTTTTTTATATTTATTTTTTCTCAGTTTATTTATATATTTAGAAGTGAATAAACGTACGTTTATTTCATTTCGAAACGTAATTTCATTTCGAAGTTTTTCTTATGCATGAGATAGGTTTTGAGTTAGATCGTGTTATCGTGTTATTTTTTTATATTTTCTTTTTTATATTTTCTTTGGTAGTGGGTGTAGTGCAAAATTTCTTCACGTACACTACTATGTTAAAGTGTAGTGCAAATTTTGTATATCACTACTATATAATATTAACAACGCTACGCGATTGTGGTGAAGATGTTGTTTTAAATAATGGATTCACAACACTACTTTAATTAAACTGTTTGTATTTATTTAATTTTTACATAAATGTTCAATTATTTGGTATGTTATAGTCACTTATAATATGATTTATTTGTTACTACAAACTCAATTATGGTTATAGTCTAGTACTTATTAATAATTGCCTGGTTTTAAATAATGGATTCACAACACTACTTTAATTAATCTGTTTGTATTTATTTAATTTTTACATAAATGTACAATTATTTGGTATGTTATAGTCACTTACAATATGATTTATTTGTTACTACAAACTCAATTATGGTTATAGTCTAGTACTTATTAATAATTGCCTCTTATTGGGTGGAAAAGACAGTAATTGTTGCCTTTTTTCACTTAATCTTAACAAATTGCAATTAATTTCTTTTCAGTAAAGATAATCGAGAACTTTACTTCACTCGTTGACTGATATTTTAAACAATTTTACTTAAGGGTGTATTGTGGATTGACCGCCCAAAACCCTTTTGTTAACTCACTTGTTTTTAATAATAACTAAAATAATAATTGATTAATTGGTTTTTTCACGACTAAATTAATTAATTTCTGTAAAAACGACTGAATTGATTTTTTGAATTAGAACGACCGTGTTAATAATTTGTGTAAAGAAAACTCCGGTAATTGTCTGAACACTGACTGACTAATTGTTAATTGAAATATTATTTTTATAACTAAAAAATGATTATTAATTATTATTGTAATCGATTTGACCCACTGAACAACTTTAGTTTTTGTTTTTCTTTCATTTTATTGTACTTAAGAATTACGTAATTTAATTTCGCGAATTTAACATTTCTTTTAATTTAATTTAGACAAAAACGATTTTGTAATTTTGAATAACCCAAATAGTGGAAAATTATTTACAAAAACTAAAGTTTTAGTCAGCGTTTGTTTTTTGTTGGTCTATTTATTTTTGAATTTAGATTTATGTTAATTAATTTATTTGTTTGGATATTGGGAAATATTATTAAAATTGATTTGGATTTTGGGAAAGAATGTTAGCAGAGTGTTAGTTTGGGAGTTTTGGTGCTCTTGGGAAGTTGTTGTGGTAAAACACGTAATTTGTTTTACTACATGGGTAGTAATAAACGTATTGTATGCGTTCTAATAAAATTTCAGTGTATTTCATTTCAGTCGTCTTTTGTCTTTGTACATGGACGGTTTTCGATATTATTTCGATTATTTTGTTTATTGATATAAAGATATTTGATAATTGATATAAAGATATTTGATATTGATATAAAGATATTTTGTTTATTGATATAAAAATTGATATTATTTGTTTGATATTTTTGATATATTGATATATTTATTTATTTCGATGCCAAAACCACGTCGTAAACGATTGGATGTGAGTGGTAGATCGAGTCGTCGGAATAAAAGAGATCGTATGCGTAATATGCGTAATAATGTTGATTTTATGAATGATGAAATGAATGGTTATAATGACTAGGGCGGCCCGGCGTGCTTCGCTACGCTTATAAATAAAGTTTTTGCGTAGACCACGCTTATAAATAAAGTTTTTGCGTAGACATTTTGTTGACGTAGAAGCAATGATTTCAAAAAGTGGTAATGAGAAATGCTAGAATATAATTTTTAATTTTTCTTTTTAAATATATGAATGAAAAATAATCAGAACTCTAGCTGATCAGTTCGGATATATGACAAGTTAGCGATCAAATAAGTTAGAGATCAAATATGCTTACTTGAAAACTTATTTGATAGCTAATTTGTCATATATCCGAGCTGATCAGCTAGAGTTCTGATTATTTTTCATTCATATATTTAAAAAGAAAAATTAAAAATTATATGCTAGCATTTCTCATGACCACTTTTTGAAATCATTGATTCTACGTCAACAAAATGTCTACGCAAAAACTTTATTTATAAGCGTGGTCTACGCAAAAACTTTATTTATAAGCGTAGCGAAGCACGCCGGGCCCTCCTAATAATAATAAACAAACAACCACTTATAGTAAGAAAATCTCAAATGTATTCCTGCACGTGTTGAAACAATAAATTATATAAAGTTTACGAGCATTAAATCCTACCACAACATAAATAAACAAAAAAAAAAGATTGTAAACAAAATTAATTAATAACTTGGACAAATTTTTTAAAAATATGAAGAAAAATAAGTGTGTGAAAATGGTGTCCCTTTACTTTTAATCGTTTTAATTTTTTATATTCTTTTTGTCTAATAAACAAATTTGGTTAACGAATTTTACATATATATACTTTTAAGTAAATTTCAAGTATATAAGAAAATCGATAATTTATATTTTGGTAGGGATGAAAATATTGGGGAATACGATTTTTGTATTATGTATATTGATTAACTATTTTGTATATATAGCGGAACATTTGTAATAAACATTCACAACTGATTTTTAAATTAAACTCTGCGTTTTATTTAGAATTATTTCTCAACTGACGTCACCGAATAGCCTTAGCTAAAGGGACCAACAGTAAGAAGCAAGACCGAGTAATTAGAATTGTTAAAGGCTTGCCTATTACTGGGACAGTTCTTCGACTGAATACGAACTTGACTCTGATAAGATAATCTATATCTGTAGGATAACTTAACATAAGTTTCCTGCCAACGTTTACATCAAGAATTTATAAAACAAACATATTATAACTTCGATCACAATCTCAACAAGAAGATATAAAAACCAAATATATTATAAACCTTCTTTGGTGCGTAAAAGTATTGTCACCATTTCAATTTCATAACTCCTTTCAGTTTTAATGGTTAGAGCATTTTTGCAGAACGAGATTTGGAATCAAGATCTTCAAAACGTAAAAAATGCCTTTTACTTTGATTTTGCTTATCTTTTCCCTGACCCGAGAATTTGGGATCGCCAAGTCTGACGGCGGATGTTTTAAGTTAACGTTTAAAAATCTGAAATCCACCATTTCTGTTTATATTATAAATTGTTGAAATTTAAAAATTTACACATTCCTTGTAGCAACTTAATTAATTTAATTTATTACCTTTATCACAAACAACCACAACAAACGAAGCAATACCACCAACAACGATCCGACACTATAATTCGAGTTATTTGAATATTTTTTATCATTTTTAGTTGTCTAATCACCAAATTAGTTTTATATATTTATTTCTATCCAACTAATTTAGCCATTAATTTTCTTATAATTTTATTATTTTATTAGTAATCATTCAAAATTTTATTAAAAAATAACAATGTTGATTAAAATCAAATAAATTATCAACAACAAAAACCAGAAAACACTAGTATCAGATTGATCACATACAAAAAAATCAATTCTATTCTAATCGAAATATGTAGAAAGACATCAAAGAAACTTAACCTTAAACCATAAAATTATCTTCCGCCACAGAAGACCAACAATCCGAATTCCTGTTTTATTATTGTTGTTTATGTTATGATTGTGGTTTATATTAAGAAATAAATTCTTTGTGGTTTGTAAGTAAAAACTGTTTTATAATCCTGTTCTTTGATTGTTTGGAATAACAATCCATTATAGATGTTTTCTTATCTAATCATAAAAACACTTAAATTTGGAAGAATTCATTCAAAATTTATATGAGTTTGACTTTTGATGGCAAATAATAATGTAATTGAAAGGTTTATTGGAATTGATTGGACTTCTTTTGATATTTGAGATTTTAATTATGTTGTAAAATTTTTTGTTGTTGTTTAATAGTATTTCAGATCTCTGACGCCATTTTTAAAACGAAAATAATTTTGTTTTTTAATCTCACTGTGAATTATAGAGATTCGGTTTCGCATGTCTTCTCAAAAATATATTGAATGATTTACACACACCTTCGTCAAAAATATTTCAAACGGATAAGAAATTATGATTAATATTATAAAAAAAGCTTATAGTGCCATTTAGCTACAAACGAAATTTTTTCTCACGATCTACAACAAACAAACAAAAATAAAAATAAAAAATATGTATAAAAAAATAAACATAAAAAACAGAACAAGTCAAATAATGTCCACCACTTCTTACGTTAATTTTGTTTTTCTTTATTCTTTTATTTTCGTAAGTTGTTTCACACAACAAAAAAAAAACAAAATAAAAATTTCGAAAACATACAAATAGCAAAAAATAACAAACAAATTTTTTTTTATATAATGTGAAGCCAACAACATTTCAGAGGTGGTCGTTAATAGAACGTTAATGTTAATCTGTAAAACCGCATATAAAAGAAAATTAATTTACCGCCACAAGTTGAAACTTTTGGTATTGTCAGATTTTTTATATTTGTTTTTTTGTTGGATTTGTGATTAATTATTTAATTTAGTTTTTTCTGTAACGACATTCCAATATATGTATATGTATTTATTTAAGCAATCTTGAAGATGTTATGAGTTTATCAGTATAATTTCTTTGTTTGTACTTGAACTCAATTTCATTGTTCAAAGTAACGGTGTTAATGTAAATAAAGATTTTACGCTTTAAAAGAGTTTTGGTGATCTTTGCAAACAGTTTTTTATTGTAAGGATCGATATAGTGTACACTTCAAATAATGGTAGATTTGCTGTTAGCTTCTCCCCAAATTAAAAATCTAAAGTTTGTGCTTTCCCAAGCAGGGTTTGCCGGACTTGAAATACGGACAAACACTGACCAATTTATGGTTAACAGTACTTGGCTATGGTTATTGGGCCAGTATTAGAACCATTCATCTACCGTTCTATGGTTAACAGAAAAGAGCCAGTATATAGTTACCTTTGAACGGCCAAGCATTGGTCCATGGAAGGTAAACAGTACTTGTCTATTGATATTGGGCTGATAGTGGAACCATGAATCGGCCGATCTATTGTTTATAGAAAATAGCCAGTACAATTAACATTAAATGGCCAATCAATCCCGTTAATGGTTAACATTGATTGGCTATTGTTGTCATTTGGTTTAAATTCGCTAGAATATTATTTGTTTTAGAAATATATAGTTTAAAAAATTTCACCTATTTAGTTTAGTTATCGCTTCTCGGCTGAAAGACTATGATAATATTGATAACATGTATTTTAAATTTTTTTTCATTTCTATTTTATTTTAATTATTGGGTAGCGAAATCCGAAATTCGACGTCCACGCCGTGCTGCCTGGGTAATGCTGACAGAATTAGGTTGGTGTATTGGAGACAAGCAGAGTAAAAACTGCTTAGTCAATGACGCTACATCACGGCGAATTGGCGCCTTACAACCAATGCGACTCAAGCGTCTGTTCTCCATGTCAGGGGCGGCTTGGAGCGGGCGTCTGTCTTGAATCAAGCGGCTCGCTATATAAACGTGTAAAAAGGTTGTTTCTGGTGACCTTAATATGCAGAACGGACCCATTCACGACAATTTGGGTTGGGCCTAAGGTTAACACCCTAACCCCGGAAAAAAACTAATATGTTAAATTTGGTGATCAGAAAAAGAATAACAGACCCGGACAACAAAACAGAATTTTACCTGGACGTGAAAAAGGACCAGACTACCGAATCGGAACGTGGAACGTGCGCAGCCTGAGCGCTCCTGATGCTCTTATAAGTCTGGAAACAGAGGCTGAGAGGTAGGATGGATATTATTGCTCTACAAGAAATTAGACAGCCGATAATCGGAAAACAAGATTTGGATAGTCACTCTCGATACTGTAGTGGTCATCCTTCTCGAAGAGAATTTGGTACTGGCTTTCTTGTTGGTGCACGCATACAAGAAGCCGTGATGAAATTCATCCCGGTCAGTGAGAGGATCTGCTACCTACGTGTACGTGGTACATATAACAATATTTCTCTAATTGCCGTGCATGCACCTACTGAAGCTAAGACCGTCGACGAGAAGGATAATTTCTACATAGCATTGGAAGAGGTTATGAAACAAACGCCCACACGCGACTTCATTATGGTTCTTGGTGAGTTTAATGGACAGGTTGGAAGAGATATTTCTTATGAAAATGTGGTGGGTCCCAACATTCTGCATCTGAAATCAAATTGATCACGTTCTAGTAACAGCACGTTACTTTTCGAGCGTTCGGGATGTGCGATCCTTTAGAGGTGCATAGATTGTATGTGCAACGATAAGGTTCCACTTCCCAAATCCAGGCATTCCAAAATTCAATCAACGGAAACGTTTTCACATCTCATCATTAAAGAATGCTAAAACAGAAGAGAGATATCAAATCCATATTGCCGAAACATTGGAGAAATCAGAAACCATTAATGGAGACGTCGATAAGTCATAGTATTTGCTCAAAGATGCTGTTTTAAGCGCTGCTGAGGGAATACTTGGACGACCACAGAACCACTCCCAGAAGCCATGGATGAATCAAGCATGCCTTGACGCTATTCAATACAAAAGAGATTGCTATCTGAAGTGTCTACAAGGACGCAACACCAGGTCCACGAAGGGGAACTATAAACTGGCAATACAAGCCGTTAGCCGTTACAAAGCTATGTAGACGAACGAAGAGAGAATGATGGAAGAGACAGTGTGAGGAGATTGAAAGCCTCAATAAGGAACAACAATCGCGTAACTTCTTTCAACAAGTTAAAACCTTAAGAAAGGGCCCTCAAACTAGATCGACTGCCATTCAAAACGAAGATGGGGAGCTACAAGTAGACCTTAAAAATATTTTAGATACTTGGGCCGCTTATTTTGAGAATCTTCTCAACTTAAGTGACCAGCAACAAGTCGGGCGACGAGCAAAGCTTATGCGTGCGTCAAAGGTACATGTAGATGAACCCCACCAATGAGGAATTTGATGCAGCGCTGTCTAAATTAAAATGCAATAAAGCACCTGGTATCGACGATATAACATCCGAAATGATTGTACATGGTGGCGAAACTCTATCTTCAAGATTGTTTGAACTTGTTCAAATGATCTGGAGGACTGAATCCATGCCACAGGACTGGAACACAGCTATGCTGATACCAATCCATAAAAAGGTAATCACCTACAATTTGCAAATTACAGAGGAATCACTCTCCTCTGCACAGCATATAAGATCTTTTCCTACATTTTGCTATCCAAAATCAATCCTTTTGCTGTGCACTTTTCTCGATAAGGATGATTTTGGAAAAGTGTCGAGAGTTCAACATACCTGTGCACCAACTTTTCATTGATTTCAGGCAGGCCTACGACTCTCTCGAACGAGAGACTCTATGGTCTGCTCTGGTGTCGATGGGAATTCCTGGTAAACTGGTTTCACTATGTAAAATGACAGTACAGAACTCTCATTGCTGTGTGCGAGTAGAGAACGAAATATGAAAATTTTTTAAAGTCGACTCCGGATTGGTGAGGTGATGCTACGGTGATGCTAAGGTAAGGTGATGCTATATCTCCTTTACTCTTTAATCTAGTCTTGGAATATGTGTGCCGTCAAAAGAAACTACCGACTAATAACAATATCTTGTCAATAAACTCAGTGCAGATGATTGCTTATGCTGATGATGTTGTCATCCTCGGCCGAAGTGAACCTGTTATGAGTGAGACTTTCAGGTCGCTTGAGAGTGGTGCTAGGAAAATTGGTCTGCAAATTAACTACAATAAAACCAAACATATGAATGTTTCAAGAGAGGCTGAGAAGAAAGATTTGATGTGCGGCGATGAACGAATTGAAGGAGTTGAATCTTTTAAATACTTGGGATCAATGCTTGACTCAAACAACAGCATACTTACAGATATAAAAGCTCGAATCGCTGCAGGTAATCGAACTATCTACTCAATTAAACCTCTCCTTGGATCACCGTATGTATCAACTAACACCAAGCTCAAGTTATACAAGACATTGATTAGACCGGTTGTGATGTATGGGTCACAAACGTGGACCCTTACACAAAATGACGAATCGCATTTATCTGTATTTGAGCGTAAGATCCTACGCTACAGTTTTGGTCCACTTAAAACGGACGATGGAGAGTATAGAACCCGGTATAACTTTGAGATCAGAGACCTTCTTGAGGGTCCTGATATAATAGGTTGTATCGGTTCTAACAGGATTGCTTGGTTTGGGCATGTTCTACGAGCTGATTCACAGTCTGGAATGATTAGAAAAATGTACGTTAGTACCACAGGGGGTGGGCGACCGCGAGGAAGACCACGACTACAATGGGAGACTGACGTAATAAACGACCTTAAAAAAATCGGCTGCCATGGTAATTATGTCGCTGTTGCGAATGAGCGTGGTGAATATTCAAAGCTGATTAGCCTGGCAACGCTCCTACATGGAGCATGAACGCCTTAAAAAAAAAAAAAAAAAAAAAAATCAACTCAACAAATATTTTGTGTGCTTGTTTTTATGTGTGACATAATTTTTTCGCGTGCACAAAATACTATTTTGAAGAATGAAAAATATTTTGTAGGCATACTTATGTGCGAGTGTGCGTCATATATATTTTTCGTTTATTTTATTTTAAAACAAAATTGGATATTTATTGTGCATGTGCTACAAAAATAAAACATGTGTTTTGATTCCTTATTTGGAATTTTTTGCATTTGTAAATAATATACCTAAACTATTTCATTATTCTTAAAATAAGAATTGCATTCTCAAAAGTATGTAAATTTTATTATTAATATAACAACAAGAAGAACTTATCAAGCATTGTCTCAATTCAAGTATTATGATACCAATTCATATTCAAAGATCTCCAAATAAGAATAATTTGAGAATATAGTTATGCTAAGCTTACATTTAAGCAACTACATGTTATGCATAATCTTCAACCTACCTATTATACTTGAATTGAGTAATCTTTTTTTTCAGCCTATTTGAATTTATAACAAACTAATTATTTTATATTAATAAGTTTATTTGACGTTTCGGCAGATATCCAGCCATTTCGTTCCTCCCGATTAAGTATTTTATTTATTTATTTTAAATATTATTTTATGTGACTTATAAATTTATTTTAATTATATTTAAAATAACATTAAAATATACCTACAAAATACTATTATTTTTATTTGACATCAACTCAACAGAACATAAAAATTTTTATCAAAATTGTCTGCAATGACTGCAATAATTGTGAACTTGTTTGCAATATTTTTCATTTACATTGGAAACTGCAATGACTGCAATGAACATTGCAATGTTCATTGTTTCTGTTCATTGATATTGCGAACCGTTTACGCTATCATTGCACAAATATTGCTGAATTCTGCAATAAACTAATTGCGGCTGAATTTATATTCTTGAATGTATTATTGCATATGTTCGGAAAAGAGAAAAAAGAAAATAAACAATTGTGTTAAAATTACCCAAAATAACTGTACAATTAACCTAAGAAACTGAATTTGACTTATTTCAATTAGGCCATGATGATTTAAAATAAACTTCTAGTTAAATTATGTTAATCCTTACAAGGTTTAGTTAGAAACTACAGAAAAAGTACACAATACATATAGGACATGGTCTAGCAAAACATAAAGGAATTGCAGTTATTAATGTTAACAGTCGTTTTGGTCGCACTGAGTGGTATGTCATGGTCCTCGATCCAGTCTTAAATGTATTGAAACACTCCAGCCTGAATAAATTAATTTTATAACATTGACATTTTGAATTAATTGATTACTTATATCTCCAATATTATTACACCAAAAGCATATGAAGTTTAAAGAATGAAAATTGCAAGAACCCGGCGGAAAATGAATGTGCACACTTTTAAGTCGAAATGAAGAACTTTTAACTTTTGATTTTTAATTTAATTTAATTTATTTATTTTAAAACTAACAAATAATGAAACAACAAGTTGTGGATAGAAGAAAAGAGCTAAACTGCAGTATGAAAAATTTTCATAGAAAAAAAGTTAAATACATTTTTGAAATTTTTTATTTGTACACTGAAAACTATATAGTTTATGCTACTTTAAGGGGTTTTTATTATTTAATCTTATTAGATAAAAAAATTTACTTTTGCAATTCCGAATCACAATTCAACGTATTTCGATATTGTGAACAATGTCGAAAAGTAAGATTTTTCCGCACTGTTTTTTTTTCCGCACTGTTTTAATTTTTAGCTTTGTTTTGTAGAAGTGAAATATAAGAACGTATGAAAAATTTTCTCAATGCTAAGTTGATAATAGAAATGTTTACTTATATTTTAATATGAATGTAGATTGTAAAAAATTTGGTTGCAGAATAATGTTGTTCAACTCGTTGCACAAATTGATTTTTTCCGCACTTGTCGTATATTTGTCCCACTTGGCTTCGCCTCGTTGGACGAAATTACGACGCTTGCGGAAAAAATCAACTTTGTGCACCTCGATATACACATAGTACTATTTCCGTATTTTTTAACTTCCCGATATGGGAAGTTATTGTTTTTGGGTCGATTTTTGAAATTGGAATTTTTATGATATCTTTACGTTTCATGACCTCTTGAAGCTGTTTAGAATATTTTTAGCTGGCAGTCTGTATATGTGTGTGAGTGTATGTATGTATGTATCGCCTTATGTAGACAAATTTTTGTCCAACGCTTGCTCAACAACGGATGCGTCAATTTTAACGAAAATGGTCGAAATCGATGTATCTTGGCGTAACTTAGACCCCATTCCTTTTCTAGTGAAACTAAATCATTTGGTTTTAGTGGTTTCCAAAAAACTGAAAATCATCTCTTGCAAATATCATAAGATTAAATATATGTAAATAACCTGGAAACGCATCCGGGTTTACTTGAATATCGAAGATCTGAGTTATTTTCAAAATTTGACAAAAAAGTCAGAGGTTCGTGGGTGGATCGCTTGGTCAAATGTTTCTTAACTTCTCGATAAGTTATTGTTTTTGGCTCGATTTTTGAAATAGAAATTTTTGAATGTTTTAAGACCTCCTGAAGCTGTTTAGGCTATTTTTAGCTGGCAGTATGTATGTGTGTGTATGTGCGTGTGTATCGTCATATGTGGACAAACATTTGTCCAACGCTTTCTCAACAACGGATGATCCGATTTCAACGACATTGGTCGCAATCGATGTATCTTGTAGCGTAACTTGCAGCCCAGTTTTCTAACAAAATGGGTTCATTTATTTTTAAGTGGTTTCCAAAAAAACTGAAAATCAGATCTTGCAAATATTACGTGAATAAATAACGCTATCAAGACCATTTGCATCCCATTTTGTTTGTCATCATATCAACAATTTATAATGACATTTGTGTAAACAATTGCTATCTTACTTTTTGAGTTTTTAAGAAAATTTGAAAAATATGTGTCATTTTCGTTATACGCAAACGCATGAAATCTTGATGAAACTTTTGAATTAAAATGAGTTGCAAACGCATCCGGGATTATTTGAATTTATATCTGAATGTCTGTGGATCGTTGAACAACTGTTTTTTTCTAAACTTCAATAACACTCTTTCCTGACATTCAATTTTGCTGTAACTTAGAGCATTAGGTTTATGTAATATTTATAGTAATTTTGCAACTTCTGGTTTGTCACTTTCGGCTATATAGCCTTATCTTATTCTTTTAAATATATTTAACAGCCATATTGACAAATCTTTGGTAAATTGTTTCAGTTAACATAGAAGATATATAGAACAAATTTGCTTTTGAGGTGTCTTGTATATAGTGGTCGGTGTTAATCAAATAAATGCTGGCCTTTTATCTTACCGATAGGTTAGGTTGTTGACTGTTGTGTTGGAGATCATTTTTGATATTAGATTCGATGGATAAATTCGAAGGATTTTACCGCTGGTACTTAGCGAAACATGATGAATAATTGTAAATAAAATTTCTTGTTGTAGTATTTCGCAATTGAGTTTTATTATTTATAAATTAACTAATTTTACTATATTTAATATAGTAAAATTAGTTAATTTATAAATATAAATTAGTTAATTTATAAACTATATTGAGCACATAAATTAAATATAGTAAAATTAGTTAATTTATAAATAATAAAACTCAATTGCGAAATACTACAACAAGAAATTTTATTTACAATTATTTTTTATATTGACATTTTAATGATATCTTCACGTTTCAAAACCTTCTGAATCAGTACACAATCAGTTTGCAGTACACTCAGTGTTAGTATGTTACACACACACACATTCAAATTCTATTTAAATTCACTCTAAAAAATCGAAATATGAAGACGTAAATTTACCATTATAATAAGCCTTAATTTACGTCTTTTTTTAAGTAATATTCCTCTCGCATTTTAAAATTCCACCAAGAAGGTGTATTGTAATTATTTTACGGCAAAATACGTAAATTTTAATATTTTTGGTGTGTTTTTACGACAAAAAGTATAAAAATGCATCCAAAGATGTAAAATTTGAATATTTGGTTATTTTTACTCTTCCAGTATTGTAAATTTACGAATCATGTGCGAATAAATTACACGCGTGTCAAAAACACGTTGGAATCAGAAGTTGTTAATTGTATTACATTTTTTCGGATTGTTTCTATAATGTTGGGTAGTGTTGGATTAATTGTTTATAATGTTTAAGTGTTTTACTTGTAAGTAACATGAGTTTTACTTTTATATTATAATAAGGAGTTATATATGGAGCTTATTTTGAAAATATTTTTCAAATCAAAAAGCACATTTATCATTAACAGATCATGGATATTCACACTAAGTACGTTTGAAAGCTCTTTTTAAATATATTTACAATTTTTTTAATTATATTATTTATTTTACAGAAACATCAATTCAAAACGATGAAGAACGAGCACATATTTTTATTGAACGCGTTCTTACTGCAGAACACAAAGGATTAATTATAAAATGTAATAGTCTTAAGTTGAGTTTTTTTTTATAATTTTAATATGTTATTAAGAGATATCTCAAACGATAAAATTCTTTGTTAGATATTTTTTTAAATATAACTCAGAAAATGTGAGTGATTCTAAAACACATCAATAATTTTCCAAAAATCAATAATTTTATTTTAAAATTAATGGTCACAAATGAGTGACTTATAAAACGAATATTAAAATTTTTCTGTTTTCTTATAATTTTAATGTTACAATTTTTTAATGAATTTTTAAATGATTTTATTTTTATGAAATAAAGATTTATTTTTTATGCAGGAAAAATATTTTTGTATTTATTGCTAGAACACCATTATTGATTAATTTACACATTGTGACATAATATGCAGATAAATCAGTGTAAAATAATGTTAAAAAATACGTCTAAAGTTGTATTTTTACAGTCAATGTTACACAAAATTAAGTTTAATAATACACACTTTAGTGTATTTTAACTTACAACTAATTGCGTATTTTTACTGATTTTAAGGCGGTGGTTGAAAATTACCCTTATTATAAATGGTAACTGAATGCCATTTATAATAAATGTAAATTTACACGATTTTTTTTTAGAGTGTTATTAAATTATTTGTTTTGTAATTTTTCGTTTTTATTTGTATTTATGTTCTCTAATGTCGAATTCTTTTTGTCCAGAGTCAAAAAGTGATTTTTTTTTCATAAAAAGAACATGCAAAAATATGATCCAGTTTTGTAGTTGTATATGTGAACTGTCTTTTAATATTTTTGTAATTAGTTGTATTTAATTAATTAGTTTATTATTAGTTTTTAATTTAAAACACGATTTAAACAATATTTTATTTAAAAAGTAACTATTTCACTATTAAAAAAAATAATAAGCAAATGGCGTTTTGTTTGTTTACTAATTTTCACAGATTTTTTAAATGTATTTGTATTCTTTATTGTATTTTATGCTTGCTCTAGCTAAAAATCTAGATTCAAACAAAAGTTTTTAGGGCAAAAAAAATCACTTTTTTTTGTCAAATAGAATAATGTCAAAAAAACTTGATCTAGATCAAAAATGGGCGTGTTTAGAGCAATTTTTTTGGCAAAAAGAATTCGACATAAAACATATTTTTGGACAATGCAGTTAAATTATATTGCATAATTACTTCGGTCTGAAAGACCTTAGTATTACATTCATGAGCTCAAAGTGAAATTCTTACCCCCACTTTTTTTGACATTTCTCGACGTTTTAGGACCTCCTGATTCTAAAAAAGCAAAAAAAAAAAAAATGTATGTCTGTCTGCCGGCCGGCCGTCATTACCTACGCTCCAGGGAAAACCGCTGGAGGGATTTCAAAAATTTTTTTTTCTAAAAATAGGTATACTCAAGGGACAGGTCCGAAAGGACGCTGTGTTCGATAACTGTACCGGAAGTGTGTCAAAAAAATCATTATGTGTGTCAAAAATAGCAAATTTTCATATTTTTGGCCTAAAAAACGTTCATTTTAAGTGATTACGAGTAGGAACATTAAATTTGAAGAAATCTTGATGATCGGGATTGGTATGTGAGATCAAAAACTAGATTATTGTATTATAAGTTTGTCAAAAAAAGTTGTCAAGTGTGTCAAAAAAAAGATTTTTATTTATTTTTTTACCTAATTTTTTGGAAAAAAAATAAAATTAATTGTTTGTTTGAAATGAATTTTTATTATTATTATTGAGAATTATGGCATTATAAGTTTGTCAAAAAAATGTTGTCAAGTGTGTCAAAAGAAAGGTTTTTATTTATTTTTTACCCAATTTTTTTAGAAAAAAATAAAATTAATAGTTCGTATATTTTATTATTATTATAGAGAATTATGGCATTATAAGTTTGTCAAAAAATAATGTCAAGTGTGTCAAAAAATGATTTCATTTAATTTTTTAGCCAATTTTTTGGGAAAAAAAATGTAGCTGTTTTTATGACGTAAATGTAATTTAAAATGAAATTGGACATGGAAGTTTTTGAATTTGTTATAGTTTTTGAAATATTTTTGGAATTTTGAAAAAGTTTGTATTTTTGATTTTGTAATATTTTTTGCAATATTTTTAGAATTTCGGCAAAAGTTTTAATTTTTGATTTTGTAAGAATTTTTGTAATATTTTTAGAATTTTGAAAAATTTTTAATTTTTGATATTATTATAATTTTTGGAATTTTGGAAAAAGTTTCAATTTTTGATTTTGTAATAATTTTTGCAATATTTTTAGAATTTTGGAAAAAGTTTGAATTTTTAAGAATTTTTGAAATATTATTGGAATTTAGAAAATATTTAAACATTTGATTTCATTCTAATATTTGGAATATTTTTGGAATTTTGAAAAAGTTTGATTTTATTTAATTTAACAATATTTTTGGAATTTTGATTATAATTTTCCGGCAACGTATTGATGTTTCGTGTTAGTTTTGTAATAAATTTCTAAACAGAGATAAAAAATACTTGTACTTTAATAAAGAGTTATGTTTGATGTACATCGCTGCTCAAAACTAAAAACCATGTCCTCATAAAAGTTTTTTGCCGAAAACTATATCAAAATCCTTAACCCAGACCGAAGTCTTGATATCTCAGAGCTGTGAGATTTCAGCCCCTCCATATTTTGTATTTATGTTTGTTATTTTAGCATACCTTATCCAGTAGCTGGTTTGTTTTTAATGTCACGAAAAGTACCTGACGTGGCCCCTCTGGTCGCAACCCTATCCCACTAGTTAGTTTTTGTTATCTTCAATCAGGTGTTTTATATTCTTTTAATGGAACTATTATTTTTAAAGAGTATTCTTTGTACATTTTACTCAATAGTCATCACAATAATATATTCCAATTGTTGTACAGTTTTTTATGCTTTTAAACAAAAGATCTTTTAGAGAAACATCTTTTAGAGAAAACAAAAGTATTTGCTGGAAGTTTTCTAGTATTTGAGAACTGAATTTTTAAACATATACGAAATAGTTTATAGACAAATGAATTATTGTTTGACGTTTATAGAAAAAATAGTCGCATGTTAGGTTTTTTCGAATTTTTAATTTAGCCTAGCGAGCTTATAAAATTTAAACACTGATTTATTATCTGTAGTTCATTTGTAGTTTCCTCGCGAGTAGGTGTCAACCCTGATACATACTCAGACTGAATGGAAGATAACGCAATCTTATTTTATCAGCTCTCGAAATGTAAATATATAACTATTTTTTTATTCTCCTACATATTAAAGTGGTACTTTATTACTATGATTTGCGGCCTTAAAGTGTCACTTTTTCCATATATTTTGTTGTCATAGTTAGGTCCAAAAAATCAAAAAACATTTTATTGGTTTAATTTCTATAAAAAACAGAAATTTTTATCAAATCAACCTTTAAATTCCAAATTTCATTATCTCACCAACATTATTGTTATTATTTGTTGTCATAGTTATACAATTATTTTTAAAAAAATAACAAATATTTTGTCGAAGGTGACTTGTTCAATATATTTTTATTTCAAAATTTATGCAAAAATTATAACTTTGATTTAGAATAAACAATTTTTTTAAAATATTTTGCTAGCGGCGAATAAAAATAGTATATGACGCATAAAAAATAGTATATGACGCACGGTCGTAAGCTATTTTGGACTGAATGTACTTAACTCCACATACGTCCAAAGTGTACTTAACTCCACATACGTCCCATACATACGTACTAGTAGCGTATTGTGAAACTGTAATAACTTTATATCAAAGCATAAAGTTATTAAAGCATAAAACTATTTTTCCTAAATATTTTATTTGAAATGATAAATCAAAGTAAAACCAGTTATGGTGCTTATTACGTTTTACTAGAAGTTACACTAGAATGGTTGAATTTTAGTTTAAACAGTAGAATAAAATGTTTTTTATTCGCCTACATATTAAAGTGTTACTTTGTTACTGTGATCTGCGGCCTTAAAATGTCACTTTTAAACCATATACTTTGTTGTCATAGTTACGTTCAAAAAAGTAAAAACAATTTGTATTTGTTTAAATTCTATAAAAATAGAAATTTTTATGAAAGCAACTTTTCAAATCAAAATTTCATAAACAAATTCGAAGGTTACTTTTTCAACATATTTTTATTTCAAAATTTATAAAATTTTAAATTTTGATTTAGATTAAACAATTTTTTTTAAATATTTTGCTTGTGGCGAATAAAAAATAGTATAGGATGTACGGACGTAAGCTGACGCCTCGATTCGAAAACTCCGCATAGGTCCAAAAACCTTAGCTTTGCGTCCTTGCATCATAATGTACTATTTATCCAACTGGACTAATAGATTTCATAACATTACAAAAATTTAAAAACTGCAGAAAATTTTGAATATAAAAATTAAAATATATCAGGTCCAGGAGATTCCAGTAGGTAATTGTTCTTGAAGTGAATATTCTTTGAGGTACCTGAAAATAAACAAGCAAAAAAAAAATAGAGAAGCATCTGTATCACAATAGTTATTTATTTATCTAGAACGAAAAGTGAAACTTTAAAGTACGAGCTAGTTGTTTAATAGTGAGTAGGAATTAATAGTGAGTACCTTTAAAAACACTTTTCGTTTGAGATAAATACAAAATTTTATTTCCTACTGGAAATTTATTAAAATAAAAAGAAATGAGTTTTAAATTTTGCTCAAAAAGTTGAACTTAACGTCCTAGGACTTCATAAAATTTTATAAAGTCCTAGGACGTTAAAGTTCAACTTTTTGTACCATAAATAATCCGAAAAATGTCGTTTTAGATATCAGTATGAAATAAATTAAATTTCGGATGAGAATAGTATATTTTCCTACAAGAGATGAAAACATTGTTTTTTTCGTGAGTAAACATTTGTTCACGAGACGCGCTAGCGTCGAGTGAGACATGTTTACGAACGAAAAACGTTTTTATCTCGCGTAGGAAATGCAATTTTTTCTATGATAGTAATATATAATCGATATTTACTATAAATTATAAAGTAAGAAATCGACAACAAAACATTCAAAATTCATTTTCTATTTTTTCATGGCTACGTTGTTTAAAATACTTTGCAAAATTATATGAAAAACCATAGCAACTTTAATTTGTTATTCTATTTCACTAGTGAGTTTACTTTTCGCATAGAAAAAAAATATTGCGACGCTGATGCATAGGCTGACTTCACCACAGCTCTAGAAACGTAGTGTTCTGGATATATAATGAGCTAATATCCATAAAATACTTTAATTAAAAGCTAACCAATATTATGGACTTCGTAGTTCTAATAATAAAAATATTAAAGCAGGCAGTAGTATCCCAACAAACATAAATTATGTTGTACGAGAAAAAGTAAAAAATTTTTTATCGGAAGTGACAAAGCGGAAGTTAGGATGCAGAACTGTTGTAAACCGTACTAAATGTGTATGTACCAAATTTCATCCAACTCGATTATCAGGTACAGAAGTTATTGAGCTTCCAAAATAACAGGTGCTTGGAGGACCCCTACCACTTTGTTCACTATCGCTAAAAAAAACTAATCAGTTCCTTGCAATACCTATTTGCATCTTTTTGCAAAGTGTAATCAAAATTACTTAACGAACGAATGTTGTATGCTTCCAACAAACATTGAAACAATAAACAGGTGTTCGGGAGGACCCCCACCACTTATTGCAATATTGTCCAAAAACTAGTCAATTCTTTGTCAATAAAGTCTTTATCTTTTTTCAAAGTGCCGTTAAAATTGATTAATGAATGAAATCTGTATGCTCCCAACAAACTTTAAAAACCAAGTGTGAAAAGTCAGCAGTAATATGGTAGATCCCCCGCCACTTTGATCAATGTGTCCCAAAAGATGATAATTATCTTCTTACACTAATTGAAACCTTTCCATAAGTTTTATCATAATCACTTCATTATTGTAGGCTGTAGTGTGCATAAAGATACTAAAAAAACTGCCAACAATTAAAAAAAAAATTTGTTTACCGGAAGTAAAAAACCGGAAGTTGGGATGCAGAATTTTTGTAAATCATACTAAATGCTTATGTACAAAGTTTCATCCAATTCGTTTATCAGGTACAGATGTTATTGAGCTTTAAAAAAAACAGGCGTATGGGACACCCCTCTCCACTTTGTTCACTATCGCTTAAAAACTAATCAGTTCTTTGCCATACATGTTTGCATCTTTTTCCAAAGTGTCATCAAAATTGGTTCACGAACGAATGCTGTATGCTCCCAACAAACATTGAAAAAATGCTGACACAGTAAACAGGTGTTCGGGAGACCCTGTACCACTTATCCCAATGTTGTCCAAAAACTAATCAGTTCCTTGTCATTTAAGTTTCCATCTTTTTCCAAAGTGTCATTAGAATTGATTAATGAATGAAGTCTGTATGCTCCCAACAAACTTTAAAAACAAAGTGTGAAAAGTCAGCAGTTGTATGGTAGACTCCCCACCACTTTGATCAATGTGTCCTACAAGATGATAATTATCTTCTTACACTAATTGGAACCCTATTCCATAAGTTTCATCATAATCACTTCATTATTGTAGGCTGTAGTGTGCAAAAAGACACTGATAAAACTTCAAAAAAGTACAAAAAAAATTTTTTTACCGGAAGTGAAAAACCGGAAGTTGGGATGCAGAACTATTTTAAACCGTACTACATACTCATGTACTAAGTTTCATCCAATTCGCTCATCAGGTACAGAAGCTATAGATCTTTCAAAAAAACAGGTGCTCCAGGGACCCCCCCCCCACTTTGTTCACTATCGCTCAAAAACTAATCAGTTCTTTGCCATACATGTTTGCATCTTTTTCCAAAGTGTCATCAAAATTCGTTCACGAACGAATGCTGTGTGCTCCCAACAAACATTGAAAAAAGTGTGACACATTAAACAGGTGTTCGGGAGGACCCCCACCACTTATTGCAATATTATCCAAAAACTAATCAGTTCTTTGTTACTTAAGTTTCCATCTTTTTCCAAAGTGTCATTAAAATAAATTAATGAACGAAGTCTGTATGCTCCCAACAAACTTAAAAAACAAAGTGTGAAAAGTCAGCATTTGTATGGTAGACCCCCCACCACTTTGATCAATGTGTCCTAAAACATGATAATTATCTTTTCACACTAATTGAAACCCTATTCCATAAGTTTCATCATAATCACTTCATTATTGTAGGCTGTAGTGTGCATAAAGACACTGACAAAACTTCAAAAGAGTACAAAAAAATTTTTTTTACCGGAAGTGAAAAACCGGAAGTTGGGATGCAGAACTATTGTTAACCGTACTACATACTCATGTACCAAGTTTCATTCAATTCGCTTATCAGGTACAGAAGTTATAGAGCTTTCAAAAAAACAGGTGCTCCAGGGACCCCCCACCACTTTGTTCACTATCGCTCAAAAACTAATCAGTTCTTTGCCATACATGTTTGCATCTTTTTCCAAAGTGTCATCAAAATTCGTTCACGAACGAATGCTGTGTGCTCCCAACAAACATTGAAGAAAGTGTGACACATTAAACAGGTGTTCGGGAGGACCCCCACCACTTCCAATATTATCCAAAAACTAATCAGTTCTTTGTTACTTAAGTCACCATCTTTTTCCAAAGTGTCATTAAAATAAATTAATGAATGAAGTCTGTATGCTCCCAACAAACTTAAAAAACAAAGTGTGAAAAGTCAGCATTTGTATGGTAGACCCCCCACCACTTTGATCAATGTGTCCCAAAACATAATAATTATCTTTTCACACTAATTGGAACCCTATTCCATAAGTTTCATCATAATTACTTCATTATTGTAGGCTGTAGTGTGCATAAAGACACTGAAAAAACTTCAAAAAAGTACAAAAAAAATTTTTTTACCGGAAGTGAAAAACCGGAAGTTGGGATGCAGAACTATTTTAAACCGTACTACATACTCATGTACCAAGTTTCATCCAATTCGCTTATCAGGTACAGAAGTTACAGAGCTTTCAAAAAAACAGGTGCTCCAGGGACCCCCCACCACTTTGTTCACTATCGCTCAAAAACTAATCAGTTCTTTGTCATACATGGTTTCGTCTTTTTCCAAAGTGTCATCAAAATTCATTTACGAATGAATGTTTTATGCTCCCAACAAACATTAAAACTTTGTGGAAAAAACCACCTGTTGTATGGTGGACCCCCCAACCCTTTATCCAATGTGCTCCAAAAGCTGATAAAATCTTTCTCATGTTATTTAAAAGCTTTTCGCAACGTTTTATGAAAATCGATCGGTAATTGTAGGCTACAGTAGGGATAAACACCTGAAAAAAAAACTTTTTAACCGGAAGTGACAAACCGGAAGTTGGTATGCAGAAATATTGGAAACAGTACTAAAACCTTATATACTAAGTTTCAATAAGATCATAGCCCGGGATCAGAAGTTATTCAAGATTTAAACTTAGAGGTGTTCGGGAGACCCCCCGCCATTTTGTCCAAATTTGAAATGAATCCAGATCTTCCATTTTCAAGTGAACCTGTATCATTTTCCAAAGTTTCATCAAGATCCTATGCAGAAAACTCACCCGAACGAAGGCGACGAAGATAAAAAACTAACGTAAGTATAGTTACAAAAATATTAAATTTGTGTTAAAAAAAGAAACATTTTGTGCTTTAATTAAATTTGTGATTCTAAAAAGTGATAAAGACTTATTATTTGAATCCATGGTTGTAAACAAATTGTACGATGAAGTGAGACATATTATAAGTCCTTATCAGCATGGTTTTGTTCGTGGAAAATCAACAGTTACAAACTTGGCTGAATTTACTTCTTTTTTAAGAATGAATTTGGCTGATGGCAAACAAATTGATACTGTTTATTCAGATTTTGCTAAAGCATTTGATCGTGTTGATCATGAGCTGTTACTGTTCAAGCTTCATAAATACGGAATTAGAGGACAAATTTATGACTGGTTGAAATCTTATTTGACAGGTAGATCTCAGCAAGTGAAAGTTTTGGGTAATCTTTCAAATTCTATTGATGTATCATCTGGAGTACCTCAGGGCAGTCATTTAGGTCCACTGTTATTTCTTTTATTTATTAATGACTTGACTTTGATTTTAAATGGAGTTGGATATAATCTTTATGCAGACGACCTTAAACTATATAAAGTTATTGAAAATACCCATGATACCTTTGGTCTACAAAATAACATTGACATAGTTGTTAAATGGTGCAATGAAAACGGTATGTCTTTAAATGTGAAGAAATGTTCTATTATATCCTTTTCTAAAAAAAAAGTTACTTCTCTTTCAGATTATTGTATCATTGGTGAACTGATCCCCAGGACGTCATTAGTTCGCGATCTTGGAGTACTTTTAGATACAAAAGTCACATTTGCGCAACATCTTGATAAGATTTGCTCTAGAGGACATTCCTTACTTGGTTTCATTAAACGAAGGGCTAAAGAATTTGATGATATATTTCTAACTAAGACTTTATACTGTTCATTAGTGTTACCTACACTTGAATACGCGAGCATTATTTGGTCTCCTTTTAGGAAAGACCATATTAAACGTATTGAATCTGTTCAGAAGCAATTTTTGATATTCGCACTAAAAAGTTTGGGATTCAAAGGATTTCACCTACCTCCTTATAAGAGTAGACTGTTGCTTTTGAATATGATTTCTTTAGAAGACCGTCGTGAATTATCATCAACTCTCTTTGGCTTTGATTTGTTAACAAGAAATATTCAGTGTATTGATATGTGCAATGCACTGGTATTGAATGAAAATATTTATGGCTTAAGATCTCGTCGTTTGTTAGTTGAACGCATTTCCAATACTGATTATAAGTATTTTGATCCTATTAGTGAATGTATTCGTAATTTGAACAAACGTTGTCATCTTTTAACTACTAATATGAGCCGGACATGTTTTAAAAACATTTTATTAAGAATTTTTAAAACATTGCATACCGTTTGATTCTTGATTCTTTTCTTTTTCTGTTGTTATTTTTTAATATGTATTAAAATTTTAGATTTATTTTAGTTATTAAGTGTTAGATTTTAGTAATTTCTTTGTACTGTCTTAATTTGACTAAATAAATAAATAATAAATAAATAAATAAACTATCTTTAAATTATTAAAAAAAAAAAACTGTGAATTATTTGCTTTAACCCTTGCTTGAACATGTATTGAAAAAAAATTAATAAATTAAAATTGAATTTGTGATCGAAAATAATAAAGCAATAAATCAATTAAATTTGTTATAAAAAAAAAATAAACAATTAAATTTCGTAATTAAAGAAAGAAAAATATGGAGGGGCTGAAATCTCACAGCTCTGAGATATCAAGACTTCGGTCTGGGTTAAGGATTTTGATATAGTTTTCGGCAAAAAACTTTTATGAGGACATGGTTTTTAGTTTTGGGCAGCGATGTACATCAAACATAACTCTTTATTAAAGTACAAGTATTTTTTATCTCTGTTTAGAAATTTATTACAAAACTAACACGAAACATCAATACGTTGCCGGAAAATTATAATCAAAATTCCAAAAATATTGTTAAATTAAATAAAATCAAACTTTTTCAAAATTCCAAAAATATTCCAAATATTAGAATTAAATCAAATATTTAAATATTTTCTAAATTCCAATAATATTTCAAAAATTCTTAAAAATTCAAACTTTTTCCAAAATTCTAAAAATATTGCAAAAATTATTACAAAATCAAAAATTGAAACTTTTTCCAAAATTCCAAAAATTATAATAAAATCAAAATTTAAAAATTTTTCAAAATTCTAAAAATATTACAAAAATTCTTACAAAATCAAAAATTAAAACTTTTGCCGAAATTCTAAAAATATTGCAAAAAATATTACAAAATCAAAAATACAAACTTTTTCAAAATTCCAAAAATATTTCAAAAACTATAACAAATTCAAAAATTTCCATGTCCAATTTCATTTTAAATTACATTTACGTCATAAAAACAGCTACATTTTTTTTCCCAAAAAATTGGCTAAAAAATTAAATGAAATCATTTTTTGACACACTTGACATTATTTTTTGACAAACTTATAATGCCATAATTCTCTATAATAATAATAAAATATCATGTCATACGAACTATTAATTTTATTTTTTTCTAAAAAAATTGGGTAAAAAATAAATAAAAACCTTTCTTTTGACACACTTGACAACATTTTTTGACAAACTTATAATGCAATATTTCTCAATAATAATAATAAAATTTCATTTCAAACAAACACTTTTATTGTTTTTGCAAAAAATTAGGTAAAAAACTAAATAAAAATCTTTTGACACACTTGACAACATTTTTTTGACAAACTTATAATGCCATAATTCTCAATAATAATAATAAAAATTCATTTCAAACAAACAATTAATTTTATTTTTTTTCCAAAAAATTAGGTAAACAAATAAATAAAAATCTTTCTTTTGACACACTTGACAACTTTTTTTGACAAACTTATAATGCAATAATCTAGTTTTTGATCTCACATACCAATCCCGATCATCAAGATTTCTCCAAATTTAATGTTCCTACTCGTAATCACTTCCGGTACTATTATCGAACACAGCGTCCTTTCGGACCTGTCCCTTGAGCAAACCTATTTTTAGAAAAAAAAATTTTTGAAATCCCTCCAGCGGTTTTCCCTGCAGCGTAGGTAATGACGGCGGCCGGACGGCCAGACGGCCGGCAGACAGACATACATTTTTTTTTTTTTGCTTTTTTAGAATCAGGAGGTCCTAAAACGTCGAGAAATGTCAAAAAAAGTGGGGGTAAGAATTTCACTTTGAGCTCATGAATGTAATACTTAGGTCTTTCAGACCGAAGTAATTAAAATTCTGAAAATTAAAATATTTAACTAAATATGGTTGAAGAACAGAAACAGAATATTTCTTATCCAAGCTTTGGTCACATAGAAAATTTTATGTTGACCGATAACTTCGAGGCTTATGAAGAACGAGTGAGAAATTATATGCTGATAAACCATGTGGCAGACGAATTTCCGCTATTTTTAACGTTATTCGGTACTGAAACCTTGGTAATTCTTAAATCGTTATATATACCGAAAAAACCAAGCGAGCATAGCTACGAAGAACTAGTGAAGGTGTTGTCAAATCATTTTGAGCCAAAGTTAAATAAACGTGCAGAGCGATATAAATTCTTTAAAACGGTACAAGAAACAGGTGAAACAATTAGTGAATTTATTGTAAAATTAAAAACTTTGGGACAAACATGCAAATTTGAAACATGACGGTGACGGGATGACGCTTTATCAAATCGTTTTATTGTGGGTGTTAAGAGTGACGCAATAAGACAAAGATTACTGAATGATGATTCTTTGATATTCGAAAAATACGCAGAAATAGCACTCAACATGGAAATGTCTGCAAAGGAAGCGAGATCTATTGAAGCCCAACCAACAAACGCAATCAGATATGAAAAGGTTAAAGAAAATTATGGCAAAACTAACCGTTTTTCTCGTTTTAGAAACCGTAGTAGAGAGAGCAATAGCAATAACCGCACAAGGTCAAGGGATAATTCAAGTTCATCTAAATATAATCCAACGTTTAAAGTCAGAAATTACAGTCCTCAACGAACTTGGAAAACAAATCGACGATGTTACCGTTGTGGTGATTTAAATCATATGGAACGTGTTTGTCCAGCTAGAAACTGGCAATGTTTTAATTGTAAAAATATTGGGCATACTTCAAATGCTTGTCGGACAAGAAATTTAAATATGATTCAAGCTGTAAACCAAATTAGTCAACCTTCGGAAGTTTACTTAGATATTGAAGGTCAAATTGTATGTATGGAGATTGATACCGGTGCATGTGCTACTATAATTGATTTAGCTAAGTACCAATATTATTTTTATTTATAAGCCTTTACAAAATGTTAATAATAATTTTTCATCGGTGACAGGTGAAAATTTAAAAGTTTTAGGTCAAATCAATGTTGATGTGAGACTGGATGGAGCTGTTGATAACTTAGAACTAGTTGTTATTGATTGTAATAGAAGTTTCAAGCCTTTATTGGGAAGAACCTGGTTGGATAAACTTTTACCAAATTGGAGAAACAAATTTTTTTCACCGGGAATGGAAACAAACTTAGAGGTAAATTTAGTAAATAATGATTCTTTAATTAAAAATATTAAATCTAAATTTCCGCGAATTTTTTCAAATGATTACTCTAAGCCTATTGAAGGTTTTACGGCTGATTTGGTTACTAACGAGGATGTTGTTCCAATTTTCCATAAGGCATATGCGGTGCCGTTTAAATGTCGAGAGTTTGTAGAAAAGGAAATTGACAGACTAGTTGAAAATGAAATTCTAGTTCCAGTTAGATCGTCAAGGTGGGCAAGTCCGGTTATTTCAGTTCCCAAATCGGATGGTAATTTTCGGCTGTGCATTAATTGTAAGATAACATTTAACCCATATTTAAGAGTTGAACATTATCCTTTGCCTAAACCGGATGATATTTTTGCATGTTTGGCAAATTGCACACATTACTGTGTTATCGATTTGACAGGAGCTTATCAACAACTAGAGGTTTCAAAATCATCGCAAGATCTATTAACCATAAATACAAGTAAAGGGTTGTTTCAATTTGTTATATTACCTTTTGGTGTTGCGTCAGCACCATCGATTTTTCAGTCCGTAATGAACCAGATATTAGTTGGCTTAAAACAAGTGTTTTGCTATTTAGATGATATCCTTATAGGAGGAAGCTCATATGAAAATTGTCGTGACAAATTAATGGAAGTTTTAGATCGACTAAATTCGCACAATGTTAAAATTAAATTAGAAAAATGTAAATTTTTAGAATTAAAAGTTAATTATTTGGGTCACGAAATAACAAAAGAAGGAATACGGCCAAATAAAGACAAGATGAATGCAATAAGAAATGCACCATCTCCAAAAAATTTAGTCCAATTACAGTCATACTTAGGATTGTTAAATTATTATAATAGATTTTTGCCCGATTTATCAACCAATCTTAGAAATCTTTATAATCTATTACGACACAATGTTAAGTTTGTGTGGGACTCGGAATGTGAAAAAGAGTTCAAAAATAGCAAGCAATTAATAGAAAATAATAATTTGTTAGAGCTTTTTGATCCGAATAAACCCATAATAGTACAAGCAGATGCAAGCCTTTATGGTGTGGGCGCTGTACTATCCCATCTAGTAGATGGAGTGGAGAAGCCTGTACTTTTCGCTTCCAATACCTTAAGTTCAGCAGAGAAAAATTATTCTCAACTACACCGAGAAGGATTAGCCATAATTTTTGCTCTCAAAAAATTTCATAAATACATATATGGAAATAAATTTTGTATTTATACCGATAATCAGGGCATCAAGGAAATCTTTAACCCAAATAAAAATACGTCATCAGTAGCCGTTTCGCGTTTAGTGCGTTGGTCAGTTTTTCTTTCTATGTATAATTATTATTCTTTACAGTTCAAATAATTAGGTGTAGAACTGTAGCCTTCCAATGTGACTTTTTCAACAGAGTCTCTCATCTTTGGAATGCCTTACCTTCCTGGGTTTTCCCTGATGAATTTAATCCTCAAGGCTTTAAAGTTAACGTTCATAAATTTCTCAGAGAATCTTAATTTGCATTCCATTCTTATCCCTAGTTGGCATGGTATCTTCAGATATTCAGAGACGTTAATTTATAATTTATTATAATTAACACTAAACATGCCTAACTTTGAATAAAAAAAAAAAAAATAGAATAGAATACAGACGTGGTAACCAAATGTTAAATGCTGATGCACTTTCTCGTTTACTAACAAATTCAAACGACAGCATAGAAGAAACTTATACAATAAATTCATTTAATTTTATATTAAATACAATAGGTGAAAACGATAAACCGTTTATTGCAATAGATGATGTAAATCAATACACAAAAGAAGATAAAATTTTATCCGCTGTTTATAATTATGTTAAAAATGGTTGGCCCAAAAATTTAGATGAACGTTACAACGTTTATCGAAAAAAGCAAAAGGATTTAAGCACCGAGAACGGTTGCCTTTTCTTTAATAATAGGCTAGTAGTACCTGCATTGTTACAAAGTAAAATTTTGAGTTACTTACACCTAAATCATGTAGGTGTTGTTCGTATGAAGATGATTGCAAGAAAAATGTGTACAAACTTGTGAAATTTGTCAAACTACACAAAGCGTTTACAAAAAACCTATGTTAGTTCCTTGGCCGGAAACCAAAGTTCCATTCGAAAGAATACACATTGATTTTTTTCATTTTAAAACGCAAACTTTTTTTCTATGGGTAGATAGCTACAGTAGATACATAGGTATAATACCAATGGCAAAAACAGCAGCTGCCAATGTTATAGAAAAATTGTTACATGTATTTGCCATATTCGAGCTACCGAAAGAGATTGTGTCTGACAATGGACCTCCTTTCAATTCACGCGAGTTCTTACAATTTGGAAAAAACAATAATATTACAATAACCAAAAGTCCGCCGTATCATCCTCAATCTAACGGCTTAGCTGAACGAAATGTTCAAACCGTAAAAATCGCTTTTTTAAAAAAGGAATTAGAAGAATCATTAAGAGGAAATTACCGAATGAGTTTGTCAGAAAAAATCAATAAATTTTTGATAATGCATAATAACACTCCTAATACGGTTTCATCAATGTCTCCATCAGAATTGATTTTTTCTTATAAACCAACAATTCTTTTAGATTATATAAATCCTAAAGTTAAGAAACAAGTAAGATTTAAGTTACGTTCAAACAAAAATAAAATTTTCAATAAAAACACTAAAATTTACAATAGAAATTATAATAATATTAAAAAACTTAAAACGTTTAGAATAAACGAAAAAATTTTATATAAAAATCATTTTAAGAATTATTGTAAATGGATTCCAGGAAGAATTCTTAAGCAAATTAGTAAAGTTAGTTATTTAATTAGCGTGAATAATCGTGTTCAATATGTACATCTTGACCAAATCAGACAATCCTTTCTTTCTGATGAATTACATCCAATATTGTTTAAAAATCCGTTACCAGTTGCGATATCCGAAAAACCAAAAAGAAAGAGATCGTTTGATGAAGTTGAAGAAGAACTTCGACGTTCAAAACGCAGTAAAAGAAAACCTAATTGGTATAAACCAATATAATTTTTAATTAATATAAGAATTCAATTAAAAGGGGGAGAGTGTAATGTATATATATAATAATTTAATTGTTTATGTATTTGTTATTACAAAGAACCTGTAATGTTATATAACCATATTATAAAAAAAAATAAAGAATATAATTCACTCTTGTATAGTAAATCAAATAGAAATCATCTCTCTTGTCTTTTTATTAAATTAGAATATTAAACAGAACATAAAAGACATAACAATGGAGACGTTGAGCATTTCAAAATATCCATTTCCTCTAGTGGCACACAATTACCAATAAAATTTTCCATCAATTGGCAACGAACTATAAGGTTTTTATAAGCAGAATTAAATTGACGCACTGTGGGGTTATTATTATATCCTAACGATGAACGAATGGAGCTAAAAAACAATTCAATATGGTCCTGATTAATCTTATACATTGGAACATAGTATAGAATTTGAGTCAAAATAAATCGATTATAAAGAAGTTCGATATTATTGAGGCTGTCTATAATTCCAATGAATCCAGTTTTTCTTCTATGGGTTATTAAAGACTGACCCTCTTTGGTTTTCAAATTGGAAATGTACAAAAAAGATTTTTGAGAAAAGGATTTAAAAGATTCTATATTTTCTTTACAAATGGCTTTTTGATAACCAAAATTTGAAATCTTGTGACTGTTCAAAATATCAAAAATATCATTAAACCGCACAAGGTCAAGGGATAATTCAAGTTCATCTAAATATAATCCAACGTTTAAAGTCAGAAATTACAGTCCTCAACGAACTTGGAAAACAAATCGACGATGTTACCGTTGTGGTGATTTAAATCATATGGAACGTGTTTGTCCAGCTAGAAACTGGCAATGTTTTAATTGTAAAAATATTGGGCATACTTCAAATGCTTGTCGGACAAGAAATTTAAATATGATTCAAGCTGTAAACCAAATTAGTCAACCTTCGGAAGTTTACTTAGATATTGAAGGTCAAATTGTATGTATGGAGATTGATACCGGTGCATGTGCTACTATAATTGATTTAGCTAAGTACCAATATTATTTTTATTTATAAGCCTTTACAAAATGTTAATAATAATTTTTCATCGGTGACAGGTGAAAATTTAAAAGTTTTAGGTCAAATCAATGTTGATGTGAGACTGGATGGAGCTGTTGATAACTTAGAACTAGTTGTTATTGATTGTAATAGAAGTTTCAAGCCTTTATTGGGAAGAACCTGGTTGGATAAACTTTTACCAAATTGGAGAAACAAATTTTTTTCACCGGGAATGGAAACAAACTTAGAGGTAAATTTAGTAAATAATGATTCTTTAATTAAAAATATTAAATCTAAATTTCCGCGAATTTTTTCAAATGATTACTCTAAGCCTATTGAAGGTTTTACGGCTGATTTGGTTACTAACGAGGATGTTGTTCCAATTTTCCATAAGGCATATGCGGTGCCGTTTAAATGTCGAGAGTTTGTAGAAAAGGAAATTGACAGACTAGTTGAAAATGAAATTCTAGTTCCAGTTAGATCGTCAAGGTGGGCAAGTCCGGTTATTTCAGTTCCCAAATCGGATGGTAATTTTCGGCTGTGCATTAATTGTAAGATAACATTTAACCCATATTTAAGAGTTGAACATTATCCTTTGCCTAAACCGGATGATATTTTTGCATGTTTGGCAAATTGCACACATTACTGTGTTATCGATTTGACAGGAGCTTATCAACAACTAGAGGTTTCAAAATCATCGCAAGATCTATTAACCATAAATACAAGTAAAGGGTTGTTTCAATTTGTTATATTACCTTTTGGTGTTGCGTCAGCACCATCGATTTTTCAGTCCGTAATGAACCAGATATTAGTTGGCTTAAAACAAGTGTTTTGCTATTTAGATGATATCCTTATAGGAGGAAGCTCATATGAAAATTGTCGTGACAAATTAATGGAAGTTTTAGATCGACTAAATTCGCACAATGTTAAAATTAAATTAGAAAAATGTAAATTTTTAGAATTAAAAGTTAATTATTTGGGTCACGAAATAACAAAAGAAGGAATACGGCCAAATAAAGACAAGATGAATGCAATAAGAAATGCACCATCTCCAAAAAATTTAGTCCAATTACAGTCATACTTAGGATTGTTAAATTATTATAATAGATTTTTGCCCGATTTATCAACCAATCTTAGAAATCTTTATAATCTATTACGACACAATGTTAAGTTTGTGTGGGACTCGGAATGTGAAAAAGAGTTCAAAAATAGCAAGCAATTAATAGAAAATAATAATTTGTTAGAGCTTTTTGATCCGAATAAACCCATAATAGTACAAGCAGATGCAAGCCTTTATGGTGTGGGCGCTGTACTATCCCATCTAGTAGATGGAGTGGAGAAGCCTGTACTTTTCGCTTCCAATACCTTAAGTTCAGCAGAGAAAAATTATTCTCAACTACACCGAGAAGGATTAGCCATAATTTTTGCTCTCAAAAAATTTCATAAATACATATATGGAAATAAATTTTGTATTTATACCGATAATCAGGGCATCAAGGAAATCTTTAACCCAAATAAAAATACGTCATCAGTAGCCGTTTCGCGTTTAGTGCGTTGGTCAGTTATTCTTTCTATGTATAATTATTATTCTTTACAGTTCAAATAATTAGGTGTAGAACTGTAGCCTTCCAATGTGACTTTTTCAACAGAGTCTCTCATCTTTGGAATGCCTTACCTTCCTGGGTTTTCCCTGATGAATTTAATCCTCAAGGCTTTAAAGTTAACGTTCATAAATTTCTCAGAGAATCTTAATTTGCATTCCATTCTTATCCCTAGTTGGCATGGTATCTTCAGATATTCAGAGACGTTAATTTATAATTTATTATAATTAACACTAAACATGCCTAACTTTGAATAAAAAAAAAAAAAATAGAATAGAATACAGACGTGGTAACCAAATGTTAAATGCTGATGCACTTTCTCGTTTACTAACAAATTCAAACGACAGCATAGAAGAAACTTATACAATAAATTCATTTAATTTTATATTAAATACAATAGGTGAAAACGATAAACCGTTTATTGCAATAGATGATGTAAATCAATACACAAAAGAAGATAAAATTTTATCCGCTGTTTATAATTATGTTAAAAATGGTTGGCCCAAAAATTTAGATGAACGTTACAACGTTTATCGAAAAAAGCAAAAGGATTTAAGCACCGAGAACGGTTGCCTTTTCTTTAATAATAGGCTAGTAGTACCTGCATTGTTACAAAGTAAAATTTTGAGTTACTTACACCTAAATCATGTAGGTGTTGTTCGTATGAAGATGATTGCAAGAAAAATGTGTACAAACTTGTGAAATTTGTCAAACTACACAAAGCGTTTACAAAAAACCTATGTTAGTTCCTTGGCCGGAAACCAAAGTTCCATTCGAAAGAATACACATTGATTTTTTTCATTTTAAAACGCAAACTTTTTTTCTATGGGTAGATAGCTACAGTAGATACATAGGTATAATACCAATGGCAAAAACAGCAGCTGCCAATGTTATAGAAAAATTGTTACATGTATTTGCCATATTCGAGCTACCGAAAGAGATTGTGTCTGACAATGGACCTCCTTTCAATTCACGCGAGTTCTTACAATTTGGAAAAAACAATAATATTACAATAACCAAAAGTCCGCCGTATCATCCTCAATCTAACGGCTTAGCTGAACGAAATGTTCAAACCGTAAAAATCGCTTTTTTAAAAAAGGAATTAGAAGAATCATTAAGAGGAAATTACCGAATGAGTTTGTCAGAAAAAATCAATAAATTTTTGATAATGCATAATAACACTCCTAATACGGTTTCATCAATGTCTCCATCAGAATTGATTTTTTCTTATAAACCAACAATTCTTTTAGATTATATAAATCCTAAAGTTAAGAAACAAGTAAGATTTAAGTTACGTTCAAACAAAAATAAAATTTTCAATAAAAACACTAAAATTTACAATAGAAATTATAATAATATTAAAAAACTTAAAACGTTTAGAATAAACGAAAAAATTTTATATAAAAATCATTTTAAGAATTATTGTAAATGGATTCCAGGAAGAATTCTTAAGCAAATTAGTAAAGTTAGTTATTTAATTAGCGTGAATAATCGTGTTCAATATGTACATCTTGACCAAATCAGACAATCCTTTCTTTCTGATGAATTACATCCAATATTGTTTAAAAATCCGTTACCAGTTGCGATATCCGAAAAACCAAAAAGAAAGAGATCGTTTGATGAAGTTGAAGAAGAACTTCGACGTTCAAAACGCAGTAAAAGAAAACCTAATTGGTATAAACCAATATAATTTTTAATTAATATAAGAATTCAATTAAAAGGGGGAGAGTGTAATGTATATATATAATAATTTAATTGTTTATGTATTTGTTATTACAAAGAACCTGTAATGTTATATAACCATATTATAAAAAAAAATAAAGAATATAATTCACTCTTGTATAGTAAATCAAATAGAAATCATCTCTCTTGTCTTTTTATTAAATTAGAATATTAAACAGAACATAAAAGACATAACAATGGAGACGTTGAGCATTTCAAAATATCCATTTCCTCTAGTGGCACACAATTACCAATAAAATTTTCCATCAATTGGCAACGAACTATAAGGTTTTTATAAGCAGAATTAAATTGACGCACTGTGGGGTTATTATTATATCCTAACGATGAACGAATGGAGCTAAAAAACAATTCAATATGGTCCTGATTAATCTTATACATTGGAACATAGTATAGAATTTGAGTCAAAATAAATCGATTATAAAGAAGTTCGATATTATTGAGGCTGTCTATAATTCCAATGAATCCAGTTTTTCTTCTATGGGTTATTAAAGACTGACCCTCTTTGGTTTTCAAATTGGAAATGTACAAAAAAGATTTTTGAGAAAAGGATTTAAAAGATTCTATATTTTCTTTACAAATGGCTTTTTGATAACCAAAATTTGAAATCTTGTGACTGTTCAAAATATCAAAAATATCATTAAAAGATCTTATAAAATCGAAAATGAGCTTACTTTCAGCAAAATCAGGTAATTTTAAAATTTGTCTACAGAAATCTAAGGAATCAGCAACGGACTTACTTAGGGTTTGAACGGCTAGGGGCACTTATTTTCGAGATGTAATTGTTCATTTTTCTGTAACTTTTCAAATAGAACTAAATAGCGCCATTCAATCATACCATTGTTACCATCAATAAAAGTTTGCAGTTCACCGAAAGCATTTCTTACTAACTTAAGCATATGGCAAGGATCTAAAGTCACTAAAAATTTAGATAGATTACCTTTTAACTGAAAATATTTCTCTCCATCTATTTTACTTAAATTACAGCCCAGTATAATTGCGGCCGATAAATTAACAGGAGCTCCATCGAAAGTAATACCAACTATTTCAGCGCCTGTTTCTAAAACATTTTGCAAACACAATTTAATTATGTTTGCTTTTTGAGCAGCTGTCATTGTTGTTATTGGAAAAAACCCATGAGGAATTTTCCAGCTTCGATTTACACACACCACCATAAATACCAGAATTTGAGTTGCTAGGATGTTGCTTTCTCCGCCATCTCCCATGTCCACAAATCCCATAGCATTCTCTTTGTTCCAATCTATGTGCTCTTTAATAGCCATCTTATCAAATACCACATTTTATACAATTTTTTGTGATTGTTTTCGAGCTTCCACAACAGTTTTTCCAATGGCCCTAAAAGACTCATCGGTGAAACCTGGGTTACATTTCACAGTACGGTACCAGCTATGTATCGTACGTTGAACCGGTAAGCAGGAATCGAACGAATCTCGAACGTAATCATACGCTTTAGGAGACAAAAAATTGAAATTCAAAGCAAATTTGCGCAACACTGGATCATACTTACCCCTACCTGGACGACCTCTGGTCTTAGCGAGCTGTCTCTGCAAAAAATGTTCATGGACTCCTCCTATTTCCGCCAGCAATTCTGCATTTTCTTCGGCGGCTAAATTTTTTGATTTTAACTCCTTTAAAATCTCGTTGAGTTGTGCGTTTTTTTTTGGATTTCCGTCTTATTTTTTGATGGAGGTTCTTAATTCTTTTGTCGCGTTTTTTCACTGCCAGTTTCAAAATTTTGTTTTTTTTTCTCAACATTAATTTTTTGTGTGACAGAACACTGGTTGTCGTTTCTTCAGGTGTAGTTGTTTTTAGCGCTTCCTTTAATGTATTAGGACGTTCTAGTCCTTGCTATATTAAAAGAAAAATTTAGATAAAACTGATAATAGGAGTTATATATTTTTAAAACTCACCATAACTTCCGTTGAATTATCTTCATTTGGCTGTGATGAAAAAGACGAAGATGATTCTAGTTTCGAATCGTACAGAAATTTGTTCCATAGGTTCAATATCAATAATCTGAAATTAATTCATGATAAATAAAATAATAGTATTTTGTAGGCTTATATATTAATTGTATGATAAATATTGGAATATATTTGGAATATGGAATATATTTTTCCATATTATTTTTTCTTTTTGAAAATGGCAAAGGATGTTTGCCGAAACGTCAATAAATATATTAATTTAGAATAATTAGTTTGTTATAATATCTAATAGGCTCTATTCCCAATATATTTATCATAAAGATAAATAAAATGATCATTTGATTTGAAAACTGCGTTCTGACAGTTCAATGCGAATTCCAATTGGGCAATTAAAATACTACTTATGATTCGAAATTGAAATTATAAATATATGGTTATCGTATTCTATCTGTAAAAACTATTCTATACGTTTATATCACGAATAGAGTAACACAATTTTGTGGTATAAAGTCTATAAACACTCAATGTATCGATAGTTTAATAGTTAAAAACTCTTTTAAATAATCGACGGTATAAACTTAGTATTAAGCGTAGAGATCTCTATATTTAAAAACTGCTGTCGTTGAGCAACTCATTTTGTACAATTTGTTTAGTTCGTTATGCGAATTACTCGTTATAAGAGGTGCGCGTTAAACGAGGTTTTACTGTATATATCTTATTAAGTACATTTTCGTCAAGTTTTGTTTTAAATTTTTGATCGGTACAATAGAAATTTGACTGGGATCAGCAGCATAATTTGCAAAACGACCGCCTTATCAATTGAAACATAACATTTCAGAATAGGAAGTGTTGTTTATATGAGTATATGTATAGCCAATTTAATAATATGAATATGTACTTACAACATTAAACGTAGTTTTATCTGGTTGTGTAGATATAACCGATGAATCTTCTGAGCCAAATATTGTGCTACAAACAACTTCTTCGTGGTCAATAAGTGTAATCTAAAACGAGAAATGATTTTATATGAAAAATGACTTCAATAAAATTGAAATCCTTAGGCTCTAGTGAAACTTTTTTTTGGCGGTGAGGGTAAAATTTCAAGTTTTCTATATACGACTCGAAAATCTGTAACGATTAAAATGAATGAAAAAAACGACATACGAGACGAAAATTTATAACAATTGAAATGAATTCCAAAAGCATGATGTGCCTGCAAAAAGCATGATAAAATAAAATAAAATATTTGTCAACGCATTGAGAGCAGAATTGATTTGTTTTAAACACTGTTTCAGTATCAATGTGAATAAAAAAATAAGGCAGTGTTAAGGACTGCCGACAGAAGTGAAAACTTAAATCTGTAAAATAGCTGTGTTTTTCTTCTTGTGTATCTTCCAATTATTGTAGCATCGCAAATTAAAATTTCAGAATGTTTAAATTAAAATCATTAAAATTATTCTGGGTTTCACATCTATCAGCATTCCAAGCAGTTATTATATACATTTTTATATTAAAAATAATCAAAACATATCATATAAAAATTTGCGTCTATCAACACCTTAGAAAGCATGTTGTTGTGGGACCTTGTTCTTAAAAGTTTTTTATGTGTTGTTGTGACACCTTGTAATTTCTACTACCAAACACATTTTATTTAAAAAAAAATTATCGTATCATCAAAGAATATTCCATAACTTAGAGTAAGGGATGGTATCGTTGATTGAAAATACTTCATTCGCCAGCACCCCTAAGATATCACTTTGGCTAATGAGATTGCACTGCTATTGCCAGTGGTATACGATATCCCAAGATAACTCATATGCCGATAGCAGGGACTAAAGTACGCGTGGTTGCCACACCCATAGATCAACAATTTTAAATTTTACAAATCTCCCTGCGGAAAGCTAAGATATGCGCATTGTTGCCGTTTACAAATCACTATCGGCTAAGTGCCACCATTTTTAATTATTGGTGTGGAGTTAGACCGTCGGGGAACAAGTGAACTGTAGTAGGTTAGTTGTAAATTGGTATGTGTTGTTAAGATGAGTGACGAAGTAGTTTTCTTTTATTATATTGAATTGATTTATTGTTATTGTTATTAGTTGTAGTACTTTTGAAGCTTATCTTGTTGGCTGCTTTCTTACATTTTCTTATCTGATCAAATTGTAAATAAGACTTATTAGTCTTAATTTGTATATTTTTTGCCGAAATAAATAAATAAATAAAATTTTATTTATCATGATTGCCATCCATGTTTAATCATACATAAGCTATGCTTCTTTGTATAGAATTTATGCGATTTCCGTCTCGTAATTGTGAGCTTAAAATCGATATAATCGATGTTATCAAGCATCAAGTTACAAGTATTAAGTCTTCACTTAATTTTAGAAACATGTATTACATACAATTCCAAATTAACAAAATATTTGGTGAAGATGATAAAATTTGTAACATCTTGATGTGTTAAATTCCAATACATATACTTTTGGTTTACTAATGTAATTGTTTCAGGTTATACTATCTTTCTTACGTTATTTTTAGTTTCATAAAAATTATGTTCAACAAAAAAAACATTGATCAAAGCAAACTACTGTTTAAAACGATAGTTAAATAAAAAGCAAAGTGAGTGTACACAACAACTTCCCAATTTTCATGATGATTAATGTATTAATGCATAAGGGACAAACAGACCTACTTTCAATTTTATATATTAAAAATTTATTTAGCAGGATGACTCGAATGCAAATTGCAAAAGGCAGTAGCAATATAACTTTAAAAAACTGCGTTATAGATCAATTTTTTAAAATTCGTAAAAAGAAATTTTTATTATTTTTATGAATTCATGAATAAAAAAAAATAGTTTTAATGGTATTTAATAAAAATTAAAAAAAAAAACAATAAAAAAATATGTACCACACCAGGAATTAAACTCACGACCTACAGAACATCAATCGAGCACGATATCCACATCGCAATTTGATAAATTAAGAAATGATAGATGTATTTCATATTTAAAAAATATATTTTTGTTCTTCAAAAATTCATATTAAAAATGATGACGCGAATATATAAATTTTACCTCATACGAAATTGCACAACGCGCCTAAAGAAGTTTTCACTTTAAAAATAAACATCAACGTTGAAAATAATATGAATTTAAACAGCATTGTATGTCATTCTTTATACCAGGGACCGAAACCAAGCCCGAACCTAAACCCATATGGGTTCAGGTTCGGTCTTTTAATAAACCATGAACCCGAATCCAAAAACTCATTCAGGTTTGGGTTCATAAATAAATAAAAAAAAAATATTTTCCTACGCAAGCGTAGAGAGGCTTTTTCAGCTTTGAAATTTGTATTGTTATCACAAAGAGCAAATTTATAAGAAGAAAATTTAAAAAATACATTGATTATTAAATTAAATGAGAAATTTTTGAAAAATAAATAAAGTTTTTCGACAAATAAATAAAATATATTGTACTCTTTTTCTAAATTTTGAACCCGAACCCTGAACCGAACCTAATTTTTCTATTTTGATTAACCCGAACCTGAACCTGAACCCAATTTTTTCAGGGTTTCGGTTCTTAATTTATACATTTAATTTTAATTTTTATCAAAATGTTTGAATAAAAAATTAATTTAAATGTCTAAACTTTAAGAAATTTCGCTCCATATACGCGCATCTTGTGCACACATCTCAAATTTTGATTGATGAACTTTTAAATTTTTAGAAATATGCTACTTTTGTTTAAATTATGAAATTCATTTCCTGGCAAATGAGCATAAAAATAATTTCTTAAAAACAGAAAACTTGTAAAAACGAAATTTTGTAATATATTTACTGGGTTTGCGGATTTTCACTGAATGTTATTTGATAAAATAGTTATATAAAATATAGTTACATCCATCTGCATTTGGAACTCTTTCACTACTTTGATAACACTCTGAAGAGGATTTTGGTGTATCCTGAAATAAAAATATTTCTCGCATAAAAATTCCGAGCGCAAATAAAGCAATGCAATATGTACAATCCATGATGAGTTACACAATACACTTACATCAATAGTATCCATTTTATTAGGATCAACATTACTAATAAATTTTGGGACAGCATTCGGTGCAAGTTTGTTCTTTTTTTGCCCTTTATTAGGTCGTTGCTTTCAAAATGGTCCGAGCAAATAGCTTTTTTTTCATAGACTCCATTCCGGATTATTATTTGCTCTTCGAACAAACTCAATCCATTCCTGACGAAGATCACAGCGGTCGGTGGGAAATCTAAAAAAAAAGTTTGAATTTGCATCAGTTAATCAGAGAATACTTTTGAATGCTCTTAAATTTGTATTTGAAGGACATATGCCAAACAATCTGCGAAAACTTCTCACCACTAATAGAGAGATTCATCAAAACAACACAAGAAGAACAAGCTACAGACCTCCACTTTATAAAAAGTTGTGTTCGCAAAATTCTATAATCTATAAAGGCTTTAATGAGTTCAATAAGATGATGGAATACTATAGCCAGCATAATTTCCAATCACTGATAAAAAATAAATTTAATATGCTACCCAAGTATAACAAAATGGAACTCAAATTTGAGTTCCATTTTTTTCTTCCGTTTGAATTTGAAGTCAACTTCATTGTTCCAGATGTTCCAGATTTTGGCGACAAATTTAATACAATTTATTAACTTATGTTGGAACTCAAAACTTAGTTACGGATTAAGATCCAAAAAATTGAAAAAAAATGGAAGTAGTGATACTTGGGTATGTAAACAATGCGCTGAAAATCAAATACCGATATAAAAATATATTTAAATTTCAAATTTAAGTTACTTAAAATTAATTAAAATTATTTTAAAAATAAAAACAATTTAATTGTTCTTTTATTATATTAACTTTCGATTTAATTGTATGACAATTTGCATTCCAAAGTTTAACCCCCAAAATTAATATAACAAGAGTGACGCCATTACATAGAAAAACAACATAAAAAAAATTTAGACAACGTAGACCCGAAGCATTCTATTATTGTTTACATTGATTTTAGATTACATTTTTTTCTCGAAAATGTTTAAAAAACTTAACACTTATTAATCGAAAACTAAATTATAATATTAATATTATTACTTATGATAAGAAATCCCATCCTGTCTATGTTTTTGGTAATTTTTACACGTCATTATCAAACACTTCATATTTAATGTTTTATTCAAAATTTTCACTTAATATATTTAATTTTTCTGTAAAGTTAGTTTTAATTTATAATAAAATCACTAGTATTTCTTATATTTATTACTAGCAGGACCCGGCGTACGTTGCTACGCCTTTAAAAAAGTTTGTGTGCATACATTTTGTTGGATTAGTAAGAATAATTTCAAAGAGTCGTAATGAGAATAGAAGGAGCCTATTTTAATTTTTCCATTTGGGAAATATGAATAACAGAGATCATTAGCATTCTAGCTGATCAATCCACATAGTTTGAAAATTGAACGGAAGGTCAACATTCGAAAGTGATTTCGAAAGAGTTTCGGAGAGTTTAAATTAAACACTTGCAATTTTTCGCGTTAATCGGCTTAATATGTGTCGCGAAAAATTAGGTGAACGTCAAAACATTCGTTTATTGAGTTTTACAGTTGTCAATGACTTACTCTGGAACCGTCATACTTGCGATACAAAATAGGCACACCACACCAAAATTTACTGTTTTATCGTACCATTTCCTGTTGACTAATTTTATTTATCAATCTATCCAGATTATTTGCTGATCTTAAATAAAGTCGATTTAGATTTTCAAATATATTTTACCAATTATTTCCAATGCTCTATGTGCGCTCTGTGTGTTTTTATTAGTAATGGAGCATATCACTGCAGAAAGAAAACTTTAAAGAGCACACTAAATATGCATAGCGCTGTTGTTTGATACTAATCAAAAAACCGGTTTAAGAATGACAGACTTTTTAGTGAAGGTTTTCGTTGTTTGGGTTTTGTCGATTTAAGGCCGTCGTCTTACTTCGACATTTCTGCCAGAGTTTAAAATTTGGACACACATAAATAAGACTAAGTTTTAGTATAATATAAAAATAATAATAAGAATAATATCATTTGTAAATCCAGACTTATATACTAATCTAAAACCAGTCAAATCACTTCATTTGTTGACATATTTGCATATATTTTACCGATTTCTTCAAATAACCTACATTGTTTGATTGTTTTTGAAATTAATGGGGACGCATATTTTTCTTAATAAGTAAAACACTTTCAACCTGTAGCTTTGATATTATTGTGCATAATCCTTTCTTCAATACAAAGGTTCCATTGCAAAAACTTGCTGCATCAATGTTTCTAAAAAGAGGAAAAGAAACGCCCATTTTCTATATTTTAAACATGTATCACATGTATATAAACCAAATGAAATATGTATTACACATGTATATACACCAAACCAAGAACATGTTTGTTGTAAATTACAAATATTTGTTGCAACGTAATATGTTGGATGCATATAGTTGTATCATGTGCGTATATAATAAATATATAAATGTATATAATTTTCATCTAAATGAATTTTTTTGTCACATTATACTTTAATTTTCCATTTGAATGGTAATTCTGTTTTGCGGAAAAAAATCGATCAAAGATAACTGAGTAAAAGTTGAAAAAAAGCCATAAGTATAAAATATAATATACATTTAGGCAAAGCATTAGGAAAATTAAAATTATTAATTAAGAAAACTAAATTAAATTTTAAAATTTCGACTCCGAGGTGCATTAGTACCTGTTAATGGCCTTCTCATGGCAAAATTTCAGACTCCTGTGTGCTACAGATTTTGGTGGAGAGCGCACGCAGACAGACAAACACTTTATTTTATTATTATAGATAAATTCGTCAAAATATCACCACGATAAATATTAAAAACAATTTTATTAAAACCAAATTATAACCAAGCTAAGCAATGTCTAAGAATTTTGTTTTTGACAACTTAGACCCAAAGAATTGAAGATAAAAAAGAGAGGAGAGAAGAGAAAAAAGGCTTCAAATATTTTTGTGTATATATACAGCAGCTTCATTTCCTTAGTCTCGTAATTCTTTGCCTAGGACAAAAAATAAACAAATCTATATTACTATGCACTTATGCAATCTATATTACTATGCACTATGCACTTAGAGTATATATAAATATAGAGAGAACATTACTTTAAAATTGTATGAAGAGAGACATAAGAAATCGTGTTTGCTAATTTGTCATATTCAATTTCTCATTTCGCCATTTGCATTTCTGTTTATTTACAACAACCAACTATTGTATTAAATTATAAATTAAAAACAATTAAATAATTTAAAACGAAACAAAAAGTACAATCTATTATTTTTAGTTGTGCTAATTTTTATAAAATGAATGAAAATAATTACGAGAGTATTTTACATTTATTATGTTATTTCCAGTGATTTTATAATAGTAAATATTTTATTATTTTATTATGCCCATGTGCAAATATTTAAGTTATGTATACATCCTGAAAGTATATTATGAAAACTAGCTGGCGACCAACTTTTCATTATTGTGTAGTTTATTTTTGATAGATAAAAGATTAAAATTTATATGTTTGGTTAGAATCAAATCCTAATCTGTCATTTTTCTTATTTCTTTTTATATAGTAGCAGTGAGGGAGAAACTATTATTTTTTTGTAGTAGGTTTTTTTCTTATAGATTTAAAAGAAACTCGCAATAATTGTACAATTTTGAATCAAATGAAAAATTTACGCACGTCTTTGGGAAGATAAACCGGTTTCTCTCTCAGAGAAATAAAAGAAAACAAACAAACAAAAAAACGATTTGACAGAAGATCAGTCACGATTAATATTAGTTATGGTGGTCGGTTGACTATGCAAAACAAAAATCAAAGTTTGAATAGGAAATTTATTATTATTAGACAAAAAATTTAAATGATTGCTTGGATTTAGTTGAGACGCAAATTAAGAGTACATTATGATGCAAGGACATAAAGCTAAAGATTTAGGACGTATGTGGAGTTTGCAAATCGAGGCGCTAGCCGAGATTTGCACCCACATTAAGTCCAAAATAGCTTACTTCCGTGCGTTTTATACTATTTTTTATTCGCCGTAAGCAAAATATTTAAAGAAAATTGTTTAGTCAATTTGCATAAATTTTGAAATAAAAATATGTTGAACAAGTAACCTTTGAGAAAATATTTGTTATTTTTCTAAATTATTGTATAACTATGACAACAAATAACAACAATAATTTTAATTGGATTATGAAATTTTGGATTTAATCTCATCAAATTTCTTATTGACCCATCCCTCTATCTCCATCATGGAACCACCAATATTCTTTCCACTTTCCTTCATTAAGTTGGATACAACACGCGAAAGATTGCTGTTTTTGATGCAATCACCACAAAACTATCTATTTTTGGATTGTAGATATTTAAAATCAACTTAGTTTAGCACCCCAGCATAAAGAACATGAAACCATTTCTTACATCCATCACAGCTTAGCCAATTCGCTGTCTTACTATTTGATTTAATCCGGCAACTCAACATTCTTACATTTTTTTTTTTTTTTTTTTTTTTTTAATAAAATGTGTTGTGTAATAGGGTTTAGAATATGTGTCACAACAACACATAAATACCTTTTAAGACCTAGGTCTAGACCTGGGTCCCACAACAACTGGCGTTCTGAGGTGTAGATTAACGCTTTTTTTAAACATCTGTGGGTTGAAGCCACCTGAGACTAAGTGTTCCGGCAAACTATTCCATTTGTACGCAGTTCGGACAAAGAAGTCTCTCTGCGATCTGCCAGTATGACAGCGCGGGATCTTTACCGTTTCACTGGTTGCGGCAGCCGATTGCCGAGTGGAACGGGGGTAAGAATAAGTTTGAGGCATGATGCCGCTGATTTCATCTGAGCACTGCTGATGACGATATTTGTAAAAAACAACGAGGTCAGCAACAGTGCGACGATGTTGTAGGGAATCAAGTTGTGATGTCAAAGTTCGATCACCTACAATTCGTATAGCTCGCTTTTGAACAGAGTCCAAGAGAGCCAAGATGGAAACAGAGGCAGCACCCCAAACTTGACAGCAGTACTCCATACAGGGACGAATATAGGACTTATAAACATGGAGCAATTGGTATGGAGTGAAAAATTTTTTGCATCTATTTAGGAGGCCGAGTTTTTTAGACGCGCTTTTTGCCATCGCCATTACATGATCGTTCCAGAGTAGGTCATTTGAAACTGTGACACCCAATAAACGAATGTTTTTTAAAGCACGTATGTGACATGATGGCAACTAGGCTTAGTGTATTTTTTTAGGTTAGGTATTCACTTGATTTTTATATTTATTTGTATATACAGGGTGAGTTTTTTAAAAAATGCCAGGCTTTTATCTCGAGAACCATGCTAGATGGGACAAAATAACCCTGGGTAATATTTGTTAAGCGTCGAGGGGGACGTCCAATGGTAATATTGAATGACCTTGAAACTCATAATTATTGGAGATATATGCCAAAATAGGTTTTTTTTAAATTAGAACCTATACATTTAATATTTTTTTTAATTAAGTAAATCAAACTACACACTTTTTGTCTACAAATTTTTTTTGTAAAGTGTACGATTTTGTAGATATGATGAAAATTGATTTGCACTGAAGCAAACGTGTCTTCGCTAAGTTCTTCAGTAAAAAAATAAAATTTCAATAAATCAAAAAAAAACAACGAAAATCAATTTCACGCAGTAGACCACGATGCAATAATATTTAAATTAATGAATGATTTTCATTGTTTTTTTAAATTTATCGAAATTTTATATTTTTTCTGAAGAACTTAGCGAAGACACGTTTGCTTTAGTGCAAATCAATTTTCATCATATCTACAAAATCGTACACTTTACAAAAAAAAATTGTAAGCGAAAAGTGTGTAGTTTGATTTACTTAATTTAAAAAAAACCTTAAATGTATAGGTTCTAATTTAAAAAAAACCTATTTTGGCATATATCTCCAATACTTATGAGTTTCAAGGTCATTCAATATTACCATTGGACGTCCCCTCGACGCTTAACAAATATTACCTAGGGTTATTTTGTCCCATCTAGCATGGTTCTTGAGATAAACATCTGGCATTTTTTAAAAAACTCACCCTGTATATGTATATTTATTACAGGCAGACGTTCGGCAAATATTTATAATAAGCGGAATATTTAAAATTCTTGCAATTTAAAAGAATTATTTCATAATAACTATTATCAATTATTTATTTAATAAAAAAACGCGTGTTCTTTCAACGCCGTCCGTCAATGAATTTTTCTGTTATTTTTCAGGTTATTGTTCAAATTCGATCGTTGTTCCTTCAAATTTGGTTTTTGAAGAAAAGACAACTGAATTTCAGGTTATTGTGACAGAAAACATTCGGTTGGCACAAAAGAGGTTGTGGTGTTCGATTTTTTTCTTTCAGCGTATGCTAGAGGTTGATTAATCGTTTTAAGAAAATAATGACTAACGATTAATTGTTCGTTTTGTCGATTAACCGATTAATCGTTTATTTGAAAAACAATTTTTTCATTCGTTTCAAACTCCGTCAACCTTAACCGAAGTCAGAGGCACGCTTAACAATGCAGGGTGTATTGTTTTCCAACATATTAGTTTTTACTTTACTGTACTCAAACATTATCATTTTCCTTGTATGTATATAGCCAAATTATTTGTTTTCGAACAGGACCCGATGTTCCGGAAACTTTTTTTTCTAACTTGAATACATCAAGCTCTTTTGACATTCAACAGTCTTGCTTTCATTACTTTTCATTTCTATATCAGATTCGATTAGATTGTCAAAGTCCAGTTGACAATAATCTATTTCTAGTATCTTTGATTGTATGAGCTTTTCTAAGGAATGTATCAATCCCTCTAGGTCTATATTTCTCCTGTTATTATTTTCTCTGATATTAGGTTATAAAATGGTAGACACCAAACTAATTCTGTAAAAATTCCAAAATGTCACTTGTTTTTTTCAAATTGCAATCCCTTCTACCTAGAACTAACGATGATACTTAAATAACTTCGAATGCTTCAACAATCTGAGAAATAACTAAATTTTTTTATTAATTGGAAACCGTACTGTAAGTGTTTTGTAATTCCATAAACCTTTTCTGCATTGCCAATAAACAATTCTGTCTCGTGCGGACGACGATAACAATAAACAAAAGTCAATTCTTTCACTATTTTATCGCCACATGCTTTCTGAAATAGATAATTTTTAACAGGGGATTTCCGAAATAATAGCACGATTTTTCTAATTTGTGGGATAAAAGTCAAAAAGCACGGTGCTATGCCCCTCTCGTTTTTGTAAAATTATTTTTTTAGTATTAGCTCCGAAAAATGATTACTTTTAGAACTGTTTAGAGTCCGCAAAATTGTATTTTAGCGGCCTAGTACTTAATGTCGTTATGACAACACTTTAGCAAATTCAAAATTTGTTTTCATTTTATATTATAATTATTTTCAAATTATAATCACAATTGCTTTGATAAGTTTTGTTCAAAAATCAAATTTTTAGGTACGCAAGAATACAAATTAATAGACCGGGAGGTAGCGTTGCAAATGAAAACGTCATTTGATGCCAGTTGATTTTTATTTATTTTAATTAATTAACTCCAGCTGATGATAAATCTGGCAGTCAGCTGCTAAAGTAGTGGGGGGTGTGGTTGTGGGAAACTTTTAAACTGGTAAAAAAACGAATTCCAAAAGTAATTTGATGCCACTTCAAAATTTGTATGATGCATGTTTACACCATAACAATTGACCTTTCTCATGTTACTTGAAAGCTTTTACCAACGTTTCATGAAAATCGATCGGTAATTGCAGGCTACAGTAGGGATAAACACCTGGAAAAAATTTTTTTAACCGGAAGTTAGTATGCAGAAATATTGGAAACAGTACTAAAACTTTATATACCAAGTTTCCATAAGATCATAAGTCGGAATTAGAAGTTATTGAAGATTTAATCTTGGAGGTGTTCGGGAGACCCCTTGCCATTTTGTCCAAATTTAAAATGAATTCAGATCTTCCATTTTCAAGTGAACCTGGATCATTTGCCTAAGTTTCATCAAGATCCTATGCAGAAAGGTCTTGACTATATTGCATTTTTATACTGATGTATACGAGGAGCTGACCTATAATTTCCCATACGCCAATCAGCTGATCACTTTTTTTCAATTGTTATGGTGTAAACATACATCATACAAATTTTGAAGCGGCATCAAATTACTTTTGGAATTCGTTTTTGAGCCAGTTTAAAACTCCCCCACGGCCAAAACCACACCCCCCGCAAGTCTGACGGCTGACTCTTATTTTCTACATCACAAATAATTAATCTATCTATAAAAATTAAATTCAATCGGCATCAAATCACTAACAAAAATGCAACGCTGCCTCCCGGTCTATAAGCAATAAATTAGAAAAAAAAAATCCTAAGAGCTAATACAAAAAAACGTTGTACGCAACACGTACGCAAATGGCTTTAGCAGACTCATCTTCATATTACAGGAAACAGTACCATTCGTCCACTAAAACCATATTTTGCGTACTTGTTACATAAACTACTATTAGAATATGCTCATACTTTATATTTTTCGCTTTAGAGATCTGGAATATTTTTTATACATAGTTAAAAGTGCAATTTTTAGTATTTTTCAGAAAATTAATATCAGAACCGATAAATCGACAGCTTTGTAAATTAATTTAACATAATTGAAATTATTCTGGTTGACCGATTAATCGATTAATCGATTAATTAAACCAAGCCCTAGAGTATGAACCGTACATTATATTTTAACCACATCTGCTATATTCGTATATATAATATTTTCGTGTTTTTCAACTGGATACAACTTACTGAATTCATCATTTAAAACTATACATATTTAAAATATTTTCAAAGTGCAACAAAACATATACATCTAGAGCATTATCGAAATGTTTCAACAATATTACACTGGCTTCTTCTAAATTTCAACTAGGTAGCCAACTCACTAAGCTTTCTTAAATAAAACAAATGCCTAAGTTTTAGTCTTTCACCAAACAACGCACGAAAATTGTCATGGATACAAATTCCATTTTCCTACTCCTATCACAGTAAATTATAAATTACATCGCACTATCCATGACATGTAAATTGATTATTTCAAATAGCGTGCGGTAAGTAAAAAAAAGCGTGCGGTAAGTAAAAAAAAGCGTGCGGTAATGGATTTTCATATATATATATTACCGCACGCTTTTAATAAAAAGAAAAATTTTTATTTAAAGAAAAATTTGATTTTTAAAAATTAAATATTTCAATTCATTTTGACACAGAATAATGCAAAGCCTACCACAATTTGTAAACTATTTGCATTTAATTTATAATTAGTAGTTCATTTTTTCAAGTAATTATATGCGTTTGGGCATTAAAACAAAGTCGTAGGAAAAGTATATAACAAATCTCGAGTTGTAAAGCATTTTCCATGCTCGTGAAGATACTGCACTCGACGCTACGCGTCTCGTGCGCAAAATTTTCCCTCGCATGTAAAATGCTATTTACAACTCTAGATATGTAATATACTATTGTAAATGATTGGAATGGAGCAAATGTAACCAAATCGTCCAAATGAAAACAATATTTTCAAATTCCTAGAAAAAATTACACGATATGCTAGTTTAATTGTTCATTTATTTGCATATCATATCTTTACAATTTCTGTTCAGTGCTCTTTATTCGGCACGAAATGATTATTTTTATAAGAACATAATCATTTTTGCAGCGTTAACTTGGATCGAACGTTAAACTGGCATGCTCTATCAAATGAAGATACTTTAGGCGTAATGGCAAAACAATGAACTACGCATACATGGATCTTTACTTCAGCAGTTTTTCAAATTATTTTAAATTAAATTTAATTCTACATAATCATTTAAAACTCGAAACTACACAATATGTTTATATATTTTACTATACAATCTCTTCACAAATGATTACTTGAACGAAAACACCTAAATTTTATCAAATCTTCTTGTAAATCGCCAATATATTTTATATGTGATGCAGGTTTCAAGCCATCATTACCCTTTTCATTTTGTATAACTATCTCCAGTAAAATCATATAAAAATGGTCCATAATTTATCTTCAAATTAAAAACTATTTTCATTAAAGAAAAAAACCTAGACACCGATATCCCGAGGATAAAATCAAATCACAAACAAAAAAAATAAATAAATTTAATGAAATGAAAAAAAATCAGTTATTTTTATTTCATTCATTTTACAATCGTTTGATTCACAAAAGAAGGTCAAGCACAACAACAACATCTATAGCAACTTTAATCCCACCAAGAAGTCCAACCAAAAAACCTTTAATAAAAACAAGTTTTAAAAACGGACCAATAACAAGGGCGCATTAGGCAGTATCTTAAATTCTTAATCCAATCAAAACAATGTCGCGGTTTGGAATTTTATATGTTTCCGGCACTACTTCTACCACCTAATAAGAAGTCATGAAATTTAGTGGTTTACATAATGTATTTTGTATTATTTTATTATATTTCTTTATAAAATTTAAAAACTGATATATTTGTGAACATATGTTTTAACTACATATTAGATTATGTTCGGGTTAGAAGATAATTTTTATTATAAGTAAATTTGGTTTTCAAACTTTTAACGTGATTTAATTTTAAAGATATTGATCTTTTACGAAAGTTGGTATTTTAAGATATAGATTTGATTTAAAAATCGTCCAATTGCAAAGTGGGTCATCTCCGATAATTTCCAAAAAATTTGGATATATATTTATATATATAATATATATATATATGTATATATATAAATATATATATATATATATATATATATATATATATATATATATATATTATATATATATATATATTATATATATATATATATATATATATATATATATATTTTTTTTTTTTAATTAATTTTATTTGGTTTTTTTAGCTCTTGTTTGGATTATAAATAAATGAAACACTTGATTTCAAAAATTATATTTTATCGTAACGTTTCAATGCGTTTCCCGCATCATCTTCAGACGAAAAATATTCTTTATTAAAATTTAAAAAAAAAAAAAAATTATATATGGAAATTCAAAAGAAAAACAAACATACAAGCAAAACGTTATATAAATTAAAATTGAATGAAAATTTAAATTTTTCAAACAAAAACATTTCGATATTTAACATACTTTGATGTTGCTTTAAAAACATTATTTTATAGCTAACTTAAATTTGTATTGAATTTAATAATTCTATCATATGCATTGTTGAAAACACAAGTGGTTTGTATATTAAGTATTGGCTTACGTTTTTTTATATACAAATTTTCAGATATTTGTCGTTTTTCGATTGGGCTGTTTTTCCAAAATTTTAACATTATCCAAAGTAACAACATGTTTCGTGGTTAAATGTGTGTGGACAGTGCGCTATTATCGGGTGGAGAGTTGTGAGTATGTTGATAAAAACGTTTACTCATATGTTGTGAAGTCTGTCCTACGTATGCTTTTTTACATGAACATTCAATTTCATAAATAACATCTGATTTAATTTCGATAGAATCACGGTCTTTTAATTTTAAGAAAATAGATGAGCCTGTACAAATACATGATCTTCCTACTGTTTCAATATTGTATCTTCTTAGAAGTGATTTAATATTCTCAAATAGATGTTTAACATAAGGATGTGAAACGAATTTTGTTTCTTCATTGATTTGTGGATTCGAATTTGGATGTTCAATTAAAATGGTATTATTATGTTTCATGATCGTTGTTCTCATAATATTTTTGATCAGTTTAATTGGGTAATTGTTAGTTTTGAGTGTTTTTTCTAACAAAACGAAGTTCTCTGTGTGGTATTTCTCATCTGATAGCTGAAGAATTTTCCTTGTAAGTACGGATATAGTATTTTTCTTATAACTCAAAGGTAACCATGAGTTGAAATCCAAATACCGACCGGACCAAGTTGGTTATAGTACCAGTTGGTGCTGATGGTACCATCGTTATTTCTTATCACTAGAGTATCAAGGAAAGAAATTTTACCCTCTTTCTCTGACTCCAGTGTTAACTGAATATTTTTATCAAAACTGTTAAATTTATTTAAGAAAAAATCGACTTTGTCCTTTGGAATAGATGTAATTATATCATCAACGTATCTGAAGAAAAATACAGGTGAGCACTCAAGTGCGCCAAGAATATTTGTTTCCACATATTCCATTACAAGATTTGCCAACATTGAAACGTTACGATAAAATATAATTTTTGAAATCAAGTGTTCCATTTATTTATAATCCAAACAAGAGCTAAAAAACCAAATAAAATTTATTAAAAAATAATATTCAAGCTCAATAAACTAAAATAACATAAATATAACTCCATGGTTGAAATAATGGAGCCCTTAATCAACAATCATAATTTCTTTAATAATATAAAAGTTAAATATGGCAAAGAGATTCATAAGATAATGAAATCAATCTTACAACTAAAGTTGAAACAAGCTAATTTTATAAATAAACAACATTTCCTGCTTCGACTAAGAAAAGAAAAAATAATACCTCCAAACAGAATAATAAAGAACATTCATAACATTGACAATAGCATTTTTGAAAAATTACAAAGAACATTCAATTTCAAAATAATAAACCAAGAAATTTCTGAGATTATTCACCTGATTAAAATAACAAATAATACATTGGCAACAAAAATAGAATATATAACAAATGTGATACCAACATTCATTTCATCAGAATTCATATCCAGAATAGAATTATCTTTTCAAAAAAGTTTTGATATAATTAAACAGAAACATCTAGATAAATTCACAAGTTTTTCAAATAAACCAGTTTTTACTCCAAACTTCGAGAACGGATCTGATAAATGGTTGATAAATCTATCAGATGTCGAAATTCCTGAAAACATTAAAAATTTCATAGGTTTAGGTGATAAATTCTCAATACCTTTGGATTCAAAAACAATACCATATCACAACATAATTACAGACATTGAAAGCTCTTTTAGATCTTAGAAATGAAGAACAAAAAATAGAAATAAGAAATGGTGTAGTTAATATTCTTACAAATTTTAAACAGAGTTTTGGATCACACATAAATCTATCTAGCGAAGAACAAAAATTAATCCAGATTCACAATAAAACAAAACGTTTCCTAAAAGAACATGCAGAATTATTGGTAACAAAAGCCGACAAAGGAAATTCAACAGTGATTACAAAATAATCAGATTATAAAACAAAAATGCAGAATATGTTAAATGATCAATCAACATATATTTTATTAACAAAAGATCCAACACAACAAATACAACGGGAAGTGAATAAATTAATAACCAGTTTTGAAGATAATGATAGAATAACAACATCTGAAGCTAAAAAGTTAAGACGACACAATAGTAAAATCGCACATCTTTATGGACTTCCCAAAGTACATAAAGAGAATATACCTTATAGACCAATAGTAAGTTCTATTGGTGATCCTACCTATAATTTGTCAGCTTTCTTATGTGAAATTATTAAATCTAGTATTGGTAATACTTCAACAAACATCATAAACTCACAGGATTTCAAAACGAAAATTAAAGATGTCATAATACCTGACGATCATGTTATAATTTCTTTGGATGTTGTATCACTATTCACGAACATTGATTCAGAACTCGTGCTAAAGCTTCTATCCAAAGACTGGCAACAAATTAAGAAGAGAGCAAAGTCAAAATTATTAAAGTCTCAGTTCATGGATGCTGTCGAGCTAGTTCTAAATAATTGTGTTTTCTCCTACGACAATCAAATTTATAAACAAAAATTTGGATCACCAATGGGTTCACCCATTAGCCCAATGTTGGCAAATCCTGTAATGGAATATGTGGAAACAAATATTCTTGGCGCACTTGAGTTCTCACCTGTATTTTTCTTCAGATACGTTGATGATATAATTACATCTATTCCAAAGGATAAAGTCGATTTTTTCTTAAATAAATTTAACAGTTTTGATAAAAATATTCAGTGTACACTGGAGTCAGAGAAAGAAGGTAACATTTCTTTCCTTGATACTCTAGTGATAAGAAATAACGATGGTACCATCAGCACCAACTGGTACCATAAACCAACTTGGTCCGGTCGGTATTTCGATTTCAACTCATGGTTACCTTTGAGTTATAAGAAAAATACTATATCCGTACTTACAAGGAAAATTCTTCAGCTATCAGATGAGAAATACCACACAGAGAACTTCGTTTTGTTAGAAAAAACACTCAAAACTAACAATTACCCAATTAAACTGATCAAAAATATTATGAGAACAACGATCATGAAACATAATAATACCATTTTAATTGAACATCCAAATTCGAATCCACAAATCAATGAAGAAACAAAATTCGTTTCACTTCCTTATGTTAAACATCTATTTGAGAATATTAAATCACTTCTAAGAAGATACAATATTGAAACAGTAGGAAGATCATGTATTTGTACAGGCTCATCTATTTTCTCAAAATTAAAAGACCGTGATCCTATCGAAATTAAATCAGATGTGATTTATGAAATTGAATGTTCATGTAAAAAAACATACGTAGGACAGACTTCACAACATATGAGTAAACGTTTTTATCAACATACTCACAACTCTTCACCCGATAATAGCGCACTGTCCACACACATTGAAACCACGAAACATGTTGTTACTTTGGATAATGTTAAAATTTTGGAAAAACAGCCCAATCAAAAAAAAAACGACAAATATCTGAAAATTTGTATATAAAAAAACGTAAGCCAACACTTAATATACAAACCACTTGTGTTTTCAACAATGCATATGATAGAATTATTTATTTATTATATCTACGCATGGAGGGATCAGTTTTTATTAATTTGTTAATTTTTTTCTATTTTTTGATCCAGTCCCTGCTATTGGCACATGAGTTAACGTGAGATATCACATACCACTGGCAATAGCAGTGAGATATTTCTAGCCAAGGTGATATCTTAGGGGTGCTGGAGGATGAACTGTATTCAGTCAACGGTAGCACTCTCAGTCGTTGCTAATGAATATTCCTTGATGCTGGAACGCTGTAGCTTGCTCGAAGAAACGAGCCTTCATATAACTATATATCTGAGCTTTAATCATTGAAAAATATACTGCGTCCCATAATCAAGGATTATGCCATTAGCTGGACTATTGGCAAACCAATTTTAGTTTTGTTCCTGCAAATTTTTAAAACAAATTTGCTTTTTATCTCTTATTTTATTTTTATTTTCTCTATCCTATCACGAAATATTGGCCTATGTCATATTTTATATGTGATAGGATTTATGGTTTAGTTATCCATTATTGAACAAAAAAAAATTAAAAAAAAACAAAAACAACAGATTTGCGTCCATTAACATCCTTAGAACGCATGTTGTTGTGGGACCTTGGTCTTAAAAGGTTTTTATGTGTTGTTGTGACACATATTGTAATGCCTACTACACATCACATTTTATTAAAAAAAAAAAAAAAAAAAATACAAATTTAAGTTAGCTATAAAATAATGTTTTTAAAACAACATCAAAGTATGTTAAATATCGAAATGTTTTTGTTTGAAAAATTTAAATTTTCTTTCAATTTTAATTTATATAACGTTTTGCTTGTATGTTTGTTTTTCTTTTGAATTTCCATATATAATTTTTTTTTTTTTTTAAATTTTAATAAAGAATATTTTTCGTCTGAAGATGATGCGGGAAACGCATTGAAACGTTACGATAAAATATAATTTTTGAAATCATGTGTTTCATTTATTTATAATCCAAACAAGAGCTAAAAAACCAAATAAAATTTATTAAAAAATAATATTCAAGGTCAATAAACTAAAATGACACACATATATATGTATATATATATATATATATATAATATATT
>OY856187.1:281246645-281307074 GCA_963693315.1 Diogma glabrata | reverse complement strand
ATGAATGATACTTATCGATAATTGATTTGATGCATCTCGATGACGGGGTTCTCTGTTCCAGTTGATCAATATTTCCCACGCGGTGCACAGAAGCAAAATGGCAAAATAATAAAGGTGATCAGGATGAGAACCAAATTCATGATAGATGAGTTGATGCGTCTGAATAATGGGTTTCTCCGTTCTCCGTGATCAATATTTCCCACGCGGTGCACAGTAGCAAAATGGCAATATAATCAGTGATCAGAAGGAGAATCAAATTCAGTGTTGCTTCGCAAATATATGGAACACAATGGTAAATGCATCAATTATCTAACTGCATCACTAATATAAATGAAATAATAATTTAATTGATACTTATCAGTTGTTGATTTGATGAGTCTGAATAACGGCGTTCTCTATTCCAGTTAATCAATATTTCCCACGCGGTGCACAGCAGCATAAATGGCGAAATAATAAAGGTGATCAGGATGAGAGCCAAATTCAGTATTTTTTCGCAAATATACAAATCACAATATTAAATTTTCGCGGCACACGAATATATAAATGTTTCGATAATTTATATTAACACGCGACCGTATATCGCGATCCGACTCGAAGGACCATGAACAAACTTGTAAATTAATGTTTATGTTTAGTTGTAGCACAAAATCTTTCTCTCATTTAAATTTTATTCAATAAAAAAAAACCGATATAAATTTATAATTTTTATTATAACATCAACTAGATTTAATTTTTATTTATTTATGTGTACAACATTTTGATTTGATTTTATTTTATTTCGGAAAAATATGAACAATCGCTTTTAGATCACAAGAGAGAATGAGAATATTGAAAATATACTAAAAAGGTTGCAAAAATTTGCTGTTTTCTTACAAAATAATGTAGATGAATTCTAAATGAATTCAGCTACGCTTAATACAGGGATTCTAATTCGTTTAGGATCGTCCAATATATATATATATATATATATATATATATATATATATATATATATATATATATATATATATATATATATATATATATATATATATATATATATATATATATATATATATATATATATATATATATATATATATATATATATACATATATATATATATATATATATATATATATATATATATATATATATATATATATATATATATATATATATATATATATATATATATATATATATATATATATATATATATATATATATATATATTAAGCTTGCCAGATTTTTTTTGGAAGTATTCCGGGCCGGAAAATCCGGGCGGTTTTTTTATAAATCCGGGCAAAATCCGGGCGGCAAGTGTCAAAATTTCCATTTGAAAAGCCGGGCGAAATCCGGGCAAAATACAAAATTTTTAAAAATCGCATAGAAAAGAAGTAACCAAAAAGACTATGTTTTTTCTTTTCATAAATAACCTTTAAAAACTCTTTATTGCTTTGAAATGTTGAAATAGATGCTCTTAATAATATTTTTAATTCTGTTTATTACAGAAAGAGTTCTATGCTTAAATTGTCAACATTGTATTCAATCAATCTTCATCGAAGTCCACTGTCCACTCTCGACTGTCCACTCTCTTGAGTACCAAACAAACTATCAGCTCTCATTTTGTATTTTTTACTTCCAGCAACTTTTTGGAGGAAACCAGCATCATCTTTTATTTTTGCATAAAACTCTGAACATGTCTCCCTCCAGTTGAATTTTACCATCAATTGTGCCCGAACGTTTTCCAGTGTCAATTTGCCTTTTTTTTTTGTCCAAATGTCATTGATGTGAGAAAATACGCGCTCAGTTGTCGTATTGGCCGCTGAGATAACTAAACCAAACTCCACGATTTGCAGCAAACGATTGAACAAACGAGAGCACAATATATAAATTATAAAACGTTGAAATGATGTCAATTGTTTAAATATTTTCATATGAAACATTGAAAATAACACGATTTAACATGTGAAACATATTTGAATAAGAAAGATACAGATTAATGAAATTTTGACTATAAAACGAATTAAAAATTATACATATATTTTTTTTCAATGAACAAAGTTTGGAAAAATCCGGGCGATTTCCGTTTTTATTTTAGAAATCCGGGCGTCCGGACCGGGCGATTTTTCTGCCAAGTTTTAACAAAAAAAGCCGGGCGAGTCCGGTTTTAGCCGGGCGATCTGGCAAGCTTAAATATATATATATATATATATATATATATATATATATATATATATATATATATATATATATATATATATATATATATATATATATATATATATATATAGATATAGATATATATATATATATATATATATATATATATATATATATATATATATATATATATATATATATATATATATATATATATATATATATATATATATATATATTATATAGATTTTATACGTCTTAAACCCGACAAGGTAGGAATTTTTTATTGAAAGAGATAATTAATTTTTTTAACCTCACTATTTGTGATTTTCGAAAGCTGATAGGTATATTCCATACTATCCTAAGTCACGTGTGCAGTTATTATTGAATGTTGCCAATCAATATGAAGTCAACTTTACGACATAAATGTCAAGTAAATTAGTGAATCGTATGAGTTTTTCAATTCGAAATCAGTTTTTGGGTTTATCTGAATAAAACTTGTAGTTATTTGTTAATAAAAACAACTTTTATCTCTGAACGTGTTTCGGTTGGGATTCGAACTTAGAACTTAGTTATGTATGTATATTTATAACAGTATATGGGTGATCAGTGATAACTATACTGTACTATTACTATGTACGTGTTACTATACCATTTTCGGGGTTATTATACTATTTTGTATGGTTGATCACTCATACAAACTAATCGAATAAATTAAGTCTTCAAGTGATATTCGACCGGAAAATTGAGATTAATTCAGGTGAGGGATACATGTACTTGTTGACAGCCTACATTCCTATATGGAGCACAAAGGCTAAAATAAAAAAAAATAAATAAAAACTTCCTGTATTCGAATGCAACATTGTGTCCAAATTTCAAAAGAATCGATTAAGTACTTCCGGAGATTACCTATTTTGAACAAACGAGCATTTATATTTTTATTTATATAGACTAGCAGGACCCGGCGTGCCTTGCTACGCTTATAAATAAAGTTTGTGCGCAAACATTTTGTTGACGTAGTAGCAATGATTTCAAAAAGTGGTAATGAGAAATGATAGCATAATTTTTAATTTTTCTTTTAAATATGAATGAAAAATCATTAGCACTCTAGCTGATCAGTTCGGATATAAGAAAAATTGGCGATCAAATAGGTTTTCAAGTAAGCAATAAAAAATTTAAGAGACTTGTTGAATTAGTAGAGGTGTGCCATCACTCATCTCTATATAAAACATTATACAGAACAAAAATAGATTGTTATGTCGTAGCCTGGTGATCGATGACGCACTTAAATCTCTGGTTTATACAGACACTATTTCTTCATACGTATCAGGGTTGCATTCGCATAAGAGTTCATAGTCGTTTTTCATCCTGTCCTGTACACATAGTCTTGTACTCAATTCATGGTCATCATTTATTATAGTTTCCGCCACACAAATTTAGTACCAGAAAAATAGTTGTGTAATATTATTCCAATTATTATTATCGTATGAATTTGAACAAAATTTAACAACAATATACATTAAACTTCAACATTTAAGTTTTGAATCCATTGTAAAGCACCTCTTTTAATTTCATGTAAGCCAGTTAAACCTCTTTTGAATTTATGAATACTACAATCATTAACTAAATGATTCATGGTTTGGTTTTCTCTACATTCACAAAATGGATCCTCTGATATATTCCATTTATGCAATAAATATTTACATCTTCCGAAACCACAACGAAAACGGTTTAAACGTAACCAATCTTTTCTTTTTAAGTTGAAGCCAGAACATTTAACAGTTACATCCTTAACTAGTTTATAGTTGTGAACCTTTGCATGGTTCATTGATTTTGCCACTCGATATTTAAATCATAACTTCCTTTTTCAAGTAAGAGCCTAGATGGTTTTCGCGATAGTCTTTTATGAGGTAAAATTTGTATTTCATCATATAAAATGAAATTTTGATTAAATTTACATTTTTCAATTGTAGTGAAAAAGGACTTATTTCTTCGTAAATTTGACGGAGCAATGTTGCAAAGTTCATTTAACCATGGCAGAGGAGACGACTTGAGAGTTCCACTTATAATGCGAAGAGTGTTATTGAGCAGGACATCAATTTTATTACAATGTGAGCTTCCAAGCCAATATGGCGAACAATATTCTGCTGCAGGATACACTATAGAAAGGGCTGATTGTCTCAAACAATTTGCAATTTGCACCCCATGACGTTCCTGCTAAATTTTGTATCAAATTATTTCTTGATCGAACTTTCATTGCTTTCTCTTCCAAATGTTATTTGTATGTTAATGACCTATCCAACTTGACTCCTAAATATTTAAGATTATGATTGTGATTTAAAAATACTCCATCAATACTAATATTCAGCTTACGTTTGACCTCCGCTATTATTTAAATGAAATGCAGAAACCTCGGTTTTTAATGGATAAGGGCAGAGTCGCCATTTTTTAAAATAATCAAAAGTTACGTTCAGATCACTTGTTGAAAATTCTTCACCTTCTTCAAAAGAATCACATTGATAAGCAATAGCCAAATCATCAGCAAATTGAAATTTCTTACTGTCCATCATTGGTAAATCATATAAGTATAAATTGAACAGTGTTGGAGCCAAAACAGAGCCGTGAGGTAAACCATTATTTAAACGACGCCATCTACTAGATTTGTCATTCATAAAATCTCTAAAGTAACGATTAGATAGCATGTTGTTGACTAAATTCAAAATTTTACTACAAGGAACAACCATAATTAACTTCAATAATAGACCTTCTCTCCACACTGTATCGTATGCAGCAGTTAAATCAACAAAAACAAAAAAAGTCTTCTTTAATTCTTGAAATCCTTTTTCAAGAAATGTAGTTAAAGCTAATACTTGTTCCGTGCAACCTCTATGTTCACGAAAACCTGCCTTTCGGTACAATTTCATTTATCACAGGATATATTCTATTAAGAATTAATCTTTCAAGTAGTTTGTAAGGAACACACAACAGAGAAATCGGTCTATAATGAGAAGCATCATTCCAATGTAGTTTATATAATCCTTAATCGCTATAAAATGTATTGTTCTAAAACCAGTTGTGTAAATATTTTTTGTCAAATGTGATTCTCCTTTTTTCCAGATTGTATTCATAATTCCGCTAGCCTATACAGATTTCTTACAGTCGTCTATTAATTAATATTATCTCCCAGTTATATTGGGATGTCTGGTTATAATCGTATAACCTATGTCTGGTTTATAATCGTCGATCGGTGTAGAAATGATAGAAAAACGGTTGTTTATTATCATTAATCCATAAACACATTATTTACATTATAACTAACGATATAACGAAGGTCAAATTTCCCCAAGGAAACTGTTTACCGATGCGTTATGGACCGCTTATAAATAGAACGCGATAGCTAGCTTCGGCCTCTTGTTGTTTTTTAAAAGTTGTCTCGTGAATATGAGAATGAGTGGAATCTCTTTTGAGTTCACGTTTTTTTTTCATTATTTAACTTAAGTAGTGATATGCCTAGTTGACTTAAATTTGTAAGTTCCATCGTTCAGTGAGTGTAATTTCTTTTAATAACGTGATTGAATTAGAAAAATTTACACAAACAAAATCTTTATATGTTTGTCCCATCAATTAAAATTACAAAAAAAAATTCTATATGTTTGTGTCGTGATAGTTAATTTAAAAACCAAGCGACATTTACTACGCATGTTAACACTCTGTTTATATCGTTCCATGGTGACTCTTGAACGTTTATATTTTTTTCCTATTATCAAATTGGAAATTGTGACGTTTTGATTTTGATTGTCGACACAGGTTTTTTTATAAGACGCGCGATAAAATCTGAGTTTGTTTTGGTTTTTAAAATGTAATTTAACTATAAGTAGTACAATAATCTTGTTTGTGAAGAATTTCAAATCGTGTTAATGTCCTTAATTGTGTTAGTTTTTGTATATCACGTATATCACGGATCGTATAGTGCGTATTAAAGAAACCAATAACTAAATAAAGTTATCATACGTGTTCTGGTACTGGTATTGCGGTAAACAACCGCTGGACCTTGAAAGTTGGGTTAGATGGTATATTTGACCTCGTTGAATCAACCTGTTATTAATTGTGGACTCCGTGTCATAATTAGCTTCACGATTGTACTACAAAAATTATAATCTCGTTTGTGATCATTTTGTGTGGTTAGGACACCGAAATAAATGCATTAGAAGACTACTGTTGTAAAATCATTAAAAAAGGGGATAATTTATTTCAAGATATACGAACAATCATCACCTTGTTAATTATCTAAGCCGTGTAAATTTCTTAATGCAAAACAAGCCCATTTATGTATTCATAGAAGGTGCAACGATCTCATTAGATGTATTTATTAAATGTGGTATTGGATCATAGTACATTAAGTTATTGGATACCATAGAGAATTTTTTTTCAATTATAAAGTTATTAAGACCATCTATATATTTCGAACTATACCACTAGTACCATAGTTAAAATTATTATTTACATCTTTAAATGTTATGTACGAGAATTGTTAGTAATTAAATACAAAGATTAATTATATATATACCAAGCAAATTATATAGCTCGAACTATACATCTAGTACCATAGTTAGAATTATTGTTTACATCTTTAGATGTTATGTACGAGAATTGCTAAATTATTATTTACATCTTTAAATGTTATGTATGAGCAGTGCTAGTAATTAAATACAAAGATTATAAATATATACCAAGCAAAGATTGTTGAATTATTCAATTGGATACTTGTGAAAGAAACCTAAAAATATAGAAATCCAAAATTTATGATTATTGAATTACGGACCATCAATTTTCCACATTTATTGTTGGATATGTGGCGACTAATGGAGTGCTGAACCAGAGTGATAAGAGGAATGAGATTGGACAATACCATGGGGTGAGTTCTGCATTGATTTTATATTTTTTAATAGGTATAGCGAGCATGTGTGAGTACGTGTGTATGAGACTGTAGGTGTGGGAATGCCTGGAGGTATGGATAAAATCCTATTTACTGTTACTAATTTTATTGTAGTAAAATTTACAACCTAAATCTATTAATATGATGTCACCTAATGCAAAAATAGAGGTGAATAATGCAAGTTTAAGTAATTAAATTTTAATTTTTTTCTAAAACGCACCAGCATAGTGTAAATAGTTTAATTGTTGAATTCAATTTGATTAGTAAATCCAATCAGGAGAATTCCACCATTGTGTTTTTTTTATGATTTAGGCCAACATAAAAAAAAAAAGTTTTATAAAATTTAAATGCGTTACAGTTGAGTTTGTACTGTTTGTACTGATGAACTTAAGTTCCAGAAACCTGATGCCGCTCCTTTTGCACCAGAAATAGACGCTCAATCAACGGATGATAACGTGACAACTGTTATCTTTAACGCACACCATTCATTGACATTCCAATCTCAGCGTGATCGTCTTCCGATAAAAAAAAGGAATTATCAGAATCATATACTGTATTGTTTGGAAAACTTTCCCACATTAATATCAATCGGCGAAATGAGGTGTGGTAAAAGAACTTAAGTTTCACAGCTGCTGCGAGAGATTCTCATAGCAACTATATATTGAATAACTTTGTTTATGTCGTAAAAAAAAAGAAACAGTAAATACCATTATTATGATTATGTGATTTCTAATAAAATTTTAAACTCATTTATAGGACCAATAAGTATTACAACATATTGCATAATGGTTGGACCAAGCTCTCAAATCAGTAACTTTACTTTGGTAGCTCTAGTAATTGATAGTAGGAAAAATGGAAGTTCTGAGTGGATATTTTATTTTACTCACAGTAAAGGTCCTAACCTCGACAATGAAGGCGGTGTGTGTGTGTGGCTATGTATGTACGAGCGAATGGGGGTATGGATGAGGGTGTATATGTAAGCACGTGTGGGTACGTGTCGGTGTTTGTGTGTGTGTGTGGGTGTGCGAATGAATGAGAGGATAGAGTATGTGGGGCGTGTGAATGAGTGAGTAAATGAGGGGTTGGACGCGGTGATCGTGGTTCTTTCGTATACAGGGTCGCCAGAGTCTCATTATTTCCCTTGTTTGTTTTTTATTTCCGTATATGATGTATTTCGCGTACATTATGGTATTTGTGCTGAAGTAGCAGGATTTCTTCCTCGATCCACAATGATTGAAGCTAGTCTACAGGGGCTATAAATAAAACTCGCTTGGTACGCGACCTGCTATGCCGCTTCATTGGTTCGCCAATGCATCAGCGCTTCATTACAAGATTCACAAATGTTCACAGTGTTTATGCATTGTATTTCTTCCCGACATGTAACACACAAAAACTGTTCTAAAGAAGTTTTTCTGAAATAAAATGAAAAATGCTTTCAAATTGCAAAATTCAAGTGAATTATATTAATTACTTTGATCTTAATCACTCATAAAATCACTCAAAATTTTATTTTTTACACCAAATAGTGAAAAGTTTTGTTTATTTAACATTATACCGAATATTATAATCGCATATTGCCACTATCTCATAAGAAAGAAAATTTGAGAAAATTCGTTACGATAGCATTCAATTTACATTGTGTCATTTTTATTGCAACTTAATTTTTTTAATATGGAAATTATGGAATATATATATGGAATATTTATTTATTAATAATTCTAAAACATTTTCAACCAAATATGGTAATTGACACAAAATTCAATTTCTTCAACATTTATTACTATACAAACATTCTTTTATTGTTTGCAGCCAATTTGTCACTATTTGTTGTTACTTATTACTATCTAATTGTTGAATTTATATTCTTAAAATTAAGATTGCATATTTTCGGAAAAGAATAGAAAATAAACAATTGTGTTAAAACAACTGTACAATTAACCTAGGAAACTGCCTAGGAAACCTAGGAAATACTTACATCGTTTTGCCAATATTATTACGCCAAGTATACCATTGAAATTTAAATTTAACTTTAATTCCGAATTTTGATATTGGAAATAGCTTATTAATATCCTCAATGCTCATCAATATCCTCAGAGGAAAATAGAAAATTATATGAGTTATTATGGTTTTCCATAATAATAATTTAAGAACTGGTGATGACGGGAGTCGATATCGATTTTCTGTAAAATATACAGATAGAATCAAAATCAAATTGTTATTATAAGAAGAAATATTATGAATAATAAAATAAACAAATTTAAAAATAAACATATAAAAAAGTGTATTTTTAAATATTGCATTATAATGGAAAATTGCTAGAAACTGGGGGAAAATGTATGCACTCACATTTAAGTCAAAATAAAGTACTTAAGCTTTCACTTTTCACTTTTAACTTTTAATTTAATTTATGTATTTTAAAACGACCATATGATTTAACAATACGTTGTGGACGGAACGAAAGACCAAAACTGTATGCAAAAATTTCATAGGGAAAAATCATATATTACCAAATTTTAAAATGCTATCCTATAGTTTCTATTACAGACACATTAATTTTTCTGATAATTATAATGAATACCACTAAATTTATGTTGTACCTAATAAATTATATTATTTTATCTTTTAGCCTTTTTAATTTGTGCAAATTTATATAAACTATAAGGAAAAATATAATCATTCTTTCACAAATTTATTGTATAAATAAATAATAATATTCAATATATGGTATAGTTTTATATTAATTGTATATAGATTATTATAAAATAAAATACATTTTGAGATTGATATTCAATCAATAAAATGGCGGTTGAATATTTTCAGAAACAAAAAATTATTAACATCTGTTATGCTCGCTACATGCTTCATCTGTTATGTACAATACAAACGCTACATGTTGGCGTTTGAATGAACCTATAATCATATACAAGAATGTTAGAGTACTTATAAATTCTGGACAAAGTGTTTGGCAAAAGAGATTGATGCTTGGCTTGGCTTAAACAATCCTTGTTTGTTAATTTACATATAAATTCGAGCACTGAACATAACGTACGTAACCATTTAGGCCATTTTATTGAATTTTATTTATTACATTTTCTATCTATGGATGTAAGCATTCGGGTGATTCCATATTCTATATTCATTTTTTTTATAAACATTGCAAGTTTTATATTTTCTCTATTGAAATGTTTCTTTGTGTTGAAATAAAAATTCAGAATTGCTACATTCTCTTACATGTATATTGGCAACAACAAATGAAGATGATAATAAATCTTTCTCACAGGTTAGCTTATATTTATTTTGATCGCCGTTTTTGATGTAACGTATGCAAAATTTTTATGTTGAAATACCGTATATGTGTAAGTTTTTATCGATGTCGATATGATGAAACCACAATTGCTTATGTATTCTTTTTCTCTCGTTTATGTAAGTTGAAATATAAACGCCGCCAATTTCAGATATTTGGCAAGTCATAATTTGAATTTTTTATAAAATTAATTAAATTTTTTTAATCTGACTGATTGATTTGTGATTTTTTTGATAGAATTAATTAGTTTTTTTTATCTTGAATCAAAATAATTTTTCAACTTGTACGGGTTAAGTTTTAACTGTTTTTTTGATAATGTATCATATAAAAATGGTTAATAATTATTAATTGTGTGGATTATATTAAAACATTTTATTTGTAAGACAAACAATTATTAGTGACTTTTTATTTATGTTATTTTGCAATTCCTTGTCATTGAAATAAAAACAATTCTTTGTTTTGGCCATAAGCGTTGATTTACATTTACAGATACATACATTAAATGGAATTGATGTCGATAAGTAACAAAACATTTTTTATTGTTACTATCAAAAATAATATTTAAAACAGTGCGATAAGAGAAAACAAATAACAATAAGCATACTAGTCCAGTAACTTTACACATCACAGTATGCGTCAAATCCGGTAGTTCTGATTTTTTGCAGACTTGTTTATAATGTTGGCCTAATGAATAATCCAAGTTTGTGACCTCGAGCGCCAAGCGCAACTTTGTCAAAAATCGAAAAAAAACGCGAAAAAATCGTTATTTTTTCAAATTTTGGCGATTATAACCCTAAAGGACTAGTTTTTTCTTTATACTTTCTTGGGACGGTTTTATAATAGACTAAATTTGCTACAATATGATACTAGAACTGTCTCTGTAGACCCAATAGTTGAAGAGCTGAAGACTTTTTTGAAAAAAACAAACAGCATTGAATGGGCTGGCTTGCAGAAATCTTTCGTCGTTAGATAGTTTGATCCTAACATGACGCTTCGGAGCCCTGAGAGAGCCAAACAATCTCCCACAATGTGAGGGACTGTTTCAGCCTCTTCAAGACAACAGCGGCATGTTGGATCATTTTCTACTCGAAGCCGTACCATATGTTTGTTCACATGATGGTGACCTGTTAGTAGTCCCACCACTAGCCTGCAGTCTGACCGAGTCAGATTTAACAGGAATTTGGTGGTTTGCTGGTTCAACTCTGGGGTGAACATCTTGGAGACCTTGTAGCCTTCTGTGCTCCTCCATTGAGAGTCACTGGACCGAAAGAGAACTTGTTCGACTAACGATCTTATCCTACCTTTCGATATACCAATTGCTGGTTCAGGACCTATGAGTCTCCATGCGGAGCTCTTTGCTAAATCATTAGCTTTTTTGTTCCCAAGATTCCCACTATGCCGAGGTGTCCATATCTGTGATATGCTGTTCTTGAGCCCGAGATAGTTCAAGGACCTAGAACATTCTTGCACTATTTTTGACTTAATAGTTTAACTTCTCAGAGCTTTTAGAACAGCCTGGCTATCAGTAAAAATATTAATGATCTTGCCAGACCACTTAAACTCTGTCGCTCGCCTTGATGCTGCATTTATGGCGAATACCTCAACCTGAAAGACTGTGCAGTATTCGCCAAGTGGAAATTGCAGGCCTAGATCTTCATTACTGAAGTAAACCGCAGCTCCTGCACCATTTTCAGTGAGAGATCCATCTGTGTATCTACACAGATCCAACGTGTTGGCCGCACTGTCCAATAGCAAATTAGCTGAGGACCGGTCCTCTATCGTTGGAATTACAACTCCATACTGCTTTTGAAAGGCAGGCACTGTGTCATCAGTCGGCATGGAAAAATCTGCCAGGTGTTCTTCTGGATCCCTTCATAGCGCTTGATGATTTTTCCTACAGCCCCTAGTGTTTCCCAGGAGTTCGAGCCTTTTTGTAGCCTTAAGAGCCTTCATTCTTATAAATATATGCAAGGGAGGAAGCCCTAATAAGACCTGCAGACTCGCTGTGGGCGTTGTCCTGAGAGCACTAGTGATACATAAGCAAGCAAGCCTTTGTACCGCCTCCAGTTTTTTTATCGCATTCCCAACAAAAGTTCTTGAGAGCCATGCAAGGGACCGATAGCTGACAATGGGTCTGACAACTACTTTATACAGCCAGGAGACCAGTTTCGGAGTCAGCCCCCATTTGCCACAGAAAGCCCTCCTGCATTGCCAGAGAACTTGAGTTGCATTTGCGCATTTAGTCTCCACATGAGCAACCCAAGTTTAGTTTCCTTCTGTTGGTAAACGCAACGAGCTGTGTCTTAGAAGCATTGATCGAGAGGCAATTCTTCTGACACAGCTGTTGGTAATGTCCAGAGCGTTCTGAATTTTTCGGCAGAGATGCCCCATGTTGTCTCCTTTCAAAAGAATACTAATATCATCGGCATAGCCGTATGTGTTTAGCCCTTTATCATTTAATGCAATTAGGAGCTGGTTTACCATCATATTCCAAAGCAAGAGTGATAGAACGCCCCCTTGGGGACATCCACGCTTCACACCTACCTGGATTGTGGTGTTGTCATTCGTGTGAATAAACAGACATCGATCTTCCAGAGCCCGTCGTATCCACCTTAGGAGTGTTTTATTCACACCGTACCTTTCCACTCCGTTAAGGAGTGACTCAAAAGTGCCTTTGTTAAAAGCTCCTTCTATGTCAAGAAAAGCACCAAGAGTGATAGCTTTTTTAGAGATAGTCTCTTCAATATCAGAGTCCACCTCTGAAAGGATTGTGTCTGTAGACTTTCCCGCTTGATAAGCGTGTTGCCTATTGTTTAGCGGGGTTTTCTTCAGACAGACGTTTCTGGTGTAACGGTCGATCAACCTCCAGAGACTTTAGAAAGTATGGGGAAAGACTGATCGGTCTGAAGTTTTTCGCTTCGCAATAGTTTATTTTCCCTTATTTTGGGATAAATACGACTCTCACGTTTCTCCAGGCCTGTGGTATATAGCCGAGAGTAGCTAATGAGTATCCGCCTTTTTTCCGTAGCTGTTCTAAAACTGAGCATTCCTACGGTTAAATCACCTGAGGATAACTCAGCCAGAAGATGCATATCAAGACTTCGGTGTTATGCTATGCAGGTTCTGGTCTTGTCAAAACCCCCTTTATACAGAATGTTCCAGCCCTTCAATGAAAGACTGGCTCCTCTGTTTTTAATAATGTAGGGCTCTTGAATTATTAATATTATAATTACAAATTTTTGATATTAATAGCAGTGAGATACCACTAGGCAAGGACACCTTAGTGGTGCTAGCGAATAAACTGTATTGAACTGTATGAACTTTTTTTAGTTATGAAGCATTCCTTTATGTTGATACGTTCGAAAATAACACGTTCGAATAACATGTTCGAAGAAACGAGTTTTTATATAATTAAATATCCAGGCTTTAATCATTGAGGAAGATAGTTTGTCACACTATCAAGAAATATGCCACTACCCGTTCAAAGTGCAATCGTATCCTATCTCGTGAGCTTGCATGTGTTCACCTTGTTGTTATGAAAGCGTCGATTTACACACGTGAAAATCAGATAATTTAAATGTTTTATATAATTTGATATATAATGTCATATGTAAATCTTTATATGCCAATAAATTAATTATACAATGACCTTATCATAAAACAATGTCTTTTCATTATCAAAAACTTAATCATTAAGCTATCCTCAACACAGCACTGTAACTATTGATTTCAAATAGACGGACGGTTAAATTTGTTGCCTTGTACGCCGTGGTCCGAGGATCAAATCGCGGTAATCAAAAAACAAAATAATAATAAATGCATTTTTATCTTTACAGGACACATAGCCACCGTTACAAGGAGCCATATTCTTCTATTCCACTTTCGGATTCACGGGCTTCTCGGGAGCGGAAAAAAATTTGATTTCGTATATCGGTAAGCCCCGACGTTGGTATATCGGCAAGCCCCATTTGTTGTGTGCTTGCTGTGTATCAATCTGTGGATAACTAATTGCAGCAAATAATGTTTTAATATGTCATACAAAAAAAAATTCGCGTGATATTGCAAATAATAGACATTTTTAATACAACAAGCTTTATATTTGAATGATAATATCTTTTATTGCAACTACTGCGTTAAATATTAATGCAAAGATCATTAAGTTTAACTTTAAAGCAAGCTTTGCAATGTCTTATAATGACTGACTTCCGTATAGGACCTATATGTGTAGCAATACATATTCAAGTTTTTTTTAACTGTGAAGGTTATCATATTTGTACATGTTTTTCGCAACACACAGTAACCCCAAACATATTTTTCCTATTTTATTATTATCTTAAATCCGTATAAGCTTACAACACCTTGTCTATTATGTTACAGTTTACAGAAACAACAAACTTAAACGTCGAACACTAAAATTCGATAAAGAAACAAAAAAATTGTAATTTTTTTCGTATGGATAACTTTAAAATATATTTCTAATCATCATTGTTCAAATTTAATTCATTCTTTCAGTTTTTGAGGATATAAGATGCATACCACCGGTGGTGTTACGGTAATAATTTTTTCGACGACATAATGTCTGGACTATTGTTATAAGAAATAAATATGAAAATACCAATTGAGAATCTTATTGTTATATCTTTTGTCCAAAAACTAAAACCAAATTTACTCGCCCTTTAGATTCTATTATTTTCATTACATTTCTTAGGTTAGTCTATTATTTCTCCTTTTCCTAAATCTAAAGATGCTTGTTGACTATAATAAAAATTCTCTGTGTCACGCCGAAGTTCTTTTTAATGAATGCTTTTGAACAGGATTTCAATTTAAGCAAGATGAGAATGATTGATTGTCTAAGATTAATGTTAATAGATTGTTATTGGAATACAATTGTTTAAAAAACTAACTAAAATTTTGATTATGGACAAAAACTCAAGTAACAACGATGATTTTTGGGCGATTTAGTACAGTTTTGAGTAATATTCACATCTAATCGTGCCACACACAATGATAATCATGAAATCAGATCAGTCTCGTAACATTGATCCATATTCTAAAAGATTAAAAAAAATATGAAGGGGCTGAAATCGGGGCTCTGAGATATCAAGACTTCGGTTTTGGTTAAGGATTTTGATATAGTTTTCGGCATAAAACTTTTATGAGGACATTGTTTTTAGTTATCGGCAAGTTATCAAACATAAAACTCTTTGTAAAAGTACAAGTATTTTATCTCTGCTTAAAAATTTATTACAAGACAAACACGAAACATCAATTCGTCGTCAGAAAATTACAACAGACCATATAATAACATAATTTAGTGAGAAGATGATACACTCAGAAAACTACTCAAAAACCTCTCTATTTAGCATTTTGAGAACATATTACAAAATCACAAATTCATATTTCTTTCAAAATTCTAAAAATATTGTGAAAATTAAATAACATCAAACTATTCTCAAAATTCTAAAAATATTACAAATATTATTACAAAATCAAAGATTAAAACTTTGTTCAAAAGCTCTAAAAATATTGCAAAAATTATAACACAATCAAAAATTGAAACTTTTTTCAAAATTCCAAAAATTAGAATAAAATCAAATATTTAAACTTTTTCTAAATTCTAAAAATATTCCAAAAATTCAATCTTTTTCCATAATTCTAAAAATATTCCAAAAATTCTTACAAAATCAAATATTAAAACTTTTTTCAAAACTCTAAAAATAATTTTTTTGACACACTTGACAATATTTTTTGACAAACTTACATATAATGCAATAAAATTCTCAATAATTATAATTTCATATTCATTACATTTCACAAATAATTACTTTTATTTTTTTCTAAAAAAATAAATGAAAATCATTCTTTTGACACACTTGACATTATTTTTTTTGACACACTTATAGTGCCATAATTCTCTATAATAATATTTTAATCTCATGTCATACAAATAATTAATTTTATTTTTTCCAAAAAATTGGGTAAAATAATAAATAAAAATCTTTTTTTTGACACACTTGACAAAATTTTTTGACAAACTTATAATGCAATAATCTATTTTTTTGTATCACATACAATCCCGACCATCAAAATTTCTTCAAATTCAAAGTTTCTGTTCGTAATCACTTAAAATGAACGTTTTTTAAGCAAAAAATATGCAAATTTCCTTGTTTTGATACACTTGATTTTTTTGACACACTGGCATAGTTATCGAACACATCGTCCTTTCAGCTGTTTCCATTGAGGTTTTCTAGGTTTCGTAGGTGGTGACGGCCGGCCGACATACATTTTTTTTGCTTTTTTAGAATCAGTAGGTCCTAAAACGTCAAGAAATGCCAAAAAAGTGGGGATAAGAATTCTCATGCTCATGAACTCAATACTTTGTTTTTTTTTTCAAAACCGAAGTAATTGTTATTCAATTTAAATAACTTAACATATTAGACAAAATGTTAGGGCACTTCTTTGCACACCCCATAGTCCAAATTGACAAAAACTAAAACCACATCACAGTTTATAAGTCTCGAGCTTTCATTTCCATGTTAAAATCATAACTAATGAAAATATTGTTTTGTCTTATCGCACATCAGTCTATCTATCTAACATACTCATACCCTAAAACCTTTTGCTACATATGAAAACGTAGCTATAAATAAACTTATAAAAGAAATTAAAACAGATCAAAATCAAAGTCCCACCAAAATATTTATTTGGTGTTGATCTATCACAACAAAATAAAAATAAAATAAAATGAACCGAAAACGTGCGATCGACCCATCTAAAATTTTTTTTTTAATTTTTATTTCTGTTAACTAACAATGTCTTGTTATAAGATTTGTTCTGTTAAACATTCTGTTCTTTTGGACAGAAAACAACAATCGAACAACGTTGAAAAAAATTACAAAAAACTATAATAATAAAAAAGTCTAAATTAAAAAGGCAAACATAAGGAATATCAAAAGAAACATTTATTTTTTATATTATAAAAAGACACCAACAAATAAATATAAAAAACAAAAATATCTAAAACATTTACACAGTATAAAAAACAAACGACGACCAAGATGTTGATGAGAATATAGAAAAAAATTGATTCAGGAGAACGAGAGAAATATTAAGAAGTGGGATAAGAAGAATGAATATAAATTGATAATTATCAAAATTAATTAATGACCACAGGTAGTGGTAGTCTTCTTATGTTATAAAATTTTGAACGCAAAAGTATGAACTCAATGGAATACGAATTAAATTTTAATGTTCACAAAAAATAACATAAAACTCAATAAGATTGTTAGATTGTCATTTTATAACTTACTTAGGGATAACATTATGTCTTTTAAATATTTTGTTAGTGTTAACGAAAATTAAAGTGACAATATGTGTTGTTGTTGGTTTTGCATGAACATTTTTTTTAAATATTTCTGGTTGATAAATTATGTTTTAGTATGAAATACTTTCAGTCCATTATTACAAATATACAGAATCGGTTGATAAGCTTACTACGTACAGCAACATTATTCGTTCTTACTAATTCATGCTTCCATTTAATGCAAATTTAAATACTAGCTTCAGAATTTGAGAACTTTAGATTTTCTTTATTGCGTTGCAATAGTTTGCTGAAACATTTTTTCGAGCAATCTAATGGTGTGATTTCAATTGTGTGATTTCATAATTCAGTTGGTTTCTTTATATGGAACTATAAATTGTTCATATATGGGTATCACTCAAATTTTGATAGAATTCCCCATTGGGTCGTACTCAGTGTTAAACTTTCTTCTCCTTGGTCAGCACAGGTCGTTTTAATGTTCGGTAAATTTGTTTGATGGCAGAAGTTTAGATTGTGCGTAAAAGACTATATGTATATGGTCCACGCCGGCTTTGGTGTTGGCCTGTTTATTGTTTGACAATTGTATGAGAAACCCAATGTATTTAAATCTTTCATGTTTCTTTTTTTTTTTTATTAATTAGTTAGACATGTTTAGTACACTATATATGAAATATTCATTATTCAGACTCTTTGAGAATCCGAAGATACCATGTCAACTATAAAGGAAGGAGATGAGGAAAATGGCAGGAAAGAGGATATAGGAACAACTGTACTAATTGTTTTATATGACGATGTACATTTTCTTTAAATGCCTGAGGGGAAAATTCATCGGAAAATACAGAGGAAGGCTTTGAGTTCCACAATTTGGCCACTCTATTAAAATAGTCGTTCTGGAAGCTCTATATTTTTGTAAGATATGAACAATTTGTAAAATTTATGTTTTTGCCGATGTTGATGCTCAATGCAATTCGTGTACCATTTCGTTCTAGTGGCAGTTTCTATAATACCACAGGCCTACAATGCTATTATGCAATCCAAATTGTTAAAAATTTTATTGGAATGCGAACAGTTGGTAATATACTATACGAAATTCAAATATTTCTATCATATATCCAAGCCATATTCATATAAAAAAAAACCAAATATTCGAAACATTCACTTTCATTCGAATGCAGTAATATTTTCCACATTTTGATATATTATCTTTCCCGTATTTTGAGTAAATTTTATTTGAATTCTTATAGAATTAGTAATAGAATGAGAAACGAACAAAATTTAATAAATATATTTTACGTTTTTTTTATAATTAACGAAGACGATTTTTTGTCTTTTGATAAAAATTATTAATTAATAATTTTTGTCCGTGTTAAATTTCTAAAACTGTGCAAATGTTGTTACGTTTTTCTACCTTACTTCGAATTGGCCTTATTTTCAATTCGATTAACGTAATTCCAAAATCCCCTTCTGTGTTCGATCACTGATTAGTAAGCACATACACCCCAGGTTTTATTAAGGATTCAACACCTTAATTGTTCCACACCAATAGGAAAACAATACACCAACCAATATGCCTAGCTAGAATATTCTTTCAACAGCTTCTGAAACTCCAACGGTTTATTGTAGAAATTTCCAGTACACAGCGTTCAAAGTAATACACAAAATATTTCTGCTTAACAAAACTTAAAATTTTATTTACAGAAACTAATTTAAAAATAACTTCTTTTATTTACACGGTTTTATTACGGTCTTTTTATTTACTACACGGTTACGATACAGCGTTGCGTTCAGAATAGATTCCATTCTGCCTAAAATACCTGGTTAAATAATAAATTCCGTACAATCTAGAAAAACAACTTTAGTTCGGAACTTTCCATTAACAAAATAAGAAAAAAAATTGTTGCTGTCCCTTAACTGTTAATACAACAACAATTATATTCATTTCATTCGATTGTTGTTGTATTTTGTTTTGTTTTGTTGATCATCAATCACTGATCATCATTACGAAGATAGGGTGTTTCATTTATGTTGAATTGAATTGTGTTCTACGTTGAATTTCGGAATGATTTTGTTATAACCGTAACAATATAAGTGAAATTATTATAGGCAAATTTATTACTTATTCCAAATAATTTTTTGCAAGAATGTTAATTATTGGCTTGTTTAAATGATGTTGAACTATTTCACTTAAAAACAACAAAAATCAATTAAGTAAACCAAAACATATATTCTTTTGAATAGAAAAAAATTAATGTTGTTTTAAAAAATTTTTGACATTACTATAGTCTTTATTTTTATTTACAATTTATAGCTAAAACCTAATAAAATAGCTACTGATAAATAAAAACACTCAAATGAATTTCGAATTTGACTCTAAAACAAGAGTAAACGTGTTTAAAGAAATTTTCTAATAATTTGCTAATTTATTTCTTTGAATTGCAACAAACGTAGGGACATTTTTATGTACTACTGTTCATTTAACCAATTTTTGTTATTGATTGTTTTGTTGCGTCATTTAATTAATACAACATGTTTTTTGTTATGTAGAATCTAAAAAAAAAATAGGATCGGTACAAGAGATATTTTCTCTTAATGTTTATTGAGATAATAGGGGAAATTGCAATCGTTGAAGGACAGGAGATGGAAGGTCGATCTGTATATTAGCGATCAAATTATTTGATCAGAGATTATTATGTAAATTTTGACCAACAAGAGGATTATGAATTTTAAATCAAAGGAAAAATATGTAAATTTAAAATATAAATAAAACGTTTATTTTTGTTACTATAAATAATAAAGTTTTAAATTTTTAAATGTGAAAACAAAAATTGAAATTTCAATTTAAAATAAATTATTAAATTTCATTGAACTAGTAATCATTTGTGCTGTTCTTGTAAACACAAAGTGATTATAGAAGCAATTTTTTCTTGGTATTGTTGGCTTACGAAAGGAATCTATACTTTTCTCAAATTTGGGTTGTGGTTCGAACAACACAAAGTGCTGATAAGTAATCCAGATGCATTGAAAAATTATCTTCCAAATTAAATTATAATGCATTAAAGGTATTAAATGGCCTGGCTAATCCGGAATATTTAGCATTTCAGTTTCAATGGTTTGGTTGAAAATTAATCTCTGGAATTTGTGGTAAAAAAAACGATTAACAAAATTCAAGAAAAGATGATGATGCAACGTTAGCTCAACTATTTCTAGCTTGGTTAAATATGGAAATTGGTGGCGAAAAGTTATAGAATACTATTATGTATTTTAAGAATTTATTTAACATAGTTTTTGTTTTATATTATTTCTCTGTTAGCTAATTTTACGATCGATAGAGTTTTTTTTGTTGAATATTTGTGTAATGTAAGACTGTAAGAGATCTTCCAGGGTCAGGATCCCCAAGTATTTCTATAAAGTCCGAAATCCCTAATATGGCGCCGAAACAGGGATGGGCTATATAACGGCAATCCGTTTCAATAATTATTTATACTTTAGATTTTTGATATTTTTTCGATTATTTTTGTTATTTTTGATATTTCAATGATATTTAAATATTTTTGTTTTTTTTATCGATATATTGATATTTGTGTTTTTGGTATTTTGATATGTTTACGCAACACAACGGCGTGGTCATGCGGTTAGCCCTTTGAACCTTTTCTAACTTATGAAGAGAGTAGGACGTTGACCAGTCCTATGCAGGAGATAGATCGGCCTGCTTCAGCACTGCGGGAATCTTATGTTCCATCAGTGTGGGAGGAACCTGATCTATCTAACGAACAGTAGTAACGCCAACATGCCGCAGGAAGATACTAGAGAAAAAAATATTCAAAAAAACTTGAAATATTTGAAAAAAAAATTTTTTTAAGAAACGTTTTTCTTTACTTCATTGTTATGCATACTGTAAAAAAATTACTAAAAAGCAAAAAATAAAAATAATTCCAAAACTCAAATAAATTTTCTAAAAACCTCTGTAAAAAATTCAAAAATAAAAATAATTTCAAAACTCGAATAGATTTTCCAAAAAGTTCTGTAAAAAAATTCAAAATCGAGAAAATCTGACACATTTGTTTGAGAAAAGCGTGGGACGCTAATCCTACTCGCGAAACATTGACGGAATTGCGACTACTATATCATTACTATTTACTTTCTATCATTTTGTGACTAGAAGCATCTCAAAGCATCATGTTTAGGATCTAACGTTGTCAATAGCCTGCGGTTTTTATATAAGAATTTTGAATTATATTTTTTGTGTATATTTTTCGAATACTTTCTTTCAACGATGTAGTGCAATGATATAATTATTTTATTTTTCATTCGTTTAGAATCACAATTGATAGTAGTCGCAATTCCGTCAATGTTTTGCGTGTAGGATTAGCGTCCCACGCTTTTCTCAAACAAATGTGTCAGATTTTCTCGATTTTGAATTTTTTTACAGAACTTTTTGGAAAATCTATTCGAGTTTTGGAATTATTTCTATTTTTGAATTTTTTACAGAGGTTTTTAGAAAATTTATTTGAGTTTTGGAATTATTTTTATTTTTTGCTTTTTAGTAATTTTTTTACAGTATGCATAACAATGAAGTAAAGAAAAGCGTTTCTTAAAAAAATTTTTTTTTCAAATATTTCAAGTTTTTTTGAATATTTTTTTTTCATTTTTTAATTTTTATCATCAACGCCTTGAACAGTCGGAAATTCTATTTTGTCACGTTCTTATAAGAATTCAACACATTTTCAGCACAGAATTTAACATTTGTTAATTTATTTTCCTTGATGCCATCGACACGATGCATGGATAATGCGTGAACTACTGTCGATAGACACATATTCCGATATAATTTCCGCATTTTCATTAGGACCTTCAGTATCTTCATTACTTGGGCCATGATTTGATAGTCGAATCAAATCACGTTCATCAAGGTGTGCATTTTTATCAATAACAACGTCTCGGTACAATGGCTTATTTGATTTAAGCCATTCTAAAACTGCGATTAATTTAATTCTGGAAACAGTGCAGTCTCGAGTAGAATTTACATTTTCTAAGCGTTCCGTTACTACTATAATATCAGCATCCAAGGTTGATCGAGGTAGAAACGTAGAAAGTTTTGAAATGACGTCAAAAATGTCCAAGGCAAAAAGGATTGCTTGACCTTTAAATTCGTACTGCCCATACAATCCAGAAAACTTGACAATCTTAAGAAAAGGGTGAATTTGAGACGAAAGACGTTGTTCAGCTTGAGAAAGTGCCTGAATTTCTGGTGGAATGTCGCCGGGGTCTAAATGGTTCCAGTAAGCTTTAGCAGGTGGAGTTGTTTTGTTACTTCTTAAGTGTGACTTGCAGCGGTGACAAACTGTAAGGCGAACTTTATTTTTTAATTCAGGCGGCATCCAATCTGGAGGTCGGATTGGAATCTGGTAGTTTGACACTTGCTTGGAGTAGCACTGCTTCGTAAAAATATCACATACTTTGTCTGCAAAAGTGTTAACTTCAGCCTCAAAATCGTCGTAACAACAATTTTGAGCTGTGGTAGTAAGCTGATTTCTTCCTTTATCTGGATTTTTTCTCGACGATCTGCTTCTTTACGTGCGCGTTGGCGTTGATATACGTTTAAATTTGATAACATACAAATGTTGGCCAAAATCGGCGAAAATTTTTGAAATTAATTGTTTATTTATCGCGAAAATACCTAATTTATGAACGTAAAATGCATAATCCTGTATAGTTTATCTATTTATTTTTATGTTGTGCAAATTTGAAGTCGCTAAGTTAAGTAGATCGAGAGAATTTGAATATTTCCTATGAAAATCGATTTTTTTATTTAAACAATGAAAATTGTTAGTTTATATGATATTCGTGTATTGTCATCGGATATACGTATGCCTGCAAAGTTTCACTCATTTTCATTGAATATAAGGCAGTCAAATTAACGTTACAAGATTTGATCCAATAGTGTGAAGTAAAGAAAAGCGTTTAAAAAAGGAAAAGGGCTGGCAGGATAGACATCGTGCTACAATAGATGGTTTGTGAAGAGAGGAACCTGGTTGCTGGAACTCGTCGTTTTTCATTTATTTTTTAATTTTTTTTCTTATGTTAGGAATGGCGGGGCTCAGTATCTGGTCTGTGCAGAGATTTGGGCAGGAATCTAGACCAACTGCTGAGTTGCTCTCCTATTTGAGGGGGTACTAAAATGTAGATTTAAGGATTTTAGACCTATATTCACTCTAGGCCTTACATTTCGTTATTGGGAAGAGATCGTGAGTTTGATCTTCCTTTATCGGTCCTTCTTCAACAATACCTTTACCTTTTTATAACCAGATTTTTTACAATACAGTTCTGACCTGCTAACCTGGTGGATCTCTTATGTTTAAAAAGATAGATGAATTAAATAATTAAAATTTTTTCTCACTATTTGTTAAATAAATTTGTCTAATAATAACTGATCCAACAAATTACAGACTCATTTCAATTTTATCGGTTGTTTCTAAAGTTTTTGAGAAATACATTAATTTTAATATAATGAGCTTCTTGGAGTCTTCAAAACTGCTTATTGAAAGAAAAATACGGCTTCCGAAAAGGAAGAGCGCTAAGAGATTTACTTTTTTTTTGTCAATCATGTCTGAAACAAGTCGCTTGAAAATCAAGGTGAAACTTTCGGTGTTGCCCTTGATATATCCAAAGCATTTGACAAAACTTTGCACAACAATCTTATTGGCAAACTAAGATGTTATTTTTTGGATGAGTAACTTAGTTCTTGGATACAAAGTTTCATTTCCGAGCGTAAATTTTGAGTCAATGTTGATGGTGTCTCTTCGGATATCTTTTTAGCTAACGCAGAAGTTCCTCAAGGTTCTGCTTTATCACTTTATTCTTATTTATATTAACGATTTGTTGGATTCAACCGTTAGTCCTATCAATAGTTTTGTTGTTAATATCAATCAATAGTCATGCGTCTCATGAAGCACTTAAATCATATTCACCGTTAGCGCTTAATAACTGTAGATCAAATATGATAGATTCATTAAACAAAGATCTTAAAACTATTTTGAATTGGGGGTTTGCTAATAGTATAATTCAATACGAGTAAAACACTGGTTTGTTATTTTTCTAGATTATCCAAACTTAATCCGTTTCCATTAAAGTTTGACTCTAAAGTTCTTGTGAAGAAAGAATCTGTAAGACTTCTAGGAGTAGAAGTTGAAAACAATATGAAATGGAATTCTAATATTTTTAACTAAGAACACTGTTTAAACATTAGACGTTTGGGGCCGATGCCGTAAGTTCTTTGATAGCGAACAGCTTCTTTTAATATACATGGAGTCTAGAGTTTAATATGCATAGGGCATGTATAATATGCATGGAGTATTCATAATTTGCAGTTCTTTTATTATGCTTGCATGGAGTACTGTTCTCACATATGCACTCAAAAAAAAACAATTACAAAATTTTTATAAATATGCAACACACAAAATTTTTTGATAAAACTACAACTTTTTTCCTTCAAATCCAAAAATAATTTGTAAATCAAGTAAATTTGTGGTTTTTTCAAATAATTTTTTTGTAATTTACAATATTTTTATTAAACTTTTTTTTTAGCAGTTTGAATTGACTTGTTCTGTTCAGCGCAGCACTGTTAAACTGATTGGCCACTCAACTCTTGCTAATGAGTTTGATTCCTTATAGCACAGACGAAATGTTGCTGATCTTAAAATTTTCTACAATTACATTATGGAGCATCCAACTTTCTCAGAGATTAAATGAATTTTACCTGAACAAACAAACTTCTCGCGTCTCACCAGAGCTACGACTGTGCTTAGCTGCATCATTTTACGGTTCAAATAAAAAGGTGCAGAACTGTTGCTTTTCAACGTGACTTTTTCAACAGAGTCTCTCAGAGCTTAAATCCTCAAAGCTTTAAAGTTAGCGTTCTTAAATAAACTTAATTTATTCAAACTTAATCCCAATCCCTAGCTGGCATGGTAACTTCGGAAATATAGAGACGTTAATTTATAACTTATTATAATTAACTCTAAACATGCTTAACCTTGTATAAAAAAATAGTTTTTTTTGTAATTATATAATTTATAACTATACCTACCTAATCATATTTTTATATTAAATTAAAATCCTATATAATATCTGAAGTGAGGAGTATTATTAATTTTTTATGAATGAATTAAAAAAAAAACATATATTATACGTGTTATATATTATATGCGTTTTATACGTTTAACGTATAAAACGTTTTATACGTGTATATTATCAACCGTGATTTTTGTCTTCTCAGACTATTTTTGACTGTAGAAACTCCACACAGTATCGTAATTAAATAAAAAGTAAAGCTAATGTTTTTTTTTTTTTTTTTTAATAAAATGTGTTTTGTAATAGGGTTTAATATATGTGTCACAACAACACATAAATGCCTTTTAAGACCTAGGTCTAGACCTGGGTCCCACAACAACTGGCGTTCTGAGGTGTAGATTAACGCTTTTTTTAAACATCTGTGGGTTGAAGCCACCTGAGATTAAGTGTTCCGGCAAACTATTCCATTTGTACGCAGTTCGGACAAAGAAGTCTCTCTGCGATCTGCCAGTATGACAGCGCGGGATCTTTACCGTTTCACTGGTTGCGGCAGCCGATTGCCGAGGGGAACGGGGGTAAGAATAAGTTTGAGGCATGATGCCGCTGATTCCATCTGAGCACTGCTGATGACGATATTTGTAAAAAACAACGAGGTCAGCAACAGTGCGACGATGTTGTAGGGAATCAAGTTTTGATGTCAAAGTTCGATCACCTACAATTCGTATAGCTCGCTTTTGAACAGAGTCCAAGAGAGCCAAGATGGAAACAGAGGCAGCACCCCAAACTTGACAGCAGTACTCCATACAGGGACGAATATAGGACTTATAAACATGGAGCAATTGGTATGGAGTGAAAAATTTTTTGCATCTATTTAGGAGGCCGAGTTTTTTAGACGCGCTTTTTGCCATCGCCATTACATGATCGTTCCAGAGTAGGTCATTTGAAACTGTGACACCCAATAAACGAATGTTTTTACATTCACCTATTGGTTCATCACACATACTAAATAAAATATCTTTGGGGAACTCGGTCTTTAATCTGGAAACAATCAACAGCTGTGTTTTGGTGGAGTTGAAATTGACAAGGTTTTGGTCACCCCAGTCGGCGACTTTATTCAGGTCTTTGTTCACGTTTATGGCAGCGTCTCTCCGGGCAGGATTAATTCGTTCGTGCATTTTACCTTTTGAAGGAAGGGGCTCGAACGACTTGTGCAGAGTACTATCATCTGCAAAACTATTTATTGGGTTGCTGGTGATTTTCAACAATTCGTTGATATAAATCAAAAATAGGGTTGGGGACAATACTGAGCCTTGGGGTACACCAGCGTTAATTAGTTTAGACTCAGAAGAATATCCGTCTAAGGTTACCGAAATGTATCGGTCGGATAGAAAATTTTGAATCAGCTTCACAACATTGGGATGAAAACCGTACGCAACGAGCTTGTTGATTAAGTTGGCATGCCAGACTCGATCGAATGCCTTGGAGATGTCTAAAGCGATAACGTATGTTTCACCACCTTTATCAAGTATGCTGTTCCAACAATGCGCTACATAGTTTAATAGATCGGTAGTTGATCTTTTGTTTCGAAAACCGTATTGGCTGTCGGATATTAAATGATTTTCTTCCAGAAATTTTGAAATATGTGTATTAATATAATGCTCATAGACTTTGGATAGGACCGATAGTAAAGCTATTGGCCTATAATTTGAGATATCGGATTTTGGTCCTTTTTTGGGGACGGGCTGGACATTTGCCAACTTCCAGCACGAGGGAAATATACCAGATTTGTAGGATTGGTAGAATATTTTAGTTAAAGTTGGTGCAAGTTCTTTGGAAAAGGTTTTTAAAATAATGGGTGGAATATTGTCCATTCCTAATGCTTTGTTGATGTTTAACCCCTTTAAAAGTTTAGCGACTATTTTGGGTTTGAAGTGAAGTTCATTCATATTAACTCCTGAAGACTGGATTTGGGGTATTTCTTTAGGAGTTTCCAAAACAGTGGAGTTCAGAGCAAAGCGTTCAGCGAACAAGTTAGCTTTTCTTGCGGGATCATTGACGATTAAATCACCATCAATAATAGGGGGAATAGAAAATTTTGTACCAGAATTCAAAGAATTAATGGCACTGTAGAAACTCTTGTCAGAAACAGACATAGACGTAAGTTTTGAGGCTTTCGCTCTGTCAATTTCGGACTTTTCGTTTGAGATAATCTGATTAGATATTTTGTTGGCCTTTAGATATTGGGATCGATTAGTGGGAGTTTTGTTATGAATCCAAATATTAAATGATCTACGTTTGTTTCCAAGTGTCGTTTTGGCAGCTTTCGAATACAAGTATTTTTGTTTGGGTTTTACTATGGAGAAAGGGACAAATTTATTGATAGCAAATTGGATGGTTTCTGTAAAGTTTTGAGCAGAAACATTTACATTGTCAGTGTAAAAACAATGACGGTCGAAAGGGAAACCATGGAAAAAATTTTGAAGACCACTCTTATCCATTTTTGAGTAGTGAAATATTTTACGGGGTTTGGGAGCTGTAGTTTTAAGTAAATCAGTTTTGATAACTGATGAGATTAAATAATGATCAGAATTTCCAATACTACCTTTCGCAACATCGACACTCGTAATATCTGGCATTGTGGTAAGATAGAGATCTAGTAGAAAACTATTATCACCGCCATTACGGGGAGTGAAAGTCGGGCTTTTAACAATTTGGAATAGGCCCTGAGACGCGGCAAAAATTTCTGCCAGTTTTCCACTATTGTCAACATCGTCGGTCGATTTGGAGAATTCCAACCATGATTTGTTGTGGACGTTGAAGTCACCGGTAACGATAACTTCACAATAAGGGGACTTTACTCTAATCTCGTCCATAATTTTTGTCAGTATATTAAAAAAGTTTGGGCTACGTTTGTTGGGGGACCGGTATAAAGCTATTGTAAAAAAAGTCATTTCTGGAAGACAAATCTTTAAAACCATTGTATTGAAGCCGTCACCGTGTAGTTCAAAATTTGGAAAGCGCGTGTACGCAACACTCTCATGAATGAATGCGCATACGCCCTGATGGAGTTTGAAAGCTGATTCGAGCTTATATTTGGAATTAAGCGATTCTATAAAGAGAAAATTTTCAGAAACTTGTGTTTCTGTAAGGAATAGAATGTTCGGTTTGTCGTGCTCAAGATGATGTTGCACGTGGTCATGGTTAGCGTTCAATCCGCAGATGTTTTGAACATGTATTTTAAAATTTTTTATTGATTCATATATGTTTTGTCCACTCAAATTCCGTGGACATGCCGCTTTATGGGCGGGTGCATTGCGCAAATTTGCTTTACCACTTGCAGACTTATTTTTTTTCGGTTGTACTGCCATATATGTATCAAAATGTTTATTTTATTTTTTTGTGTTTTATTTTAAAATGCATAACTAAGTAAAAAATCCTATCATACTACAAAATATGACATATGCCAATATTTCATGATAAGATGAAGAAATAATAACAAAATAATAAGTGAAAAACAAATTGTGAGAAATTTGCAGAAAACAAAACAAAACTAAATGCCAATAATCCAGCTGATGCAGCGCACCCCAGACGCACCGCCCACCACCTTAATCGAGGCACAAAGCCCACACATAACTACGTGTTGGTTCGATTCCTCGGAAGAGCTAATGAGCGGTACCGCTACGGAACGCTGCCCAGCTAAGACTGGAAGTGCTGCCGTTGACTAATTAAAGTTCGTCCGCCAGCACCCTAAGATATCATCTTGGCTAATGACATCTCCTGCCATTGCCAGTGGTACGTGACATCTCACGCTAACTCATATGTCAATGGCAGGGACTGGAGTACGCAGGGTAGTCAGACCCGTAGATCAACATTGATCATAATCGATCAAAATCGATCCCTCCTGCGGCAATATAGATTAAAAATCGAAGCAAGACCCCAATGAAGTGAACTCGACCATTTCTGTTCTTCTTCAAACTTCGGTAATCGTTAGAATAATAAAATAAAAATTAAAACAAGGTTTTTACTTTTTATTTTATCACCAGTTTTGACCCAGGGTTGCTCGAAGTTTGTTAAGAAACTTTGTGACAAGAACAGACGAAAGATAAATTGTGATCGAACACGTAAACCGAAGGTAATTATTTTTTTTTCTTTGAAAGGTACTTACTTAGTGAGTTTTTATAAAACTATTAAACCGACAAAAAATATTTAAATTTTTAGATGATTTTTAGGGTTCCGTTTTCATACGGAACACTATTGGTGAGAGTACAACGTGTTTTTCACATTATTTCGATTATCTCGTGAACCATTAATCCGATGAACTTAAAATTAGAGGTGCTTATAAAACTAACCTATCCACACAAGATGGCGGGTTAAAAAATAAATAAAGTTGTGTTCGTTTGTTTTAAAGAGGTACGATGTAAAGCCTTTGAAAACATACATTTTTTTATCGAGACGAGTAGGGTATCATATGAAAGGGCTTCATTTCAGCATTATTTAAAAATATATTTTCGAATGGTGTAAACTCGGTGGGGTGTAAACTCACCTTTTTTTGTATAATTTTGAAAATTGATTTTTTCTCGATGTTTTATTGCCCCGATTGACTCCGACCCTACTTCATCGAAAATCTTGAAATATACTTGGAATGATAGAAAAATGAGTAGGTTTTTAATGAAAAATATAGGAAAGTGGCAGATACTCATAACTATATTTATTAAAGGGGTGGGAATGTTAAGGGGTAAAAACATCATTTAAGACCAGGTCATGTGTGGTGTCATTGGAAAGAGCACTTGATTTTAGAAATATTGCCATTTTTTTTAGAATTTTGCAATGCATAGTTTTTGAATTATTATCAATAAAGTGACAAAAAAAATATGGTCCCCCCTTGCATTTCGAGCCTAATTAACAGAAAAATTTGAAAAAATTCACAGAGACAGGAAGTTTGATAAACTGTGAACGAAAATTATAGCGAACTCTCAAATAATTATATTTTTGTGCTTTTAAGGGATTGGGGTGGGAAAGGGTGAAAAAAAACTTTTTAGACCCAAGCGAGTGGGGTGTCATTTGAAAAAACACCAAATTTCAGAAACATTGCAATTTTTTTTAGAATTTTGCGGTGCATAGTTTTTGAGTTATTCTAAAAATCTGCAAATTCCAAACCGTTCCGCCCCCCTACGTTTCGACACTGATAGACAGACAAAGTTTGAAGTCGAAGTTTGTTAAGAAATTTTTTGACAAGAACAGACGAAATTGTGATCGAACACGTAAACCGAAGTTAATTATTTTTTTTTCTTTGAAAGGTCCTTACTTAGTGAGTTTTTATAAAACTATTAAGCCGACAAAAAATATTTAAATTTTTAGATGATTTTTTTACTTAATTTTATACGCATTATACGCATGGAGAGATCAGTTTTTATTGTTTATAATTTTTTTTTTATTTTTGATCTACGGGTGTGACAACCCCGCGTTCTCCAGTCCCTGCTATTGACATAGGAGTTAACGTGAGATATCACATACCACTGGCAATAGTAGTGCGATATCACAAGCCAAGGTGACATCTTAGGGGTGGTGGCGGATGAACAGTATTCAGTCAACGGTAGCATCCTCAATCTTAGCTGTGAAATAAACCTTGATGATGAGACGCTATTGCTTCCATGAGGAAACGAGCGTCCATTTAACTATATGTGGGCTTTAATCTTCAAGAAAGACAGTGCGTCACAGGATCAAGGACTATGCCACCGGCTGGATTATTGGCAACTACATTGTTGTTTTGTTTCAGCAAATTTTTGTAAAAATTTGTTATTTACTTTTTAATTTACTTTTATTTTCTCTTCTATCATAAAATATTGGCCTATGTCATATTTTGTCAGTGATAGGATTTTTTGTTTAGTTATCCATTCTTTAACAAAAAATATAAAAAAAAACAAAAAAGAAAGATTTACGTCCATCAACACCTTTGAACGTATGTTGTTGTGGGACCTTGGTCTTAAAAGGGTTTTATGTGTTATTGTGACACGTATTGTAATTCCTACTACACAACACATTTTATTAAAAAAAAAAATACGCATGGAGGGATCAGTTTTTATTAATTTGTTAATTTTTTTCTATTTTTTGATCCACGGGTGTGACAACCCCGCGTACTCCAGTCCCTGTTATTGGCACATGAGTTAACGTGAGATATCACATACCACTGGCAATAGCAGTGAGATATCACTAGCCAAGGTGATATCTTAGGGGTGCTGGCGGATGAACTGTATCCAGTCAACGGTAGCACTCTCAATCTTAGCTAATGAATATTCCTTGATGCTGGAACGCTGTGCTTGCTCGAAGAAACGAGCTTTCATATAACTTTATATCTGAGCTTTAATCATTGAAAAATATATTGCGTCCCATAATCAAGGATTATGCCATTGGCTGGACTATTGGCAAACCAATTTTAGTTTTGTTCCTGCAAATTTTTAAAACGAATTTGCTTTTTATCTCTTATTTTATTTTTATTTTCCCTATCCTATCACGAAATATTGGCCTATGTCATATTTTATATGTGATAGGATTTATAGTTTAGTTGTCCATTATTTAACAAAAAATATTAAAAAAACAAAAAAAACAGATTTGCGTCCATTAACATCCTTAGAAGGCATATGTTGTTGTGGGACCTTGGTCTTAAAAGGTTTTTATGTGTTGTTGTGACACATATTGTAATGCCTACTACACATCACATTTTATTAAAAAAAAAAAAAAAAATTTTGCCACACTGTGTCAAAACTAGTGAAAAAACAAAAACCTTGCATTAATATATTTATTATAGATACTAACGATTACCAAAGTTTCAAGAAGATCATAAAAGGTCGTGTTCAATCCATCTATACTAAATATGAATATAATATCCTGTTCTTAAAACTGTAAATCATTTCTTCGGTTACTGCAACGCATTTTTATACTTTTTGTTCCAATTTATTAACCAAGGATTAATAAATTGGAACAAAAGATTAATTGATTAATTTTTTTCTAGTATTTAGCAGAAGCAAATTTTGAAGTCTATATGTAACAGAAATATTCAGTTAGCACAAAATGAGGTTGTGTTGTGATGAACGAATTTTTTCTTCAGTGTTGTATGTCCAAAATCGGTTGATGATTGATGAGTTCGATCTAAAATGGTCAGGTTGGTCGTCCAGATCACGAATTTAATCAATTGTAGATGGCGACGTTGTAACAATACCAACTACAGTAAACATTACAGAAACAGAAATATGTAAAGTTAAACTTAATTATAATATTGAAAAATGTTCTAATTTTTTTTGAATCATTAATCGGTTGATCGTTAATTTTAAAATTAAAACAAAAACGCATGGTAACAGTTTAGTTTATTATAAAATTAAAATATGAAATAATTTTGGAAAAATGAGGAAATACCTAACCACTAAATTTGTGCGCTATTTTCGTTCTCGTTAACACCGAAGTTCGGATACAGAGTAAACAGATAAAATGAAACACAAACAAAACTACATATAACCATAAAAACATAAACTAACCTCTTCCTATAACCCATGTAAAAATTAAAAAAAAATTGACAAGCCATATCGAAGCGCATCATGAATTCTATACTATAATCAACGATTTTATGACAGTGTTTATGGTATAAAAATAACCTCGCGGCAATTTAAAACAGAGATTACATTTTTTGTTCGTATTTACCTTCTTTTGTGTTATAAAAATATAACAACAGAAAACAATCTTTTCGGTATATGAGGGATAATTAGAGTGCAGAATTTCGCACATGATAATCTGCAAATATTATTTTGTTTTATTCATTTGATTTGGTTATAAAAATATTAAAACTGAAATGGTTAACCGTTAAAAGGTTAGCGATTTTTTTTTTTATCCCGTCGAATATTCATTCATGAGAATGTTATTTTTAAATATGTATAACAAAGGAGCCCAGAATAAATTAAATCGTTTGGACATTGAATGTTTAAATTGGTTTTATATTTCAATGAAAATAAGTAAATTTGGAGCAAGTAGATCCAATTTGTTCGTTTCAGTTTCATAACTTAACGATGCTAAGTTATAATCGTTTTTATAAAGATATAGTGTCATTAATTAAAGTGTCAAAAAATGTCAATTAAAGGATTGGACTATTACAATTCGTTATGTTGTGCTTACGTGATCATAGAGCTTTTTAGCTATTTAGTGTTTTGTTAACAATATATATAAATAACATTTTTGTTAACAATAATATATAATTCATTGAAAAACCCTTGTGCAAACAAAGCATAATGCCGTTCTTTCTTTTTTTATTTGTAAATTGACAACACATACAATACATTGCACAAATAATCATCTATCTATCTATATTCTTTATTGTAAGTAAAAGTGACTTAGATTTTTAGAATTACATACTTTTAAAAGCCATCCGTTTTCTTTGTCATTCGGCGTCTGATTCATCATTTCATGAATGAAATTAAAATATAAAACATTCATTCAAAAACAATTTAAACTTTTGGTTTCGTTGTGAATGAAATATTGGAGATAAAAACGATGTTTATATAGTTTCAAAGAAAGATTCATGTCGAGCAAAAGGCCTGATCTTTATATATTTTGTCTATTTTAAAGGGCAGGTGATGTAATAATCCTTTAGAAAAAGTTCTTAATAATATCTTCAATCAACAAATATTTACACAACATTTTCTCGCACCATACCATTTAAACCATAATATCCACTATAAAACTAATTTAATTTCGTTAAATATTTATCTTATTATCATTTTTTGTATATATTCTTCATTGAATTGGCCTACATCAAAGAAGATTTGTAAATGAATCGTCTTAAAAAATTATAATAAAAATAAAAATTAAATAGCTGTAAGAAACCGCACTGTGCTTGTTAACTATAAAATAAGTTAATAATAATACGGCGGGAGTGATCTTTTTAAAGATTTTTTTGTTTCTTTTCATTTATATTTTCCTGTGGGCTGTTTGTGTTGCTTTGGTTTTTATCTAAGAAAAACATAGCAATAACATCAAAATAACACAATGCAAACAGAAACATGCCCTACACTGAAAAAGTTAAAATTATATATACAGATAGATTTGAGTGAGATTAACAAAGAAGCGTTGAATTGAAATGGTATTAACGTAAGTTTTCTTCTTTTTCTTTTACTAACAATGTGTTAGGCACTCTGTTTGCTTAACAATATTTAAAAAAATTAATCAACTTATTGATTGAGTGAAACTAGCTTGATATAGGCGCCATATTCTTGAAAAATGTTGAAACGGCTAAACAAATGATTACATATATATATATATATATATATATATATATATATATATATATATATATATATATATATATATATATATATATATATATATATATATATATATATATATATATATATATATATATTATATATATATATATATATATATATATATATATATATATATATATATATATATATATATATATATATATACATATATATATATATATATATATATATATATATATATATATATATATATATATATATATATATATATATATATATATAATATATATATATATATATATATATAATATATATATATATAATATATATATATATATAATATATATATATATATATATATATATATATATATATATATATATATATATATATATATATATATATATATATATATATATATATATATATATTTATATATATATATATATATATATATATATATATATATATATATATATATATATATATATATATATATATATATATATATATATATATATAAATATATATATATATATATATATATATATATATATATATATATATATATATATATATATATATATATATATATATATATATATATATATATATATATATATATATATATATATATATACATAAATATATATATATATATATATATATATATATATATATATATATATATATATATATATATATATATATATATATATATATATATATATATTTATATATATATATATATATATATGTATATACTATATATATATATATATATATATATATATATATATATATATATATATATATATATATATATATATATATATATATATATATGTATATATATATGTATATATATATATATATATATATATATATATATATATATATATATATATATATATATATATATATACATATATATACACTGAGAAAAATTTAACAGTGAAATCAACTAAAATAGCTGTTGATTTGATAATCTTCGTTGGTGATTTTCAGCCGGAAATATTATTATAAAATTGAAAACAAAATTATTTTCTAATTGAATATTTTTTGTATTGGATAATGTATTTTTCATTTCTGCAATAGTATAATCAAATTGATTATCCCTATTCTGAAATACTAAGTATTTGAATTAAACTCAACGCGTTCGATTCGATATTAAAAATAATTGGTATTCTGAAATACTTCGTATCGAACAATTTTTGACGCATCAAAAACAAAAAATAACGCACAGAAAAGAAATTGAAATGTCAGATCTTATACAAAAAAGAAACTGTCAAAAATCTTTTGATTTCTGAAAACTATTGAAGTATTTTGTCATCTGTTGATTATTTTAAATGTTCTAATCAAAGAATTATTTATTTATATTTCGATAAAAACTATATTAATTAAGTGTGAGTGTTTATTTACTTCAACCAAAACTTAAATTGAAACAAAGCATTAAATTAAATAACTAATACGATAAATCTAGATCACACTAGATTGATAATTATTCAAAAAAATTATGTTAATTAGGTGAAATTTAAAGACAGAACTGATTATAGCAATTGTTTATTAAAAGAACAAAACAAATTAAAAGGATTCTATTGTTTTGTTAAGATACATATTTTTGGAAAAACCCATGTCCTTCTTTCAGTATCAAAGAAATGAAATATAATGAAATAATTAGACTAAAATACAATACAATAGCTAAAAACCATAGGCCAGTAAAAATAGTATTTGAACAACAAAAAAATTCGTTACAGCAAACTGACATCGGGATATTGTGGAACACGATATTGTAAAAGAGGGAAACATAAATCGAACCAACAGCTGCTATCCGGGGGGGGAGTGGGGTGGGTTTTTAGGGGTTGAAGACAGCTTTTCGTGATTTATGGGCAAACCGTGCATCCTATCAAAAAGAGTTATATGTAAAAGTTGTAGGGAATAAAAAGATCTACAACTTTTGTACGAACCATTTTTACCCTAAACTCAAATTTTTTCGAAAAAATGCGGAAAACCAATTTTTTTCTTTTTTCTTTTTTTCTTTCACAAAAAAAATTTTACGAAGCTCAAACGTTGGAAAAAGATACCTCTATTCATTGCAAAAAGGTAGTAATTTTTTCGGAGGGAAATATTTAGACGTTGTTGTTAAATTTAATTTTTTTTACAAAAAAAACCAAATTTTTAACTGTGATTCCTCTTAAAACTACGCCTCCTTCAGAGTTTTGTTTTGGCTCACTTACTCGTTGTTACGTTTACTTTTGATAATTTGTAAAAAAAGGTATACTGCTAAGGAAAAAATGGCGGGAAAATTGAAGAAACCGAAAAAATCGCTTTTTTTGTGGTAATTTGCATATTTATCGTTGAGTAATTGTTACTAATTATTAAAATCATTTTATTTTTTTATAATTACGTAAACGACGATCATTCGAAAATGCATTTATGAAGAATTATATGCTTTCGTTTTCGATCTTGATAGAAATTGTTCGAAGAAAAAATCAACAATTACAATTTTAGTCGTACTAAAAATCTTTAAAATTAATTATTTCAAGAACACGAATATTAGCCTCTTTGTTAATTTGGAATATTTTAGAGTAAGGATAGAACTGTTTTTACAAAAAAAAAATAAATTAAATTCCAATTGATCTTCAACCCAAGCGCCATCTTTAAAAAAGTTTTTTTAATATTTTAATTTTAAAATTAATTACAAAAACAATTAATTAACTTTTTTTCAAACGATTATCTAATCACCTATTAAACAAAAAAAAGTTTGATAAAATTGCCAAAGCCGTTTTTGAGCTAGCAAATTATTTTTGCATATTTTTGCTAGCAAATATTCGAATGGGTTTTGATCGTCGAACAAAACGTCTGTCTGTAATTTGAGCATGTTTTGGGTAAACGATTAAACCTTCAGAAAACCCAAAAAAGCCTTATTTAGTACCTTCTTTAAGCCTCATATAGTACCTTCTAAAACCAAAAAAAGCTTAATAGAATCAGTAAACTTGGTTTTAGTGTATGGCACAAAGTACAAAAAAAAAATCAAACTGTATTCAAATGTCTTTTTCTCAAAAACAAAAAATAACGATTGTCTTTAGGTTTAGTAAGTTTTGAGTAAATAACAAATCTGTAAAATATAAAAAATATGAAAGGAAACAAAAAGGTACTTTTTGATATCGATATGTTTGAAGAATAAAATTTACTTTTTTGTTACTTAAATAAACTAAAAGTAACGAAAGTATATATAGTTATTCATAAATGTATTTCCAAATGATCGTCGTTTACGTAATCATAAAAATTTAAATGATTTTATTAACTAGTAACAATTATTCAACGATAAATATGCAAATTACCACGAAAAAAACGATTTTTTCGGTTTTTTCAATTTTCCCGCCATTTTTTCCTTAGCAGTATACCTTTTTTTACAAATTATCAAAAGTAAACGTAACAACGAGTAAGTGAGCCAAAACAGAACTCTGAAGGAGGCGTAGTTTTAAGAGGAATCACAGTTAAAAATTTGTTTTTTTTGGTAAAAAAAATTAAATTTAACAACAACGTCTAAATATTTCCCTCCGAAAAACTTACCGCCTTTTTGCAATAAATAGAGGTATTTTTTGCCAACGTTTGAGCTTCGTAAAATTTTTTTTATCAAAGAAAAAAAGAAAAAAGAAAAAAATCGGTTTTACGCATTTTTTCGAAAAAATTTGAGGTTAGGGTAAAAATGGTTCGTACAAAAGTTGTAGATCTTTTTATTCCCTACAACTTTTACATATAACTCTTTTTGATAGGATGCACGGTTTAGTCAGAAATCACGAAAAACTGTTTTCAACCCCTAAAAACCCACCCCACTCCCCCCCGGATAGCAGCTGTTGGTTCGATTTATGTTTCCCTCTTTAGCAATATCGTGTTCCACAATATCACGCTGTCAGTTTGCTGTAACGAATTATTTTTTTTTTCTAATTTTTTCTCCTATTATTACTGGCCTACCAATAATAATGCATGTTCTTCATTTAAGTTTACTTATTTTTCTTAAGAATTCTTATTAAATTTCATTCAACTTTACAAAGTATGAAGTGAGTAGAAAAAACAAAATTATTCGATACTTAGTTTTCTAGAATACGAATCATCGAAGACTTTCTTATGCGTTGAAATTAAATTTAATATGAGTTTTCAAGAATACCGATTTTAAAGTATCGAATAAAATTTATTAAAAAAACCGTACGCGTTCGATACTTAGTATTTCAGAATAGGGCTGAATATGTTGTAAACTTATTTTTTTTAATTAACAATAAGATTTTCAAATAGATAATTTATTTCTATTTTGAAAAGTGAGTTTTCGAATGGATAATGTGTATTTTCATTTCAACAAAATTTTTCTTTCAAATATTGATAATATTTACAATTAAATTAAATGTTAATATATTCAAATTGATAATGATGATTTTCAAGTATGCAATATTGTCATAAATAAAATCTATATTATCAATTTAAATATTTCAGTTTTCCATTGAATTATCTATTTTTTGTCAATTCTATTATTTCTTTACTTTACCTTTTTTTCTATTCGATTGTCGAAAAAATGTTGACCCAAAAAATCTTGCGTTACTTTTCTCGATTTGAATGCAAGTTTCTAACTTTTTGCATTTTTTTGTTTTGTTTTCAAGAGACGATGCAAAAATGTTGCCTTGTACTGAACGGAAAGATAACAAAAATAAGGATATATTAAAACATTATTAAAATAGGAAAGAAAAAACATATTTTAAATCGTGAAATTTTCTTAAGTAAATAGGTTGAAAATAATAATATACAATACATTAAAAAAATGAATTAATAATAACAAAAAATTTTGTATGTAGATTTTTAAGGAAAATTCCTAATAAATAAAACTAAAAATAGTAGTTAGTAGCAGAAATTGTTTAGATGAAGATAGTACACTTATAATTCAACTAGTTCCTTTATTTTGTTAAACAAACTTTACGGATGTAAAAGATGTGACTTTTTTCTGTTCGATTTCCAAGTACTTAAAATACTTAAATTTAAGTAAAAATCTACAAAGCAGAAACAGTTTTGCCTGCTCTGAGGTCTCAAAACATAAATCGAGAATTGAAAACGCTATTAGATTAACACTATAAGCTACAAGCTGCCCAAAACAAACTGTCACAACACGTAGTATTGTCACAACACGAAGTATTTGCAGTTAACATATTTGTGTATACTAATTATAGAAAATTCGATTAATTATATATCATATATGTATATAAAAAAATACACAACTTTAAAAGTAATTTTTGTTTATTTGGTGGTTTCAATAAAAAATATAATTACATTAAAATCATTTATTTAAACATTAAAATACAAAAAATATAAATAAAACTTAACTAATATATATTTTTAATTTTTTTTAATTTTAAAATAATTTTTACTCTAAATGATATAGCATTTTATGTTATTATATAAATACTTTAGTTATAATTTTAACAAATTTTATACAAAAAAATGAAAATACAAAATTTATTTCCTAATAGGAGACAAACGAAATTAAATATTTTTTAAATCAGCAATTAATTGCGTGATTGCAGGATTTGTTTTTTTTTAATCCTTTATGTCATAAAAATGATATTGTAATGAAATTTCCAGACAGCTTCTGACTCTTCTGGCTATTCAAGATTGAACAAATGAAACGTCTTAAAGCACATGTCTAATGCTTTGACTAATGAAAAAAGTTTGTATTTAATATCATCTACATATATATATATACTTTCTGGATTTTGTTTATCACCAACAACAATAACAAACGGTTGAATCGACCTAAGTTTTTCTTTTCTTTTTAAAATGAATTCCTCAACAGCAGCAGCATTCGGAGTATTGAGAAAAAAGGAATCTTGCGAGTCTCTTATGCTTTATTATTTGCATTTTTCCATTGGGTTGTGATTTCGATCGCCTAGAAGTTCGTATCAAATATCCATGTATAGAAGAAAAAATGGCAACCTGTTTTCCATCTACGAAGTAAATATAAAAATGTTTGTTATTAAAAATTATTATTTAAAAGAAGCAAAAAAAATAATGATACTTACTTTCAGAAAAGCTTTCAGGATTGGATTTTAATTTAGTTATAATTTTTCAATAACCAGGTTTAAGCCGACCTAGCAATATTGGAACAATTTGCATCGCAAAATGGTTATAGTTTGAAGAAAAACCATTTCCTGTTGTGTGTAAAACACCGAAGTCGACATCAGTCTATTAATTATAAACATAAATGGTTGAAGATACCTGTTTCCAATTTTGAATCTGTAATTGTTGCATACCAGTTTGAAACTCAGTGGTTTTGTGTATTGAGGCCATTCTTTGAAAATTTCTGAGGTCAATTTTACATTTGCCATTTTCTGAACTCTAAAATTTTTGCAGCCACTCCAATGGTCCTCTATTTCGGTCCATGTATCATTGTTGTTAAATTTAAGCCAATTTAAGTGGTCCGCATAATCTGTTTCTAAATCTACAAATAATGAATTAGTTTTAATATTTTCCTATGAGAATGTTTACAATGATAATGACCAGAGTTAAGATTACCAAAACGAGTATTTTGTATGTTTGTGTTTTGAGTTGATATTTCTAAATTTAAGTTGGTGCTTATAAGACCATTACCTCTAAGCTTTCTAATATAATTATAATATTTTGTGTAAACCCTTCCTCTAGGAGTGCTGCCAGGTATATGACTAAAATAAATCGACTGAGAAATATTTCAGATAGTTTTTTGTTTTAAATATACTTTCAGTATAAAATTAACCTTAATTTCTTTTGGAAATAATAAACAGATTTGTTGAGCAATCATGCTTGCGCCTTCGAACAAATCATGCATTATATCTACGCAAAAGTTTTCACAAACATGGAAACTTGGAATTTCATTGAAAATGATTGCTTTATAAATGCCTGTGGATTTAAAATCATCCATCAAGATATCGATAGTATAACTATCTTTAGTTCTTATCAATACTTTAACCTCAGTGCATTGGTCTAAGGGTTTGGAATATGATATTTTACAAAAACGACCAAAAAAGTTGGCCTTAAAAGATTTGAAAAATTCTAAAATGGGCTATTAGTTTGAAAACGTACATCGAAAAAAAACAACTATTTTTTAAAAATCTGAAATTTTGATATATTGTTGGCATTGACGAAAGGAAAAAAGGTATTTCTGTTTTTATTTTTTGAGTACTCTGAATCGGAGTTATGCGCGGTTGAATTTTGAGGCTTTTTCACGTAGTTTTGGTAATGGTGGCAATTTTTTGTGAATAGGTGCCACAAATTTCATCCGACTTACGTAAATTTTTGCAAGTAAAAAGGAAAATAATTGAATAATTGAAATAAGTAAGTTTAAAATTAATAACCTTTCTCTTTTCCGCTAGGCGGCGCGTAAGACCTTGGTTTACTTCAAAGCTCATATCTCAAAAAGTAGCTTTTTTTTTTGTTTTTCACAAATTTTAAAGTTAACATATGCAGCTATGAAATTGAGAAATAAAAAGTCAGCAATTCAATATGGATTTTTTCTTACGATTTTTTAAAGTTTGGTATATGAAAAATTCACATGTGTTTTTTTATTAAGTTAATAATCCTGTACTAAATGTGGATCTAATAAATTAAACATTTCATATTTTAATACCTGCAATAAATTTGAACAATTTTCTGTGCGGGTAAATGGTTAAAAATTTATTAAAAATTAATTTAAGTTAAGTGGTAAAATAAAGGAATTTAAATTATTAAAAGGGTCTATTCAGCCCCTTTTTACTAATTAAAATCTCATTAGAGACTCATAATTTTAACATTTAAAATTTTTAATGACGCCCACAAACGGTTTTTGGAACAAATTATGCTTGCATCCAATCAAAATATATTAAATTGTACCTACCTAATTTTGCCTGATTCTACCTATGTCAAAACTATTTAAAAGGTATATATATATATATATATTGATGTGATTGCCTTATAGCAAGTATATTCGAAAATATTTAGAAGACATAGCGTTTAGAAAAGATAATACATAATAGAAATGCCTTTCAAATTGTGCTGTAACTTGTACGGTCCCAAAAATCATAAGCGGACATAAAAAAATGTGAAACTGGTCACACCAGCTGTTATTCAAAAAGCTGCGACCCTAAATTTCACTTTGCGTGATGACCAGTTTATATGTGAAACATGTGGCACTTATATCTATAAAAACAAGGTAAATTTAATTTTTTTATTAAAATGAATAAAAATTCATATGCAACTAATATTTTCTACAGCAGCTTTCATGTTCGGAAACTATCGATAGTGAAGCTATTTCTATAAATCAGGATGTTGAAAATGTTCCAACGAACGAAAATATTCAAATACCTCCAGCATCTTTAGATCCATCACCAGTTTCGGTTGATACTATATCTCCACCAGTTCTTGAACTACTTAATGACACTTTAGAAGATATTAACAATGTTCTTGGAAGGTTGGCCGAATCTCCTATCAAACAAAAACATATTACAACAGGAAGTTATAAAAAAATTGCAAGTGTCACATCGGCAATAAGTCAAAGAATATTTCAAGTAGATTCAGTTAAAGTGTTATCACCAAACGAGGAATGTGAATATACATCATGGCTTATGAACCTTAAAAAAGAGTTTAAAGATGCCAGCTCTAAATCAAAACAAGTGTTTTTGTTGACAATTCTACCACGTAAATTTTGGTCAAATCAACGTATCCAGGATACTCAATGATAACGCAGAATGAGATAGAAGCTGCACAATAAAGTTCAATAAAGTTCAAGCCACAATCCACCCAATCGTAATTTACTACAAATCATGTAATGATAAACTAGAGGTCTTATCTTTTGTCATTATATCTGATCATTTAATGCATAACACAGTTGCAGTTCATAAATACCAGGAAAGGTGTATTGAAGTCATTGAAAAACAGCAGGAAATATATCCAAGTATCAAAAAAATTTTATATTTTACTGATGGTTCAGCAGCTCAATATAAAAATAAGAAGAATTTCATAAATCTCTGCAAACATATTGATGATTTTAAAATACCTGCAGAATGGCATTTCTTTGCAACTGCAAACGGAAAGGGTCCATCCGATGGGATTGGAGGAACACTTAAAAGAGAAGCCCGGAGAGCTTCGCTTAAAGGAGAAAAAATATCAACAGCAAGGGAATTATTTGAATGGGTGGAAATTTGGTCGAAAAAAACCAACCACGTTATGAAGTTTTCATATGTGTCTTCAGGAGATATCGAATTACAGGAGCAATTTCTTTCGATGCGGTTTTCGGACATTAAAACCATAAGTGGAACTCAAGGATTCCACTGTTTTTAACCGGATAACACTACACCCGATAAAATAATTACCAAAATGTTTTCTTTTTCTGATAATCATAAATATTTCAATTTAAAGGCAAAAAGAATTATATAAATTAATTTTTTAATGTATTAATTTATATAATATTGATTAAATTATAATGTTTATAGAAAAAATATTTTTTTAATTTTTTACTTCACCACAATTTTAAATTGTGTGAAGTAATGCAATCTATCGTGAAAAAAAAAATCTTACATACCCCAAATTTTATTTTATCTTTTGTTTTGGACCATCCTCTATCTAAATAACCAAAAAAAATTTTGGTGTACGTCTGTGTGAGGGTGGGTGGGTGGGTGGGTGAGTTTTCTGCATAGGATCTTGATGAAACTTTGGCAAATGATACAGGTTCACTTGAAAATGGAAGATCTGGATTCATTTCAAATTTGGACAAAATGGCGGGGGGGTCTCCCGAACACCTCTAAGTTTAAATCTTGAATAACTTCTGATCCCGGGTTATGATCTTATTGAAACTTAGTATATAAGGTTTTAGTACTGTTTCCAATATTTCTGCATACCAACTTCCGGTTAAAAAGTTTTTTTTTCAGGTGTTTATCCCTACTGTAGCCTACAATTACCGATCGATTTTCATGAAACGTTGCGAAAAGCTTTTAAATATTATGAGAAAGATTTTATCAGCTTTTGGAGCACATTGGATAAAGGGTTGGGGGGTCCACCATACAACAGGTGGTTTTTTCCACAAAGTTTTTAAGTTTGTTGGGAGCATAAAACATTCATTCGTGAATGAATTTTGATGACATTTTGAAAAAAGACGCAAACATGTATGACAAAGAACTGATTAGTTTTTGAGCGATGGTGAACAAAGTGGTGGGGGGTCCCTGGAGCACCTGTTTTTTTGAAAGCTCTATAACTTCTGTACCTGATAAGCGAATTGCATGAAACTTGGTACATGAGTATGTAGTACGGTTTACAATAGTTCTGCATCCCAACTTCCGGTTTTTCACTTCCGGTAAAAAAAATTGTTTTGTACTTTTTTGAAGTTTTTTCAGTGTCTTTATGCACACTACAGCCCACAATAATGAAGTGATTATGATGAAACTTATGGAATAGGGTTCCAATTAGGTGAAAAAATAATTATCATGTTTTGGGACACATTGATCAAAGTGGTGGGGGGTCTACCATACAAATGCTGACTTTTCACACTTTGTTTTTAAAGTTTGTTGGGAGCATACAGACTTCATTCATTAATTTATTTTAATGAAACTTTGCAAAAAGATGGAGACTTAAGTAACAAAGAACTGATTAGTTTTTGGATAATATTGGAATAAGTGGTGGGGGTCCTCCCGAACACCTGTTTAATGTGTCACACTTTTTTCAATGTTTGTTGGGAGCACACAGCATTCGTTCGTGAACGAATTTTGATGAAACTTTGGAAAAAAATGCATACATGTATGGCAAAGAACTGATTAGTTTTTGAGCGATAGTGAACAAAGTGGTGGGGGTCCCTGGAGCACCTGTTTTTTTGAAAGCTCTATAGCTTCTGTACCTGATAAGCGAATTGGATGAAACTTGGTACATAAGTATAATGTACGGTTTACAATAGTTCTGCATCCCAATTTCCGGGTTTTCACTTCCGGTAAAAACATTTTTTTTGTACTTTTTTGAAGTTTTTTCAGTGTCTTTATGCACACTACAGCCTACAATAATGAAGTGATTATGATGAAACTTATGGAATAGGGTTCCAATAAGTGTGAAAAGATAATTATCATGTTTTGGGACACATTGATCAAAGTGGCGGGGGTCTACCATACAACTGCTGACTTTTCACACTTTGTTTTTTAAGTTTGTTGGGAGCATACAGACTTCATTCATTAATCAATTCTAATGACACTTTGGAAAAAGATGGGAACCTAAATGACAAGGAACTGATTAGTTTTTGGACAATATTGGGATAAGTGGTACGGGGTCTCCCGAACACCTGTTTACTGTGTCATCATGTCACAAAGTGGTGGGGGGTGTCCCATACACCTGTTTTTTTTTAAAGATCAATAACATCTGTACCTGATAAACGGATTGGATAAAACTTTGTACATAAGCATTTAGTATGATTTACAAAAATTCTGCATCCCAACTTCCGGTTTTTTACTTTCGGTAAAAAAATTTTTTTTTAATTGTTGGCAGTTTTTTCAGTATCTTTATGCACACTACAGCTTACAATACTGAAGTGATTATGATAAAACTTATGGAAAGGTTTCAATTAGTGTAAGAAGATAATTATCATCTTTTGGGACACATTGATCAAAGTGGCGGGGGATCTACCATACAACTGCCGACTTATCAGACTTTTTTTTAAAGTTTGTTGGGAGCATACAGATTTCATTCATCAATCAATTTAAATGGCACTTTGAAAAAAGATAAAGACTTTATTGACAAAGAACTGACTAGTTTTTGGACAATATTGGGATAAGTGGTGGGGTCCTCCCGAACACCTGTTTATTGTTTCAATGTTTTTTGGAAGCATACAACATTCGTTCGTTAAGTAATTTTGATTACACTTTGCTAAAAGATGCAAATATGTATGGCAAGGAACTGATTAGTTTTTTTAGCGATAGTGAACAAAGTGGTAGGGGGTCCTCCAAGCACCTATTACTTTGGAAGCTCAATAACTTCTGTACCTGATAATCGAGTTGGATGAAATTTGGTACATACACATTTAGTACGGTTTACAACAGTTCTGCATCCTTACTTCTGCTTTTTCACTTCCGATAAAAATTTTTTTACTTTTTCTCGTACAACAGAATTTATGTTTGTTGGGATACTACTGCCTGCTTTAATATTTTTATTATTAGAACTACGAAGTCCATAATATTGGTTAGCTTTTAATTAAAGTATTTTATGGATATTAGCTCATTATATATCCAGAACACTATGTTTCCAGAGCTGTGGTGAAGTCAGCCTATGCATCAGCGTCGCAATATTTTTCTAATGATAGTGTTGGTGATGTTGAAATTATAACAAAATCTTCGATCATTGGGATCTCCTATTCTTATTCTGAATAAAAACCTGTTTCTCAATCAGAAATACACAGAAAATGGTTCAAATTGATTGCAGGTATTAAAATATGAAATGTTTAATTTATTAGATCCACATTTAGTACAGGATTATTAACTTAATAAAAAAACACATGTGAATGTTTCATATACCAAACTTTAAAAAATCGTAAGAAAAAATCCATATTGAATTGCTGACTTTTTATTTCTCAATTTCAAAGCTGCATATGTTAACTTTAAAATTTATGAAAAACAAAAAAAAAAAAAGCTACTTTTTGAGATATGAGCTTTGAAGTAAACCAAGGACTTACGCGCCGCCTAGCGGAAAAGAGAAAAGTTATTAATTTTAAACTTACTTATTTCAATTATTCAATTATTTTCCTTTTTACTTGCAAAAATATACGTAAGTCGGATGAAATTTGTGGCACCTATTCACAAAACATTGCCACCATTACCAAAACTACGTGAAAAAGCCTCAAAATTCAACCGCGCATAACTCCAATTCATAGTACTCAAAAAATAAAAGCAGAAATAGCTTTTTTCCTTTCGTCAATATCAACAATATATCAAAATTTCAGATTTTTTAAAATCAAAAATTTAAAAATCAACAAAAAAATGTACGTTTTCAAAATAATAGCCCAAATACTGTTTAATCCTAAATTATCTCCGAGAATTAAACCAAGAAAAAAAAACTTTTATTTTCCCTTTTGATGTATTGTTTTTCTACTCCATCTTTCGATAAGGAAATTATTTCTTTAACTAGAAACTGTAGGGATAGTTCGTTTCCAAATCTTATTAAATCTTGTGATTTAATTAAAGCGGCTTGATATATATTAGAAAGTTTTGAAATATTTTCCATTAGAGGAAAGCTATAGTAAAATGCTGCAATTGAATGCTGACCAGCGTGAGCCCCTAAAGGATTATTTATTTCTAAATCATCCATATATAAAAAATATGGTAAACAAAGTTCATTATTCTTCTTCTTTTTCCTCCATAATTCTCCTTGAACGAAGATACTGATATTACAGTCATTTTATGATAACTGTTTTAATCGCTCAAGCATTGATAATATCAAATTATCTTTTTCGAGAACTTTTCTAAACTGATGTTTAAAGGGGAGCAAAACTCCTTTGATATTTTTGTTCTTATAAATCGATATGCCATTTTTGAAAAGGGGACATATAGTGGTACTAATAGTAAATTGAGAGGGTTCGGCTATGTAATCGTGATCTACCAACCATTTAAACAACAGAAAATCAGAATTACACAGTTTTGATGAACTTTTAAAAGTATTAGTGATCCTTTCAAGACACATATTTAGTTCTACATTTGAAAAACACAAAAGACTAAAAGAAGAAACTATTGGATCATATACACGTTTTTCTAATTCAGAGTAAATATAGTTAATGTCTTTGCGAGCAAAATTATTTCTGCTATGTAAATTCAAACATAAATGAATCATAGATTTAGTCATTTACTCCAAAGAACTACTATATGCTGAAGGATTAAATTTATCGCAATCTAAAACAGAATTATTCTTGTATGCCGCTACGGGTGTTTCAGAAATTATTTATGCGTTTATTATTTCATTTCTGGTACAATCTGAATATAAATTAGTAACTGCATCACAGTTTTCTATTACAGATTCCGATTTTATATGATTTACACTTACATCAATTATAGTTAGGTTATTGTTTTTCGGTTTATGTTTTCGGTGCAAGTGTCTTTTAAAAGAATTAACATTTGTAAACTTTTGAGTACAATTTGTAGTGGTAATACAACAAAGTTTACATAAAAAAGTAGGGTCTGCGTCGGACCAGACGGTGGAAGTTATACTTCTTTGCCCATTCGCTCGCACACACGGACACAGACAGACAGATAGGATACATTAAAAAAAAATAACTAAAAATAAACAAAAATATTATTCAAAAAAAAAAATGTTATTCAAGAAAAAAAATATTTTTCAAAAGAAAAAAATATTATACAAAAAAAAAAATATAAAAAAAAGAAACATGTTATTCAAAAAATAAATAAAACAAAAATATTATTAAAAAAAAAAAATTATTATTCAAAAAGTATAAGAACTATACGTTCTATTAATTACTAGAAGGTACACCCGCACGGCGATGCCCGTGCTTCCCAGATAAAGTGGTTGAAAACTGCTTTTTTTTGAGTAAATTCTCCGATAGTTTTTTGTAATGTCATTTAATTTAACTTATTTTATTAGTAATATATAAAAAGTTTGAAAAAAATGTAATAGTATCATTTTGCAGTCAGCAAAAGCCATTAAGTAAATGTCTCTAAAGCAAGCTATAGATAAATTTACATATTAAATGTACGTTAAAATTAAAACACATTGACAGACAAATAACAATTAAATAATTTTTATAAATGTAGATGGCAAAAGATTAGGGTTGAAAAAAAGTTAAAATTTTATTCCAAAGATTTAATTCAAATAATTCAATGTGTCACGAACAATTAGGTGAGCGTAAATGTATTTGTTTATTGGATGTCACAATTGTCAATTACTTATTCCGAAACCACCATACTCGGCATACAAAAAAGGTACACTGGTTCATTGCTATTGGTTTAGCGTCCTATTTCATGTAGACTTATAATCATTTATCAATCCAGAAATTTTGCTGTTCTGAAGAGGGTCGTATTCCAATTTGCAAATATATTTTATCGATTCTCTGCAATACTCTACTACATTGATGCATACGCCGGCCGATTAAAAAATACCACCATTTTTAGTGAATATTTTCGTTTAATGGGTTTTATTGCTTTATGGTCATCGTCTTATTTCGACATTCCTTCCCACAACTTAAAACAAAACTTGGAAAAAATAATAATAAGACTAATTTCATTTGTAAATTCAGACATATATTATTATTGAAACAGTCAAATCACACTATTTGTTAACATATTTGCATATATTTTATAGATCCCTTGCAATAACAATATTAGTTTTGAAAGTAATGGAGAAGCATATTTCACTCAATAAGTAAAACACTTTAAATCTGTAACTTTGATATTGTTCGTAATCTTTTTCTTCTGTACTACGGTTCCAATGCAAATTCTTGGTTCATCAATGTTTCTAAGAAGAGGAAAAGAAACGTCAATTTCCAATTTTTGGAACATGTGAGGGCAGTTCTGCTACTGCAAGCAGGTTTGTTTAATCATATATAAGCAATGCTTATATGTATCGTATTGGTGCTAATGCATAGAAATATGTACATATTTTATATAATTGCAAACCATAAGAACATATTTGTTGTAAATTAGAAATATGTATTTGTTAAAAAACAATTTAACATAATTTTCATATAAATGTACATATTTGCTTGTCACATTATACATTAACTATTCATTTTAATGATAATTCCGAAAAGTGAAAAAAAAAATTGATCAAAGATAACTAAGCGAATACTGTTTTATCATTATAAAATATGATAGATTTAGTAATTTCGTCTTTATTACCATACAGCATAAGGTTGATTTACTAATTTCGTCTTTATTACCATACACCATAAAGGTTAAAATATAACTTCAAACAGCGTGACGCGTTTTCTCGATTAACACCCCATCAAAATATTTACAACGAGCGCAAAGAAGTATAACTTCAAAAACATATGATTTTGTTAAACTAAGCTTAATTTTTAATATAGAGGAAAAAAAACTTAATTCAAAATATTAATTTTTAACATTTACAAATCTTACAAATTATTATTATTTATTTAAATTATTACTAAAATTTAATTATTACTAAAATATATCTTACAAAAATTAAGTTTCCCTGAGAAATAGAAATAATATTTATAAGTAGAATACTTAAAATATGTAATATCATACCAAAACTCATTAGACCAACTTTTTTAGTTTATTACGTTTGATTTATTAATTATTTTGAAAAATGCAAACGAAGTTTTTTTAAGTACAAGCAGCGAGAAAGATGAATTTCTGCGCCACGTGTTCAAATTCTAAAGAAAATTTGTCTTTTCTACATTTACTTGACAAATTTAACTTAAAACCTTACCATTTAATATTTCACTAGTAATTTATTATTTTATCGTTTTACTAAACACAATTTAATTAAACACAATTTTAACAGTTTAAACAAAATTTAACACAATTTTAAATTTAAAAAAAACTTATTTACTGCAGTCCTTGCATAACACAATATAAAATCTGAATGAAAATTATTCATAAATTAAACAAAACGACAAGTATTTGGTCATACTAAATTGAAAAATAATATTGTAAAAAGGATAATAATATTATCAACTTGAAAGATTTAATTTTGAATTGATAATATTATTATCCAATGCAAAATAATTTCATCGGCGTTGTTAGTTGGATAATTAAATGTTATTCAATTGATAGTAATATTATCAACTCAAAAACTATTATTGAAATTGAAAATATTTTTTTTCAATTTTAAAATATTATTATCCAATAGAAAAAAAGGCTTATAAAAAAATGCGTATTTGAAGTTTGAAAATGTTAGTTTTCCGTTTGATAATAATATTGTCTATTAAACGGTTTTATTGTCTAACAGATTGTAATTCCTTTCTATATAGCCTATTTCAGATTTTTCAATTAGATAATAAATTTATTATGGAAATGATAATGTTTTCTTTATTTTTGATGGGATTATCATTGGATTCACCAAAATATTATCCTTTCAGCAGATAAATTTGGTAATATCATTTGATAATACCGAATTATCAATTTCACTGTTAAAAATTTTCTCAGTATATATATATATATATATATATATATATATATATATATATATATATATATATATATATATATATATGTGTATATATATAAATATATATATATATATATATATATATATATATATATATATATATATATATATATATATATATATATATATATATATATATACACATATATATATATATATATATATATATATATATATATATATATATATATATATATATATATATATATATATATATATATATATATATATATATATATATATATATATATATATATATATATATATATATATATATATATATATATATATATATATATATATATATATATATATATATATATATATATATATATATATATATATATATATATATATATATATATATATATATATATATATATATATATATATATATATATATATATATATATATATATATATATATATATATATATATATATATATATATATATATATATATATATATATATATATATATATATATATATATATATATATATATATAGTGTTCCTGATTTCTCGACTTTTAAATTTCTCGAGAAACAAAACTAGAAATACATATTTCTCGAGAAATCTCGAGATCTCGAGAAATATATTTTCTTAGAATTCTTTATTTATAACGTCAAATTGAAAACTAATGTATCTTTACACTTATTTTTTAACTATGCATATTAAATGAAACAATTTTTTTAATCGTAAATAATAAATTTAATAATTCCGAACAACTTCCATTTACAGGGATTAAGCCCAAATTATCCGATTCAGTGATATTACAATATATTTGAAGATCCATAAATCTTTTGTTGTTGACGTCAGTCCATTCGTCTAGGGATATGCTAAAATTTTTGTTACTGTTTTTAATAAATTAATTTTATTTAGCAACTAAAGCTTTTAGTTTCGAAAAACTTAATGATTAGTTCTTTTACATTTGAAGATTGATTGATTTTTCGGAAAATTGTTTGTCGAATAAAGCTGTTTTTTGTAATTCTGTGGAAAGAAAACCCACCAACAGCTACTAATTGAGCAATTGCTTCACTCATAGACGGACACTGATTGACATTGATTTGCATATCACTGAATACTTCTTCCACCTGTGCCCGACTCTGACTGTTTTCTTTTCAAAGACTGTATGGCATTGAAATGTCGATGAAGCCCAGTAGTTGTAGATCCTTACATAATATCGTTTTACCACAAATATTGCAGTTTTAATGAATGCTTATTGTTTTGGGTTGAAATTTAATGGAAATGATTAAATTTTTTAAAACCATTTTACTTACTATATATGTATATATGTTGTTTCTTGAAATTTTTTTGTTTCTGATTGTTTTGCATTTCATACAAAATGTCAAACTATTTAAAATGCAATGGTGCATAAATCTACCTTACCGTAATTAATGTTAAATATCAAATATTTTATTATTAAATGAACGTTGAGGTAGACCAAAAAAATTTTCTGTACATATGTGTTCTATTAATATCTCGGACGAGTTCGTGAATCAGCAAAATCCGACACGTGGTTAGGGAACTAGAGCCTTTTTTCTAAAAAAAATGGATTTTTTAAAACCGTTATAACGGCCGTTTGGGTACTAATATTTTTAAAAAATTAACTAATTTAGAATTTATGGAATCCCTTTTATCAATTTGTTTTAAAAATAGACCTCTGCAGTTAGAGGTTCCTGAGTGAGCGGCTCCAACAAAAAAGTTTGCAAAAAAAATTTTTTTTTTGAAACAACCGGCACTCTCACGGTCGCATTTGTAAAGCCAGATCAAAAAACCTTTTTTAAAAATGTGCGTTTTATTAATATCTTGGACAAGTTCGTAAATCAGCCAAATCCGACACATGGTTAAGAAACAAGAGGCTTTATACTAGAAAAAAACTCTGTTTTTTAGATCCGTTATAACGGCCGTTTGGATTCTAATATTTTTAAAAACTTCATAAATTTAGAATCTTTGAAACCTTTTTAATCAGTTTCTTTAAAAAAAAGACCTCTGCAGTTGGAGGTTTCTGAGTGAGCGGCTCCAACAAAAAAGCTTGTAAAACACAAAATGCGTTTGAATCAACCGGCACTCTCACGGTCGCATTTGTGGAGCCAGATCAAAAAACCTTCCGTAAACATGTGTGTTTTATTAATATCGTGGACGAGTTCGTAAATCAGAAAAATCTGACACATGGTTAAATAACTAGAAGCTTTATACTAGAAAAAAAATCGTTTTTTTAATCCGTTATAACGGCCGTTTGGATACTAATATTTTTAAAAACTTCATAAATTTAGAATCTGTGGAAACATTTTAATCCGTTTCTTATAAATATAAACCTCTGCAGTTCGAGGTTTTTGACTTGTTGGCTTCAACAAAAAAGTTTGCAACAATCCATAACTACAATTTCCAAAAACCTTATAACAGTCAATGAAAAAAAATAAAAGGTTTGAATAGAAGAAATTAATTTTTTTTCTTAGAAATAAACTATTTTGACATTTTGCAGTAATTGGACGACATATGATATGGCGTAGGCTTGTGTCATAAATTGTCACACACATGTTCTGTGGTAGATTTGATATTTTTTTGTTGCAAAATTGGATAGATATAGTTTTGCTTATATGTAGCTGATTTTCTTTTTAAAATTTGTTCGATATCTGTTTTAAATTAGTTTCTGTTGTTTAAACTAATCTGATACATCGGATTCTACTGGCACACAAAACTGTCTGATCTCGAAATCTACCTATTTCTAGCGGATATACGTGCCGTTTGGACTTTTTTATGATGGCATAAGTTAATTAGGCTATGTTTATATTTTTGTATTGAGAAGGTGCCCCGTCGGTTTTATAAATTCCATGCGTATGTCTTCCATTGTAATTGTATTCATTCCACAACTAGTGAATTTGATTAAAATTCTTTAACAGCTCTATAGTTTATTAAATATTCCCCTAACAAATTAAACAACAAACTTGTTTTGTTTTTCGCTATCTTTGATGTTTTAATTTCAATATGGCGATACAAATTTTTGCATGAAAACTGAAAATTAAACGAAATATTTTATAATCGTGGATAAAATAGCATCTTGTATTCGCTTAGGATGGTGGCAATTTTTCACTCGGATGATTCCCTCCACTCGCTACGCTCGTTTCGGGAAACTTCATCCTCATGAAGAATTACCTTCATTCTAAGCTCATACAAGAATCTACTATTCCTAATATTAGAATTTTTCTGATGAATTCAATAAGTTTTGTAATGAAAAGATGGACTATAGTACTGTTGTGATCGTTTATATCCGAAATGAGTATAAAACTTCAGTGCTGTATATATTCACTTTTTTTTTTTTTTTTTTTTAATAAAATGTGTTGTGTAATAGGGTTTAGAATATGTGTCACAACAACACATAAATACCTTTTAAGACCTAGGTCTAGACCTGGGTCCCACAACAACTGGCGTTCTGAGGTGTAGATTAACGCTTTTTTTAAACATCGGTGGGTTGAAGCCACCTGAGACTAAGTGTTCCGGCAAACTATTCCATTTGTACGCAGTTCGGACAAAGAAGTCTCTCTGCGATCTGCCAGTATGACAGCGCGGGATCTTTACCGTTTCACTGGTTGCGGCAGCCGATTGCCGAGTGGAACGGGGGTAAAAATAAGTTTGAGGCATGATGCCGCTGATTTCATCTGAGCACTGCTGATGACGATATTTGTAAAAAACAACGAGGTCAGCAACAGTGCGACGATGTTGTAGGGAATCAAGTTTTGATGTCAAAGTTCGATCACCTACAATTCGTATAGCTCGCTTTTGAACAGAGTCCAAGAGGGCCAAGATGGAAACAGAGGCAGCACCCCAAACTTGACAACAGTACTCCATACAGGGACGAATATAGGACTTATAAACATGGAGCAATTGGTATGGAGTGAAAAATTTTTTGCATCTATTTAGGAGGCCGAGTTTTTTAGACGCGCTTTTTGCCATCGCCATTACATGATCGTTCCAGAGTAGGTCATTTGAAACTGTGACACCCAATAAACGAATGTTTTTACATTCACCTATTGGTTCATCACACATACTAAATAAAATATCTTTGGGGAACTCGGTCTTTAATCTGGAAACAATCAACAGCTGTGTTTTGGTGGAGTTGAAATTGACAAGGTTTTGGTCACCCCAGTCGGCGACTTTGTTCAGGTCTTTGTTCACGTTTATGGCAGCGTCTCTCCGGGCAGGATTAATTCGTTCGTGCATTTTACCTTTTGAAGGAAGGGGCTCGAACGACTTGTGCAGAGTACTATCATCTGCAAAACTATTTATTGGGTTGCTGGTGATTTTCAACAATTCGTTGATATAAATCAAAAATAGGGTTGGGGACAATACTGAGCCTTGGGGTACACCAGCGTTAATTAGTTTAGACTCAGAAGAATATCCGTCTAAGGTTACCGAAATGTATCGGTCGGATAGAAAATTTTGAATCAGCTTCACAGCATTGGGATGAAAACCGTACGCAACGAGCTTGTTGATTAAGTTGGCATGCCAGACTCGATCGAATGCCTTGGAGATGTCTAAAGCGATAACGTATGTTTCACCACCTTTATCAAGTATGCTGTTCCAACAATGCGCTACATAGTTTAATAGATCGGTAGTTGATCTTTTGTTTCGAAAACCGTATTGGCTGTCGGATATTAAATGATTTTCTTCCAGAAATTTTGAAATATGTGTATTAATATAATGCTCATAGACTTTGGATAGGACCGATAGTAAAGCTATTGGCCTATAATTTGAGATATCGGATTTTGGTCCCTTTTTGGGGACGGGCTGGACATTGGCCAACTTCCAGCACGAGGGAAATATACCAGATTTGTAGGATTGGTAGAATATTTTAGTTAAAGTTGGTGCAAGTTCTTTGGAAAAGGTTTTTAAAATAATGGGTGGAATATTGTCCATTCCTGATGCTTTGTTGATGTTTAACCCCTTTAAAAGTTTAGCGACTATTTTGGGTTTGAAGTGAAGTTCATTCATATTAACTCCTGAAGACTGGATTTGGGGTATTTCTTTAGGAGTTTCCAAAACAGTGGAGTTCAGAGCAAAGCGTTCAGCGAACAAGTTAGCTTTTCTTGCGGGATCATTGACGATTAAATCACCATCAATAATAGGGGGAATAGAAAATTTTGTACCAGAATTTAAAGAATTAATGGCACTGTAGAAACTCTTGTCAGAAACAGACATAGACGTAAGTTTTGAGGCTTTCGCTCTGTCAATTTCGGACTTTTCGTTTGAGATAATCTGATTAGATATTTTGTTGGCCTTTAGATATTGGGATCGATTAGTGGGAGTTTTGTTATGAATCCAAATATTAAATGATCTACGTTTGTTTCTAAGTGCCGTTTTGGCAGCTTTCGAATACAAGTATTTTTGTTTGGGTTTTACTATGGAGAAAGGGACAAATTTATTTATAGCAAATTGGATGGTTTCTGTAAAGTTTTGAGCAGAAACATTTACATTGTCAGTGTAAAAACAATGACGGTCGAAAGGGAAACCATGGAAAAAATTTTGAAGACCACTCTTATCCATTTTTGAGTAGTGAAATATTTTACGGGGTTTGGGAGCTGTAGTTTTAAGTAAATCAGTTTTGATAACTGATGAGATTAAATAATGATCAGAATTTCCAATACTACCTTTCGCAACATCGACACTCGTAATATCTGGCATTGTGGTAAGATAGAGATCTAGTAGAAAACTATTATCACCGCCATTACGGGGAGTGAAAGTCGGGCTTTTTACAATTTGGAATAGGCCCTGAGACGCGGCAAAAATTTCTGCCAGTTTTCCACTATTGTCAACATCGTCGGTCGATTTGGAGAATTCCAACCATGATTTGTTGTGGACGTTGAAGTCACCGGTAACGATAACTTCACAATTAGGGGACTTTGCTCTAATCTCGTCCATAATTTTTGTCAGTATATTAAAAAAGTTTGGGTTACGTTTGTTGGGGGACCGGTATAAAGCTATTGTAAAAAAAGTCATTTCTGGAAGACAAATCTTTAAAACCATTGTATTGAAGCCGTCACCGTGTAGTTCAAAATTTGGAAAGCGCGTGTACGCAACACTCTCATGAATGAATGCGCATACGCCCTGATGGAGTTTGAAAGCTGATTCGAGCCTATATTTGGAATTAAGCGATTCTATAAAGAGAAAATTTTCAGAAACTTGTGTTTCTGTAAGGAATAGAATGTTCGGTTTGTCGTGCTCAAGATGATGTTGCACGTGGTCATGGTTAGCGTTCAGTCCGCAGATGTTTTGAACATGTATTTTAAAATTTTTATTGATTCATATATGTTTTGTCCCTGCAAATTCCGTGGACATGCCGCTTTATGGGCGGGTGGATTGCGCAAATTTGCTTTACCACTTGCAGACTTATTTTTTTTCGGTTGTACTGCCATATATATATCAAAATGTTTATTTTATTTTTTTGTGTTTTATTTTAAAATGCATAACTAAGTAAAAAATCCTATCATACTACAAAATATGACATATGCCAATATTTCATGATAAGATGAAGAAATAATAACAAAATAATAAGTGAAAAACAAATTGTGAGAAATTTGCAGAAAACAAAACAAAACTAAATGCCAATAATCCAGCTGATGCAGCGCACCCCAGACGCACCGCCCACCACTTCAATCGAGGCACAAAGCCCACACATAACTACGTGTTGGTTCGATTCCTCGGAAGAGCTAATGAGCGGTACCGCTACGGAACGCTGCCCAGCTAAGACTGGAAGTGCTGCCGTTGACTAATTAAAGTTCGTCCGCCAGCACCCTAAGATATCATCTTGGCTAATGACATCTCCTGCCATTGCCAGTGGTATGTGATATCTCACGCTAACTCATATGTCAATGGCAGGGACTGGAGTACGCAGGGTAGTCAGACCCGTAGATCAACATTGATCATAATCGATCAAAATCGATCCCTCCTGCGGCAAACTTGCAGCACTTTTAAAATAAATGACAAATGGATGAATAGTAGCTTGTGAATTATTATAATGATAACCTTGAACCAAATCCTGAATTATGAAGGCGTAGTTTTCAGAAAAATCCCCTTGAACAAAGCACTCTCCTGGTTGTAATTTTTTTTCTTTCCTCAATGAATGTAGATTGCTGTTTTGCTATAAAGTTGTGTGGTATCAAAATTTGTAAACGGTAAACAAATTTTTTCATAAATTTTTCTACAGTTTCTATTAAAGTATCCAAATTGCATCGATCAGTGGTAATCCATAGTTGATATTTGACTTGAAGGATTTCTTTAACGTCAAAATCATTTAGTAATCTTTCTTCCAGTTGTTGAAGTTTTTTTGAACATTCATTGCACTTCGACGTATGAAAATCTTCTGTTAATTCACCACATGAAACAAAGTCAATTAATGTTTTATAATTCTGAAAAGCAGCATCAGTAATCTAAGACATCTTAGAGTGTTGCATCATTAGTTTCATATTTTGATGTATGGTACACACGCACACATTATGAACTCCTTGGGATAATTTTATACATTCTTGTGGTCCCTATTTTCACTACGGGAAACTTATTTTTTAACTCCTATAAGCTTCATTTAATGTACAAAGCAATAAGCGCTTTTGTGGATTTATGCTGAAATTGCTCATATTTTCTTTATTGTACATATATAATTTTTATAATATTTTAAAAAGTTCATTTAATAATAAAATATTTGATATTTAACATAAAAAAAAATCTCTTAGTTTATAACGCCATTTTTATAATTTTCCTTCAGAACAAAAAAAAACTAATTCCCGACAGTCATATGCACAACGAATTTTATCTTTAAAACAAAAAATATCACTAGTACTAAACTTTCACAAGTTGTAAGATATAAAATAAGCTTCAATTTGGCTTAAAAAAAAAAAGGCGTAGCGCCACCTTTTCTTCAATTACACCGTTTTTTTCTTATGTTACACCGTTAAAAATTATTTCAAAAAACTAACAGGGTACATTTTTAAAAACTTTGTTCTAATACCTATTCAACGACATATCATTTATGAAAATCGACTGAGTAGTTTTTCTACAATCGCTCATCAAAATGCACTCACATCACAAAATAGCAAAAAATTGAGGGGCACCCTGTGAAGACCCCTGGTCGAAAAAAATTTTTTTCGAAAGTATTTTTTATTTATGAAAGACTAAAACTATATACAAAAAATTATTAAAATTAAAAGGGGTCAAGTCAAAATTTCCCAA
>OY856187.1:281121311-281246445 GCA_963693315.1 Diogma glabrata | reverse complement strand
GACTTTGGTCTGGGTTAAGGATTTTGATATAGTTTTCGGAAAAAAACTTTTATGAGGACATGGTTTTTAGTTTTGGGCAGCGATGTATATCAAACATAACTCTTTGTTAAAGTACAAGTATTTTTTTATCTCTGTTTAGAAATTTATTACAGAACTAACACGAAACATCAATACGCTGCCGGAAAATTATAACAGATCATAAATTAACATAATTTAGGGAAAAGATGATACACTGAGCAAACTACTCAAAAACCTCTCCATTTAGCGTTTCGAGAAAATATTACAAAATCACAAATTCATATTTCTTTCAAAATTCCAAATATATTGTAAAAATTAAATAAAATCAAACTTTTTTCAAAATTCCAAAAATTAGAATAAAATCAAATATTTTAACTTTTTCTAACTTCCAATAATATTCCAAAAATTCTTAAAAATTCAAACTTTTCCAAAATTCTAAAAATATTGCAAAAATTATTACAAAATCAAAATCTCAATCTCTTTTCAAAATTTCAAAAATTAAAATAAAATCAAAAATTTAAAATTTTTCAAAATTCTAAAAATATTCCAAAAATTCTTACAAAATCAAAAATTGAAACTTTTTTCAAAATTCTAAAAATATATATAAAATTCAAAAATTCTATTTTTTTCAACATTCTAAAACATTGCAAAAATTATTAAAAAATCAAAAATTAAAACTTTTTCCATAATACTAAAAATATTGCTAAAATTATTACAAAATCAAAATACAAACTTTTTTCAAAATTCCAAAAATATTTCAAAAACTATAACAATTTCGAAAATTTCCATGTCCAACTTCATTTTCAATTACATTTACATACGTCATAAAAACAACTACCTTTTTTTCTCAAAAAATTGGCTAAAAAAATATATGAAATCATTTTTTGACACACTTGACATTATTTTTTTGACACACTGATGGTGCCATAATTCTCAATAATAATAATAAAATTTCATTTCACACAAACATTTAATTTTTTTTTCCAAAAAATTGGGTAAAAAAATAAATAAAAATCTTTCTTTTGACATACTTGACAACATTTTTTTGACAAACTTATAATGCAATAATCTAGATCTTGATCTCACATACCAATCTCGACCATCCAGATTTCTCCACATTCTTTGTTCCTAATGATTATCACTTAAAATGAACGTTTTTTAAGCAAAAAATATGCATATTTCCTTGTTTTGAAACACTTGACGATTCTTTTGACACACTTCCGGTATAGTTATTGCACACATCGTCCTTTCGGCTCTTACCATTGAGTGTACTTATTTATAGAATTCAAAATTTTTCAAATCCATTCAGCCGTTTTCTAGATTTCGCCGGTTGTGACGGCCGGATAGCCGACGGCCGACAGACAGACATACATTTTTTTGCATTTTTAGAATCAGTAGGTCCTAAATGCCAAAAAAAGTGGTGGTAAGAATTTCTATTTTAGCTCATGAATGTAATACTTAGGTCTTTCAGACCGAAGTAATATGCATATTTTCTTGTTTTGACACACTTGACGAGATTTTGACACACTTCCGGTACAATTTTCGAAAACATCGTCCTCTCGGCTCTTACCATTGAGTGTACCTATTTGATAAAAATCAAAATTTTTAAAATCCCTTCAGCTGTTCTCTAGATTTCGTCGGTTGTGACGGCCGGCCGGCAGGCAGACATACATTTTTTTTGCTTTTTTAGAATCAGTAGGTAAATCGTCGAGAGATGCCAAAAAAAGTGGTGGTAAGAATTTTACTTTTGGCTCATGAATATAATATAATACTTAGGTCTTTCAGACCGAAGTAACATTTATTAAATGCTGTGTGTCATCCACAGTCCAATCCTGCAGAGAGAATCAACAGAGTGATATTATCAAGTGTCAGGCTTATATCAATTGGACGACCAACGAAATTGGGACGTAAACATTCCGATAATTGCATGTGTAATGAAGAGCTTTCTCATTGGCGAACCAATGGCATAGCAGGATGCGTACCTAGAGTAATTTAACGCCGTAACGACAAAAGCTCAGCCATCGTGGATTTGATAGATTTTTACCTGCTGCTTCAACACAAACGCAGAAATGTACGCAATTTACGAAAATATACAGAAATGGAAAAAACAAATACAAGTGAAAAAAGGAGACTCTGGCGACCCCTTTTGCGAAACCACGATCAGCGCGTCCAACCCACACAATCATTCCCATACGCCCACACACTCACGCTTCATACATGCTAACATTCACCCACACACTCAGACTGCGAAGCAAGACAATTAAGCTCTAAGACCCACAGCAAGTATCACAGATGGTAGTAATCAAACATAGGTTGTATTGTTGCCAGCTGATCAATCTGATACAGCTTGTACACCACTGCCATTGCTGGTGAACCGAGAATCAACTCTTCGAGCACGGGAGAGCGTCACACGCTATATTGAAAGTCTTTATTAATTATTTCCCTTTTTCTTTATTAATATCATTTTTAAAAATTTATAAAACCATACGTAATTCCCCAAAAAAAAAATATTTACAGATCAAAAAAAAATTATCATTTGATTTGGAAGTTGAAAACAACATGTCCAAACCAGTTTGTTTCAATACCTGTAGTTTACAGTTGGTTAATGTATTATAGAATTAATAAACCTAAAACATGACAAGAATTTGTCTTTTTTTTTGTAATACAGGTTATTTGAGAATGATTTTTGATTTACTTAAAACTATAAATTCATAAATTTAGGTAATATAATAAAAGAAAAGGTATTTGGAAAGCGAGACGTTACCTCGGAGCAAAAAAATATTTTGATTAGAATCATTTCCAATTCAGACGCATCGCCAGCTCACACACACAAGCCCCCATTCAATCACTTGCACACCCTTTCACACGCATTCACACCTCTATGTAAAAAAAGTAAATAAAAATAAAAAAATAAATCAAGTTCGCTCACCCCCATATTTAAATCCTCCCGGCTTCCAAGACTTACGGCCTTAGCCTTCCATCAGCGATGAATAATCCAACAGGTAAAGTACTACGGTTGAAATTGCATAAATAATACTTGAATGCTGAGGTGCAATTCGGTTGTAATGTAATAACACAAGAAAAGTGTATATCAATGTTGAGTTGAACTTCAGTTGTAATCACACCAAAATTGGATATCAGTTGAAATATGTAAAATAAACGATAGCAACAGCAAAAATTTGATATAAATGTTGAGTTGAAATATGTCAAATAAACGTTGGTAACAGCAAAAATGTTATATAGATGTTGAGTTGAAATATATAAAATATACGATAGCAACAGCAAAAATTTGATATAAATGTTGAGTTGAAATATGTCAAATAAACGTTGGTAACAGCAAAAATGTTATATAGATGTTGAGTTGAAATATATAAAATATACGATAGCAACAGCAAAAATTTGATATAAATGTGGAGTTGCAATAATACACGGTAGTAACAGCAGTACTTTGATACAAATGTTGCGTTGAAATCTGTTTGAAATACAGTACTAACCGCAAAAATTTTACATAAATGTTGCGTTGAAATATGTATAATATACGGTAGTAATAGTAAAACTTGGATACAAAGGCTGCGTTAAAATAATAATATACAGTAGTAACAGCAAAACTTTGATACAAATGATGCGGTGAAATAATATACGGTAGTAATAGCACAAATTTTATATTAATGTTGCGTTGAAATACTGTTGTAATACGGTAGTAATAGCATAAAAATTTTGTATTAATGTTGCGTTGAAATACTGTTGTAATACGGTAGAAATAGCATAAAAATTTTGTAGAAAGCATGCTTTGAAATTAATCAGGCAATGGTTGTTACCAATAACCTATTAAGTTCAGTAATTTATCAAATTAGTAATTGTATTTATTATAATTAAATCCTATCCTTTTCGCAAATTTTATTTATAAAATATTGAGCCCGTCAACGATGGAATGTAATACGAACCAACAAACAAATTATATCACTCAACACAAACACTATCAACCAACATTAATTTTTCGTATATTAATGAAATTGCGTCATTCAAATTGCAGAATAACAATTAATTAATTTGAAATATATATAAATATTACTTTTCTTTATTAAACTTTAAATTAACTTCTTGCACAGTCAACAAAAAAAATAAATACAGATATTAAAATTCAAAACACATTAAATATTAGTTAAGAAATGTATCACTGAGAAATTAACAAATTTAAGTATTTGAGAAAACAGAATTGGACGGAATAATAATAATTTTACCAATACACTAAAAATATTTTCTATTTAATATAAAATCACAAGAAACAAGCAATGAAATTTACTAACATGTACCGACAACCTTTCTACTAACACGTTTTAAATTAGCCTCCGAGACGTCAAACACGCACAAAATTCCAATAGTAAAAGGAATAGACTAAGAGACCAAAAAATCATATATCCATCTCTTTTATAGGATTTTTAATATCGAAAAATTCGACAAAGTGTTTCTGTTGAAAGGAAATTTATATTAATTTATGTTATGTTAATAAATGTTAGTACATTTTCCGTTCCAAAAAAAAAACTGTTTGTTATTTTGTAATACATAACATTGTAAGATGATTTCACGAAATAAGTTATTTCCAACGCATTTGCAAGAAATATTAATATGGATTAAACGTAAGTTTAACCGATTTTATGATGTTTATGTGTTATGAAACAATAGCTTACAACAGTATTACAGTAAAATTTAGATCTATAACGGAAAGATAAATTGAAAAAAATAACCATATAAGAAATCGAATACAAAACTGATTGTAGGATAATAACTTTTTCCTATTGCGACGATCGGACAAATAAGCACAGCCGTTTGAGGTTTGAAAATTTTGTTGAGCAAGTACGGTTAGTGTCCGGAGAATTCAAATTTTAGTAGTATGGTGAAGTAATGCGGGTGAAAACACAGTGTGAGTCAATAATAGGGGATTGTAAAGGAAATATTATTGTTAATTGTTTTATGCTAAGAACAAATTTATGTAACGGAAACTATATGAAAATATGACTATAGGTTGTGGATGAATGAGAAACTACTATGAACTACGTATGGTAAGCAAAATTGTGAATTATGAGAAAACGGACATTAAATAAATCGGAACTTTACCGCTCTACATTAACATACTCCAGTCTACATAACACATGCCACATAAGAACAGCGGTACACGACTCAACAAAATATAAGCCGTACTTCATAAACTTTGGCAAGGAGATGGAGTTAGGAAATTATATAGTTGAAAATCGGAATTCACATGAATAAGATGAGACAGGCAAGCAAATCTTAACATAGCAAGAAAAGCAGTAACACAAAATTTAAAAACGCATATACGAAGTACGCTAATCATTACAATTTAAGAACCAGACCAACTGAGTTCAACCCAGATGAGACTGTTCTTAGAAGATACTTAAAAAAGTCGAATATGGCTGAACGGTTTAATGCTAAACTAGTGCCACAATATATCAAAGCACGTCACAGTACCACAATATATCAAAGCGTCAAGAAAAAAGTCGGTCAAACATCTTACATTTTAGAAGATCAGAAAGTAAAGAATACAGCAAAATACCATGTAAACGACTTAAGGAAATACATATAAAGCTCAAGAAAATCACTACGTGAATGTATTTGAATTAGCTCCATTTTAATGTGTTTAATGTTTAATTTAAGTCAGATAAATTTTGCTCCGTTTTAATGTGTTTATTGTTGTGATACTATGTGTCATTTGTTTATACGTTACGGTGTTGTTTCTATAATAAGATAATTTATTTTGTTTGAAATATATTAAATGTCTTAATTTACCTTCTTACGTTATGACTTGCATGTTAGGTTTAGGTTTTCAGGTACATGGCTTCCAATTACTGTTGGAAATGTTAGTTAGGATTTTTGTTACATGTTCCCATGTTAGATCTAAGGTTTAGGTTCATAGTTTGCAGAGTTGCATTAGGGTAGTACTTGTAGATAATGTGCAAGTCGCATAATCTTCAAGTGAGGGCGCTGTTTTAGGTCTGGGTTGTCCTAGTTTTTACCTGTGTTTTGGTGGATGGTTAGATTATTAGGTTAAGTTTTTAGTCACATGATTTGCATGTTAGTTAAGTTTTTGGTCACATGATTTGCATGTTAGTTAAGATTTTGGTCACATGATTTGCAGTTAAGTTTTTGGTCATATGATTTACATGCTAGTTAACTGGTCACATGATTTGCATGTTAGTTCAAAAGTTTGAAAATATAGTTTGCACGTTTTGTGGCAGGGTTTTACTTGCATGGATAGCACTAGTCGCATGATCCTTGTGTGAGGCGCTGTGTTAGGCCTGGGTGTTATGGTTTTCCTGCAGCGCTCTCAAATAGGCAAGTAAACTCATCTGCCTGTTTTTTTTTGTATAAATTGGTGTATTTTTGAATTTAATAATGCTTCAAACATGTCAATCAACATACACTCCCGTTCACCAGCTTAAGGCCAAGTAATTTTTCTCTTATATTCCCGTTTTGTTTGTCAAATAAGATTTTTTATTTTTTATAATCTATTTATAGGCTGGGGCCGTTACCTTTTTGACATGAAAAAATTAGTAGCAGGTAACGGCCGGCTGGAATATATAGTTGAGGTCATAAACAATGAAAAAAAAAACTTTCGAACTTGAGATGAAGGGAAGTAGTGAAATGGGGTGATGTGTAAGGGGAGAAAACAGTTTTTCGTTATTTGTAACGAAACGAGGCCTCCTAGAGAAAAGTGTTTCATACAAAAGTTGTAGATAATAAAAAAATCTAAAACTTTAGTGAATACATTTTTCGACATAACCTCAAATTTTGCGAGAAAATGATGAAAAACCGATTTTTCTGTTTTTTATTTTTTTTTCGCGTGAAAATTATTTAATTTTAATGAAACTTTGTGAAAGTACGTAATTATTTGCGCATAATAAGCATGAATTTTTTCAATTATGGAAAATAAATATTTTTCGAGATTTTACCATTTTTCCGAAAAAACACCCCTATCTCCGGCGAACAACTTTATTGATGTTTTTTTGGATTTTGATGTTGTTCTAGTGCTTATTTTTTTTGTCAAGATGTCTACTCTCAAATAGTATATCGATTTTAATGATTTATTGTTATTTAGCAGCTTAAAATTGAGAAAAACCGAAAAAAAAAGTTTTCGAATCTCGAACTTGTCGATTTTTTTAATTTTTTTCAATTTTTTAGCATATTTATGTTAATAGTTCATAATATTTTAAAGAAAAAACTTTCTTTGGTATAAAATAAATAAAGTTAAATGAATTTACTTATTGGAAACAACGCTAAAATTGAATAAAGTAAAAAATAAAAAAATGCTGTTACGTATTCAAACAGAAAAAAATTTACAAAGTTTAAAATTTAACAGCATACTATACGGTTGCCACGTGTCCTACATTCGGTAGGACAGTCCTCCTTTGGAGCAAGAATGTCCTACGTCCTCCTTTACTATAAAAATGTCCTACTTTAGGCAAACTGTAACACAATATCTTACACTGAAAAAAATAGATTTTTTTTCTTCCTATTTCTCTCAATAAACGCGCTAGCAAAATAAGTAATTGTTATTGCACCTTTACTTATATTAAAATTGTAACTGATTATTTAACTTTATGTCGAAAGGTTAGTAACAATAGCAAATAATTTACATTGCTGACATATGTGAATATCGATGCTTTATTGCACGATTTATTCAGGTTGTAAACCACCATTGTTTAAATTTTGAAATCAACCCACCGTTAAACCTCTGTTTTTTTAAATAACTTTTGTTACAAAGTACCTGTTCTTAGAATTATTAATTATTATTAATTATTATTAAAATAAAATGACTGAACCGCATTTTGTTATAAAGTAAAACCTTTGGCTACAGAAAGCTAACGATTTTGAAGGAATATGTAAATACACAAAACTACTCTACACACTAGGACACACTACCTTATTAAGGAATGCATAAAATTCAGCTTTATCTATTGCAAAAAATAAAGCACAGAGTGGAGTAAAAGCTAGCATTTCGACTATGAGAAGAGTTATCCTAAATAGTAAAAATATAGTTCGTCGAAAATTAAAACAAAAACCAGTTTTAAAACAAATCCACAAAGAAAAAAGAAAAAACTTTGCTCGTGAAGTAATGCAATGGAAAAATGAGTGGAAAAAGATAGTGTTCTCAGATGAAAAAAAATAAATTTAATATTGATGGCCCCGATGGTTACAAGTTTTATTACCATGATTTGAGGAAGGAAGAAGTAATTTTGTCGCGTCATCATAGCCGAGCAAGTGGTGTTATGGTCTGGGGAGCTATAACCTACAATGGAACAATTGATCTTAACTTTAAAAAGGTGACTCTTAACGGAGAGGGATATAGAAACTTGCTCCAAAACACTTTTCCTCAAATTAAAGAGATCTTCGGACCCTTTATATGGCCCTTACAACAAGATAATTCCCCAATTCACAATGCCAGGATTGTCAAAAACTGGCTATCTCAACAAATTGTTGATATTTTGAATTGGCCACCGTACTCTCCTGACCTCAATATAATTGAAAATGTTTGGGGATGGTTGTCACGAAAAGTGTACGAAAGAGGGCGTCAGTTTGATACCGTGGATGCTTTAATAGAGGCCATACAAGCAGCGTGGAACGAAATAAGTTTATTTTTTTTAAAATGGCTGTATAATTAATTCACTATTTGAATTTTTGAAGTTATTAATAAAGATGGGGGTCACACCCAATATTGAAAAATCCAATAAAATGGAGAAAAAATTTACAATATTCTTTGTTTTCTAATTTTTCAGATTGGCCTTAAGCTAATGAACTATGCAAAAACAATGTGTTTTACAAAAAATAAAATCATGACCTAACGGTATTTGATTTTAAAAAAATATTGTAACCCGATTGATTATAACTTAACGTTAAATTGATTATAAAAAAAAATCTGATTTGACAATCAAAACGTGAATATAAGTGAAAAATTACTTGGCCTTAAGCTGGTGAGCGGGAGTGTATAAGAAATGAATTTTCGTTCAAGAATTCACAAATGTTTGTTTTTTTTGTTGTTTGCATTAAATTAGGTATATTTGCATAGTATGCTAGTTTAAAGATTTTTAAATATGCTCTTTTCTAAACTCAGTGTGGAAAATGGTTCGTTGTTGCTTGAAAGTATGTTGCAAAGAAAGTGCTTGTCACAAATTATTCAAGAACTGAGCTGTTGGGTCCGATTTGCCCAGATGAGCAGCTTTTAGATTAACAAAACGATTTCTTTTTTTTTCATTATTAATATAAATATAATTTATTTATTTATCTTCGTTATGTGTTAATCTAATTTAATTGTTTACTAGTGTAATTGTATAGGTGTTAAAACTGTTAATTTATTTGCATGTTCTAGATTTATTAATTTTTTATATTAACAAGGTGAAGGAAAGTATTCGTGAGTATCCGCGTCATTTCTGGAACTTTCAAGAGCATTTTGCTGTGTTCATTGTTCGTTTATATTTTTCTTGGGTAGTTCAACAAAATGCTTTCGAAAACCCAGCAATGGTGTGATGTAACGCGACAAGAATTTATTTCAATTGGTAATTGCCAGGTCCACTCATCTTGTGTTGATTGTGGCTGTTTCAGTTAAAACTATTTAATTTTTTAAATCAAATTTCAAATATAGTCATTCTTTTTCATTTCAATTCATTTTTTTGTATAAATTAATTTATCACGCTTTTTTTGTTTTAAGCAAATTAATTATATTCTTTTTATTAATAAATTTACTCTTTTTTATTTGAAAACTATAAAATTTATTTCTTTGGGATTTTTTGTATTACATTTCTAAATATTACGATGTATGAATTCATAGGATGAGAGAATATTTCGTCAACATCTAAGTCAACATTCTAATCACATCCCAAGTCATGAGTGTAAAGTCATTATTGATTGTTGTCAATCAATGCGAAATTTAATATCTGACGTACAGTCAATTTATTGCTATATTTTTGGTTAGGAAATATAGACAATTTTTAAGGGAATTTTTAATTTGGATGGGTTTTTTGTGAACAATTACAGTACACATTAAGTACAGATTGGAAATCACTAGAATTTTGCAATTCGAAATAACTTTTCATTTTCTCTAAAATTCCTGCAGAAAAAACTTTTTTGTGTTTCGTGTCAGGATTCGAACTACATTCATCAGAGACATATGTTCAAATCCCGTGTGTCTTACACAACTTAGCCACAGCGGGCGATGACGAACCATATTTTGTGGTGGTGAAACATACGTTATCGCTTTTGTGGTGGTGAAACATACGTTATCGCTTTAGACATCTCCAAGGCATTCGATCGAGTCTGGCATGCCAACTTAATCAACAAGCTCGTTGCGTACGGTTTTCATCCCAATGTTGTGAAGCTGATTCAAAATTTTCTATCCGACCGATACATTTCGGTAACCTTAGACGGATATTCTTCTGAGTCTAAACTAATTAACGCTGGTGTACCCCAAGGCTCAGTATTGTCCCCAACCCTATTTTCGATTTATATCAACGAATTGTTGAAAATCACCAGCAACCCAATAAATAGTTTTGCAGATGATAGTACTCTGCACAAGTAGTTCGAGCCCCTTCCTTCAAAAGGTAAAATGCACGAACGCATTAATCCTGCCCGGAGAGACGCTGCCATAAACGTGAACAAAGACCTGAATAAAGTCGCCGACTGGGGTGACCAAAACCTTGTCAATTTCAACTCCACCAAAACACAGCTGTTGATTGTTTCCAGATTAAAGACCGAGTTCCCCAAAGATATTTTATTTAGTATGTGTGATGAACCAATGGGTGAATGTAAAAACATTCGTTTGTTGGGTGTCACAGTTTCAAATGACCTACTCTGGAACGATCATGTAATGGCGATGGCAAAAAGCGCGTCTAAAAAACTCGGCCTCCTAAATAGATGCAAAAAATTTTTCACTCCATACCAATTGCTCCATGTTTATAAGTCCTATATTCGTCCCTGTATGGAGTACTGCTGTCAAGTTTGGGGTGCTGCCTCTGTTTCCATCTTGGCCCTCTTGGACTCTGTTCAAAAGCGAGCTATACGAATTGTAGGTGATCGAACTTTGACATCAAAACTTGATTCCCTACAACATCGTCGCACTGTTGCTGACCTCGTTGTTTTTTACAAATATAGTCATCAGCAGTGCTCAGATGAAATCAGCGGCATCATGCCTCAAACTTATTCTTACCCCCGTTCCACTCGGCAATCGGCTGCCGCAACCAGTGAAACGGTAAAGATCCCGCGCTGTCATACTGGCAGATCGCAGAGAGACTTCTTTGTCCGAACTGCGTACAAATGGAATAGTTTGCCGGAACACTTAGTCTCAGGTGGCTTCAACCCACAGATGTTTAAAAAAAGCGTTAATCTACACCTCAGAACGCCAGTTGTTGTGGGACCCAGGTCTAGACCTAGGTCTTAAAAGGTATTTATGTGTTGTTGTGACACATATTCTAAACCCTATTACACAACACATTTTATTAAAAAAAAAAATATTTTAATTTTGATGTTCAGGTAATTTATAAATTGAAACTTCATCATTTTTCATATTTACTTAAGTTGAATTTTTCATCTATGATTACATATTGGAAATTGCATTTCTTTGGGATTTTTTGTATTAGGGCTATTATTTTGAAAACGCACATCGAAAAAAAAACAACTATTTTTTAAAAATCTGAAATTTTGATATTTTGTTGGTATTGACGAAAGGAAAAAAGTTATTTCTGCTTTTATTTTTTGTGTACTCTGAATCGGAGTTATGCGCGGTTGAATTTTGAGGCTTTTTCACGTAGTTTTTGGTAATGGTGGCAATGTTTTGTGAATAGGTGCCACAAATTTCATCCGAATTACGTATATTTTTGCAAGTAAAAAGGAAAATAATTGAATAATTGAAATAAGTAAGTTTAAAATTAATAACTTTTCTCGTTTCCGCTAGGCGGCGCGTAAAACCTTGGTTTACTTCAAAGCTCATATCTCAAAAAGTAGGCTTTTTTTTTTGTTTTTCACAAATTTTAAAGTAAACATATGCAGCTATGAAATTAAGAAATAAAAAGTCAGCAGTTCAATATGGATTTTTTCTTACGATTTTTTAAAGTTTGGTATATGAAAAATTCACATGTGTTTTTTTATTAAGTTAATAATCCTGTACTAAATGTGGATCTAATAAATTAAACATTTTATATTTTAACACCTGCAATAAATTTGAACCATTTTTTGTGTATTTCTGATTGAGAAACAGGTTTTTATTCAGAATAAGAATTGGAGATCCCAATGATCGAAGATTTTGTTATAATTTCAACATCACCAACACTAACATTAGAAAAAAACATTAAAAAAATATTTTTCCTATAAACATTATAATTTAATCAATATTATAAATAAATACATTAAAAAATTAATTTATATATTTTTTTTTGCCTTTAAATTGAAATATATATGATCATCAGAAAAAGAAAACATTTTGGCAATTATTTTATCGGGTGTAGTGTTATCCGGTAAAAAACAGTGGAATCCTTGAGTTCTTTGTTTTCTTCCAAGAACATTCCGTAGATGTCGGTGAGGGTCCATAACACCAACCGCTTTGATTTCTTAATTTTTGTCGATCCTTCTGTAATAGTAACAACATCTTTAAGGCCAGGCATTGTTCTACTAATTTCCTCTGATAAGAAGTATGTTTGAATTTGTTTTACTATATTTTGTGACAAACTGTGCACTTGTTTGCTTTGAGGCCAACTGTAAGGACCTACTGTTTCCAACAGATCCATGGCGAATTCTACCAGTCGTCTTGATGCATTAAATTCATCCTGGATACGTTGATTTGACCAAAATTTACGTGGTAGAGTTGTCAACAAAAACACTTGTTTTGATTTACAGCTGGCATCTTTAAACTCTTTTTAAGGTTCATAAGCCATGATGTATATTCACATTCCTCGTTTGGTGATAACACTTTAACTGAATCTACTTGAAATGTTCTTTGACTTATTGCCGATGTGACACTTGCAATTTTTTTATAACTTCCTGTTGTAATATGATTTTGTTTGATAGGAGATTCGGCTAAACTTCCAAGAACATTGTTAATATCTTCTAAAATGTCATTAAGTAGTTCAGGAACTGGTGGAGATATAGTATCAACCGAAACTGGTGATGGATCTAAAGATGCTGGAGGTATTTGAATATTTTCGTTCGTTGGAACATTTTCAACATCCTGATTTATAGAAATAATTTCACCATCGATAGTTTCCGAACATGAAAGCTGCTGTATAGAAAATATTAGTTGCATATGAATTTTTATTCATTTTAATAAAATAATTAAATTTACCTTATTTTTATAGATATAAGTGCGACATGTTTCACATATAAACTGGTCATCACGCAAAGTAAAATTTAGGGTCGCAGCTTTTGGAATAACAGCTAGTGTGACCAGTTTCACATTTTTTGATGTCCGCTGATGATTTTTGAGACCGTACAAGTTACAGCACAATTTGAAAGGCATTTCTATTATTATCTTTTCTAAACGTTATGTCTTCTAAATATTTTGGAATATAATTGATTATAAGGCAATTCAATCAATATATATATACCCTTGAAATAGTTTTGACATAGGTAGAATCAGGTAAAATTAGGTAGGTACAATTTAATATATTTTGATTGGATGCAAGTATGATTTGGTCAAAAACCGTTTGTGGGCGTCATTAGAAATTTTAAATGTTAAAATTATGAGCCTCTAATGAGATTTTAATTAGTAAAAAGGGGCTGAATAGACATTTTTTAAAATGAATAAACATTTTACACACCCTTTTAATAATTTAAATTCCTTTATTTTACCACTTAACTTAAATTAATTTTTAATAAGTTTTTAACAATTTAACCGCACAGAAAATGGTTCAAATTTATTGCAGGTGTTAAAATATGAAATGTTTAATTTATTAGATCCACATTTAGTACAGGATTATTAACTTAATAAAAAAACACATGTGAATTTTTCATATACCAAACTTTAAAAAATCGTAAGAAAAAATCCATATTGAATTGCTGACTTTTTATTTCTCAATTTCATAGCTGCATATGTTTACTTTAAAATTTGTGAAAAACAAAAAAAAAAAAAGCTGGAAAAAGCTCGGAAACGAGAAAAGTTATTAATTTTAAACTTACTTATTTCAATTATTCAATTATTTTCCTTTTTACTTGCAAAAATATACGTAAGTCGGATGAAATTTGTGGCACCTATTCACAAAACATTGCCACCATTACCAAAAACTACGTGAAAAAGCCTCAAAATTCAACCACGCATAACTCCGATTCAGAGTACACAAAAAATAAAAGCAGAAACAACTTTTTTCCTTTCGTCAATACCAACAAAATATCAAAATTTCAGATTTTTTAAAAATCAAAAATTTAAAAATCAACAAAAAAATGTACGTTTTCAAAATAATAGCCCATTAAATTTCTATATATTACGATGTATGAATTCATAGGAGTTGTAAAAAAGTAAAGGTAGTTATAAAAAATATTACGAAAGCCAATAAATATTATAACGTTTAAATTTTTGTTGATTGTTATTTAAGCTTTGTGTTTTTGATAGTTAGTGGTTTTGTTGTACAAATCGTCGCTTTAATAATGAAACAACGTATTCGCAAAAGTGTAGTTTCGAGATAATTGGGTTTAAAGATTTTTCGATTTTCGTAAACTCGGCAACACTATTGAATGAAAAAAGATATTGGAAATAAAATTTCTACCAATTAATGTTGACTAATTTCCCCATAGTATATTAAAATTTCAGATTGGTACCTGCTGGCTTTTTTACCTAAAAAGAGGTGAAAAGTCAATCAGGGACCTTATACGTTATTTCATATTTCATATACATTATTTCATTTTGCATGGAAGTACGATTAAGCCTAAAACTAATTATTATTGAAATAACGCATAATATTCTTACAATTTTTTATTTATATGAACCGGCATATCATGTAGTAATGAATGATGCTTATACAATATTTTAGATTTACCATTTCGTGTGGCGATCGTAATGTACGTAAAGTATACGACACTGATTTTACCCAAGTTATTATTCTGTAGGAATTGAAATATCGAACATGCATTTACGTTGTTTTAATATTTAACCAAAGTCAAATTTGCATGTACGTTAATTAACAATATATTAATTTTCACCCCCAGTTATAAAAAAATTGGAAAATGTTAAAATGCCACTTTATAGACATCCTTATGGGGAATGCAGCACACCTATTATATAATAACAACGTATATATGGCATACGTTATTTCATTATTAAAGCGACGATTAATAGTGTTTGTGAATTTCGTTGATTTTTGTGTTTTGAGTATTTTTTTTGCAATAACAAATAGAACTGCTTCATCAGAAACATATGAGGAAAGGCCCGTCTCACACGCATAACCTCTTCAGCGCTGCGTCGTTAAACGTCGCGGTTATACATCTGTGATTTTAAAATATTATACAAACTAGGGCTTTTATTGCCCGCTAAATTTTGTTTCCCGGGCTAAAATCGCATATATCCCGGGATCCCGGGATTTCCCGGGATAAAATATAAAATATAATTAATTAAAAGCCAGTTTTTAAACTAAAATAGATATGAGATAATTGTTGGGGTGCAGTTTAAACACATAAATACACTTTTTGGATATCTTAATATTTATTATAAAACGATTGATTTCGAAAACTAAGATTTCCTTCTCGAAGAAAGCTTAAACCTTTTACTTGAGAGCAATTCTTGAGAATGAAAGAAAACTTTCGAAGTCGATTTATAATAAATATAGAGATGTCAAAAGAGTGTGTGTTTAAGTTATCTTAACGCTTGCCTTAGCGCTGGCCTCGTAATCTGATACAGTTAAATCATTACTCGATTGTTTTTATAAAGCACATCACATCAGCTAAATGCAGTCCGTGTGCATAGTTGATGCTTACTACCGCTAAACCTTTCATATTTCGTCATAACCGTTGCTCCATCAGTGGTACTGGCAACTATGTGTCTTTTCATACAAAAATCTAATTTCAAAATGTGTACTTTCATTTTCCTTATCAATACTTTCAAGTGTTCTTTTCATAATGCTGAATTAGAACTGCTACCATTTTTTGGAAAAATTGGTTTAGAATTATCTTTTCATTCAATGCGATTTTATTGAGTGGACAACGTGGAAAAATCTAATTTTCTCATGAATCCAACATTTAAAGAATACAACAAAAGCCATAAATGAAAGGATATGTATTAAAGCATACACTTTAAGAGGAAAGGACTTATTGTTTTTCAATTTGTTTATTATTTAAACACGAAATATCCCATTGTGGGTTGTTCACAAATTGCGTAACGGCCTTAGGGTGCGAAGGTGGATTGTTACGGTTAGAAGAAAATTTTAATTGTTGCTTGTTACAATGTGTTCCGTAAGGGAGGAGAAGGTTGAAATGGAAAACATTTCGTTACGTAATCTGTAAACAGCCACTGCATATAAACAAAATGCTCCACTAAAAAACATGTTATTCGTGTTATGATTGACTTGCCCAGTGAAATATTATTTACGCGTTTTCTGTTGTTAATTTATATTTTGTGATTTTAAATCAAAATTTAATTGAATTTTTTAGCGAATTTTTATTATACAAATAAAATATAAAAGCAATAATATATGTAATTTTTAAATGTAAATAAAAGTTCTTGTTGTAGTATTTCGCAATTGAGTTTTTATTATTTATGAATTAACTAATTTTTACTATATTTAATTTATGTGCTCGATCCGATTTCGTAATAATCCTAAGGAGCTTACAATAAACTTTTTTCTCAGTTTTTTTGTAAGCTCCTGAGGATGATGTAATAATCGAAATCGGATCGAGCACATAAATTAAATATAGTAAAAATTAGTTAATTTATAAATAATAAAAACTCAATTGCGAAATACTACAACAAGAATTTTTATTTACATTTATTCATCATGTTTCGCCAAGTACCAGCGGTAAAATCCATCGAATTTATATGTAATTTTGTTGCAACTGTCCTTTACATCTTCAAAAAAATAGTGGTAAACATACAAATCAAACAAATTTCAGAACAACGGGAAATCCCGCGATCCACCTTGATTCTCGGGATTTCTCATGAGTCTTTTTCACTGCGGGATCCCGGGATCCCGGGACAACGGGATCCCGGGAAAGAAGCCCTAATACAAACCAAACTGTCTTTGAAAAATATTTGTTTCTACATTTATGCAATTGAATACGGACTTCTATTTTAGTTTACATACAAGTTCAAAATAAACAATTATGACTGAATTCTCTTTATAAACTTTGCATTAACCACACTCGTTTAAATGAATATCTAATAAGTTTCTCTTGTTTCTACTTGTTTTTTTGTTTTATATCTTAAAACTTTGATTTCTTAAATCACGTTCATCCATGATCATACAAGTTTTAACTTAAGTTTTTATAAATTTAACGTGAATTTCATCCAACCAAAATACATATGTTTGGGGATAAAAGATAAAAACAACTGTACTACTACTATTCAGTAACCATAGAAAATAAAATTCCATTCTACTTTATCATCGTAACCATTCAACAATATCAATATTAGCATTTCTTTCATTCAAGACTACTTATATGTTGTTGTTTGTGAGATAGAGGAGGAATTTTGATTTTCATTCAAATATAATTTCAAGATCGACAAGTGAAAGTGTAACAAGTCAAACAGTGATTCTTTTATGCGAAATGCGTATGTGTTATTTAGTTATTATTATCACTCCTGACAATTTTGTTGGTAGTTATAATTTGGAGTTATTCACACAAAATTAACATACATACTATCAAAATTCTAAACATTAATTTTCTTACGTTTAATGTTTATTGTTATTGATTAACGGCACAATATATCAAATTTATAACACAATAGATAATTGTCATTGTCATTTTTTAATCGAAATGTTGAATAAAAATCGAAGTGTATAGTTTTGAAAGAACACTTCTTTGCCAAGGTCAGTTTTTGACTCTTTTGGTATAACATCAGGTGTTCGACAAGGTCATGCACTCACGCCCGGTACTATTTAATTTGGCGCTTGATTACGTGATAAGATAAGCCGAATTGATACACAAAACTGCAGCTTTAGCAAATCTGGTTAAATTCTTGGCTGTGGAAATGATATAGCGCTTCTAGGACATATACTACGTGATATTAAGAATAGCCTTTCACAGCTTGAAAAAAATGCTAAACGCCCTAGATCATGCATCAATGCCGGCAAAAATAAACTTTTAACAACATCAAGCACATATCTCCGGAAAATCTGGATACTGGCGAATATGAAATAGACCGCGGAAAAAACTTCTGTAATAAGCTCGTCAAATGACAGGCAGATATTAATTATCCCGTGCCCTGCTGCATATAGAGTTTTCTAAGCATACTCAAAACTTTTGCGATCAAAACATCTTTCGCGATAAACTCACACTTTACAAAGCATTAGTTCGAGCTGCGCTTACATTTGGAAGTGAAAGCTGGACACTGACTTTCATCGATTGTAGAATTTTATCAACATTCAAGAGGAAGGTCATATACGATCAATTTATGCCCATGTAAAGATGTTTAAAATCAGCATATTGAATGAATCATGAAATTATACGGCTCCTTAGAGACTACGATATATTCGAATTCATTAAATCCAACCGCATTAGATGGTTTGGTCATGGAGAAATTCCATTAGATAGGGTGATAAAAACGTTGTCCAGACAACAACCAGCTGGTGTTCGTCGAAGAGGATTATCCCGACATCATCCAAGTCATTCGTGATATAGAATTTCGAAACTGGGATCAACCAATGGATCGAGATGAATAGAAGCTGATTGCACAGACAACAAAATCCCTCCATGGGATGTAAACAATAAATTCTATCTCACTTTAAAATATGGCAAGAAATTTATTTTTAGTACAAAACTTCACGATAGGATAGAGGAAAATAGTAAATTATTTAATTAGGCGCAAAAGTCGGACTTTTTGCGTTGAGTCTATAGTTTCGGCGTTTCCGACAATTATGGACGAAACACAAAAGTCGTCACTTTAGCTCCAAATTAAATACACCTTTTTGTCGGCACACGTTTAAATTTGTTATAAATATGATGATTTAATACATCACATTTCCTTCATTTCGTTCTTTAACACAACTTTACTGTCGCCGTAAGAATATGAAAAGAAAATGGTGATACTTTGTTGCCGCCATAAAAAGTTACTGCCACCGTAAATCTATGAAAGTTACTTTACTGTCCCTTTGAGTTGATTATATGTCACAAAAATAAGACTTTCACCTTCTCCCTAACATCAGTAAAGTTATATTTTACAGCCGTTCGCCGAACAACAAATAATATAAGCGGTAAACGCAAGTTTGTTTTTAATAAATTTGCAGCATCAAAACAAAAATGTATTTGCACTAATGTAGCTTGTGGCATATTCCTTGTTAATGTGACGCACATCTTTCTCAATCATTAAAGTCCACACATAGAGTAATATGGAACGTGATATCACCAAGGAATATTCCATAACTAAGATTGATAATGATTGGTGGCCGGTGGGTAACGTTGACTGAATAGAGTTAATCTGCCTGCTCACTCACCTAATTTTAAAAAGCATAAACAATTTGCATTTGTGACACAACTTTACATACCCTATATGATACAAGGTCTGTTGACCATATGTTTTAGTCTCTGTTTTGAAAAAAGTTGACGCTGTACTTCACGACTCGGTACTTTACGACTCGGTTATACCCTCCACTCTATCACTCTATTTTTTAAAGAACTGGGGTTGAGGAAAGGTAAAACAAAACTCTTTCGAGCTATCAGACCCACGTGTCATTTAAAAAGGATTTAATTTAAGTTTAATTGCAATCTTTTGTTTAATTTTACACCCAACCGTTTTTAATATAAGAAAAAATAAATCATATAGCTTAAAGAAATAAATATTAAAATTTGAAAATTAAATTCATAAAATAATGAACATAAAAATTTAACTTGTCTAATCAAAATGAAATATTATAACTTCTACACTGTGTCAGTTGTTCAACAAATGTTCACCGCTGCATTTTAGAGTAACTGCTACTGCAGTAAAACGCAACTTATTCCTTAAATAAAGAAAATTTTTAGTATACAAATCTTGAATCTCATAAACATCTATGTCCCGTTTTATAGTGATACATTAATAAAATATTTCCAATAAATAATTTTCGTTATTATTTAAAATTTGATTATAATAATTTATTTCGAAACGTAATTAGCAAATCCTCAGGGGATAAAATGATTTAACGGTTCATTATGTGATAAGAAACTTACAAAAATCTTTCAAACATACAAAAACTTTTTTCTTTTCCAATAAGAAAAAATATCACCCATTCAACATTTAAATCAAAATGATTAAATAAGAACGAAATTTTAACAATAGCACTGAAAGTATGAAAAAAACGAAAATAAAATTCGAAAAATTATTTTGAATAACATTAAACTTAATATCGATAAAACATAATCAACGTTAATTTCTCGATCTCCCTGAATATTTCACATGAGTTTATTTTTTTTTTACAGATAAATGCATACGGTACGATATATGTAAATGGAAATAAAGGCGTGGGACATTATATGACGTCCAAAATTCATTCGTGACTAGCTTCCAGCATTTAAATGGTCGATATCAATTTAAAAAAAAATTTGCATGATTTCTTTCAAGACGATATAACATTTAACAATAAGAATTTATCAGGATATGGTTAGAAGTTGCTATTTTTTCAATAATTCTGCTATATGAAATTTAGAAAAACATGTAATTTGCGAGTACCCAAGTAGGTTTTGCCAGACATTGACATACGGCCAAGCACTGGTCCATTTATGGTTCACAGTACTTGTCTATTGTTACTGGGCCAATACTAGAACCAATCATCGGCCGATCTATGGTTTACAGAAAATAGCCAGTATATTGTTACCTTTGAATGGCCAAGCACTGGCCCATGAATGGTAAATATTACTTGGCTATTGTTATTGGGCCAGTACTGTAGCCATGAATTTGCCGATCTATGTCATTTTTTTTTAAAATTTCACTAGAGTATTATCCCTTTTAGAAATACATAGTTTGAAAAATTTCACATATAGTTTAGTTATCGCTTACTTGTCGGTTGAAAGACTATGGTAATAAAGAAAAGGTTGGTATATGTTTTAATTTATTTTCATTTTCATTTCTATTTTATTTTAATTATTTTGTAAATAATTTTTTTTAAATTTATGTATAAAAAATATAATTTTATATTTTTTTTAATGGCGGAGTACTGGCGGAGTCAGGGCGGTGTTTGCCATTACTCAGCCATTCTTGCATCTGAACCAGTTGTATAGGGAGTTTTGAATTTTTTCCGTCATTTTCATTTTATTTTAAATTAGTTTGTATTTAATTTATTTAAATTTACATATGATAATAATGCATATTTTTTTTAACGGCTCAGTCATGGTTGCCAGTATTTGGCCCAAGAATGGCAACCATTTATTGTTCGAAGTTATCATCCAGTAAAATTATGTTAATGGCCCAGTCATGGTTGCCCAGTGCTGCATGACTGGCTGCCAGTAATGGACCATTACTGGAGCAGTTGTACAACCTTTTATGGGTAGATGCACGAGTTCATAGCATCCTACAAATTCTAAGGGTCAATATTAATTGCAGTTATATCGATCGATTTATGTAAATTTATATAGGTTTGTTGAGATTTTTGCTCTGCCGCTCTTTTGCTCTGCCTCCGCAGTACATATATGTACTATGTACTATGTTTGTTCAGCATAAAAAGAAATTCATAAACTCAATAAAAATTGACATACTTTTGTTTTGAGTATGAGCTATCAAATATGTCGCACGAGTTGGATAGCAAAATCCCGGTTCCGATTATGTTATATGATAGTATAGTAATTGCTCACAAAAAAGTAGAAACCAATCCAAATTAAAATTCCCCTAATGTTGTCTATGTTTCCAACAAACCCGTGACTTAGCATGTTGACTAGAATATTGACTTGAGATGTTGACGAAATATTCTCTAATCCTATGAATTTACACATAGTAAAGAATAGTAGATTCTTGTATGAGTTTAGTATGGTGACAATTCTTCACAAGGATGAAGTTTCACGGAGCGAGCGAGTGGAGAATTGCAATCATCCTATGCGAATACAAGATGCTGTTTTGTATTTTGAATATTTCGAATAACTTCCAGTTTGCCTGCTAAAGTTTTTCATCATAGATTTCATAGAAAACAAAACAATTGACATCATACAAAAAACAAAACCAATTCTTATAATTTTTTGATATATGTAGTAATATCAAAAGGTTAGAATGAGAACAATATATATAATCTATAATAATAATCTATAATAATAAAACAAAGTGTTTGTCTGTCTGTGTGCGCTCTCCAGAGAAATCTGGAGCACACAGGAGTCTGAAATTTTGTCAAGAGAAGGTAATTAACAGGTAGTAATGCACCTCGGCGCCGTAATTTTAAAATTTGATTTAGTTTTTTTTTAATTTGTATACTTTAATTTTCTTAAGGGTTTGCCTAAATGTTGATTAAAATTTAATTTGGATTTTTGTTCAAATTTCGTAGACATCTTTGATTGATTTTTTTTCGCAAAACGAAAATGAAAAATTAAGGTATAAGGTGACAAACAAATTCATTTAGACGAATATTATATACATTTATACATTTATTATATACATACAATTATATGCATCCAACACATTACGTTGCAACAAATATTTCTAATTTACAACAAACATGTTCTTGGTTTGGTGTATATATATATGTAATACATATTTCATTTGGTTTATATATATCATATATGTAATACATGTTCAAAACATAGAAAATGGGCGTTTCTTTGCCTCTTTTTAGAAACATTGATGCAGCAAGTTTTTGCAATGGAACCTTTGTATTGAAGAAAGCTACAGGTTCAAAAACAAACAAAGGACATGCATCATGTAGGTTATTTGAAGAAATTGGTAAAAATATATATAAAATATACGAAATATATTTTTTAGAAAAAAAATTATTCAAAACGTCAAATTATCAGTCCCCTGGCGTGTTACCACCTTGACAGTCAAAGCTGGTAAACTAAATAATCAATGATTCTAAGTGTGTAGAGACAAATTTACACTGTAGTAATAATTTTGAATAATGGTGCTTTAATAATGTGTAAATAATCATAACATTACTCTATATTTCATATAAGATATAGCCTATTAAAGTTTGTCCCACGAATTTGTTATTATTCTCCTGCCCAATCAAAACACATTGAAAATATTGGAAATTCATATTTCCATCAAGTTATCGCTCGTCACAGGAATTAATTAAAGTTCAATAAATATAATATTGCAAGTGTTTTACTTAGTCCGAGGTTTTATCAATCAAAATAGTCATCATTACTAGCAAGATCGTGTTTTGCACAGTCAAATTATCAGTCCCCTGGCAAGTATTTTCGTAAAAAGTATTTTAATTACAGGTAATTTTGTAGTTTTATACGTCGTGAATATCTATTGCCTTGGTATAGAATCCGTTTATTTTTTTTAGACGTAATTTTGTCATTTTTAAGCGAAATACTGATAAATTCTCAGTCCCCTGGTTCTCAGTCCCCTGGAAAATTTAAGAGCGGGTAGACCATAGATAAATCTTTATTTCATATTTTGAGATAATATTGAGATAATTTTGAGTTAATCTAGGATTAAGATATTTTTTAATTTTGACTCTTGTATTTTTTTGTTTGTTTTTGTTTTTTTTTTTTTTTTTGACTGGCCACATTCAGAAAACTTGAAAGAACGTCATCAACTTTAACTAAAACTAGTACCCAGAACTTATACGCAAAAAACATGGCGTGCCGTAATCAGCTCCATTTTCTTCCTTCGTGTGTAGAACAACCCATATAAGTCTGGATTTATAAATGATATTATTCTTATTATTATTTTTATATTATATATACTAAAAATTAGTCTTATTATTATGTTTGTCCAAATTTTTTTTTTAAAACTGACAGAAATGTCGAAATAAGACGGGCCATCATAAATCGACAAAACCCATAAAACGAAAAAATTTAATAAAAATGATGTCATTCTTAGACCAGCATTTTGATTAGTATCAAACATATGCGCTATGCATGTTTTGGTATGCTCTTCCAAGCTTTCTTTCAGTGGCATAGTAATGGTCTATACTAAAATCCCACAGAGCGCATGTATAGCATTGCAAATAATTGGTAAAATATATTTGAAAATCCAAATTGACTTTATTTGAGAACAGCACATAATCTGGCTGGATGGATTGATAAATGAAATTAGTTAACATGAAATGGTACGCTAAACCAGTTGCACCAAAGTGTGGAGTGCTTATTTTGTATGGCAAATATGACGGTTCCAGAGTAAGTCATTGACAATTGTAACACCCAATAAACGAATTTTTTGACGTCCATTTAATTTTTCGCGACGCATATTAAGCGGATTATCGCGAAATATTAAATTATTTGTATATAATCTATGAAATAAAATTTTAACCTTTTTCTAAACTCTATCTTTTGCAATCTATTTATAAAAGTTGTTGTGTAAACCATTTGTATGTACAAATGTCTTTTAATTTTAACATACATTCATATGCAAATTTATTAAGCTTTAGAGACCTTTACCTAATTGCTCTTGCTGACTGCCAAATGATACCAATATAACATTTTTCTCAACATTTTTATAAAACTAATAAAACAGAAAAAAGTTATAAAAGTATTTACTCCAACAAAAAACAGTTTCTAACCACTTATTTGGAAAGCGGGCACCTTCTAGTCTAAAATAAAAATTTAACGGAAAATGTTAAATTTTTTATTTTATATACATATGTATTGTTCTCGCTTTATCTTTTTGATATTACATACTGTACCAACAAATGTTAAGATTTGATTTTGTTAGGGGAATATTTAATAAACTATAGAACTGTTGTAGAATGTAACGATCGTTACATTCTAGAACAAGTGAGAGAATGTTTAACATTACAATGGAAGACATACACATGGAAATCATATATTCTATAGCAGTCGTGGATAAATGCAATTTCCATTATGAAGAAAAAGTGTTAGGAATATAAGCAATATGGACACAAAGTGTTAGGAATATAAGCAATATGGACAAAAAAAATACAATTTATTTTACAATTTTTTTGAAGTGTGTATAGTTTGAGTAAAGGCAGCACCTTAAAATGCATAAAAATAAAAATTTAGCAAATCCGAGGTAGCTTTGAAACTAAATTGATTAAGAACGGCTATACCGATTTCATCAAACTTTGTTTTCTTTGATAGGTGATTAGTTAATCGATTGAAACAAATTTATTAATTGTTTTTGTAATTAATTTTAAAGTTAAAATATTACAAACACTTTTTCAAAGATGCCGCTAGGGTCAAAGATCAATTGGAATTTAATTTTTTTTTTAAAAGTTCTATTTTACTCCAAAATATTTCAAAGTTTACACGGAGGCGTTAATTTGTGTTCTTGAGATATGTAATTTTAAAGATTTTTAGTTCGACTAAAATTCTAATTTTTCATCATTTCTTTAAACAACTTCTTAAACAACAACTTAAACTATGGACTTGTAAAATAAATTGTATTTTTATTTTGTCCATGCTTCTAAAATGTCAAGTTTTAGGAAAATCTAAAATGGTTAAGTTCAAATTTCGACTTTTTCACCTGTGGAGGGGGAGTTCTCGTTTTTCATCTAATGTATAATAAATGAAAGATTCAAATTAAGTTGATCTGATCAGTTTTTGAGCGATATTGAATAAAGTGGTGGGGATTCCCTGAGCATGTAATGGATAGTCTGGGATAATATAGAATATTATAGTCGCAGCTTCCTTAGTTGTTGTTCCTTAGATTAATCCGTACCGCATGTAATGGTTTCTCATCCCTTCATCATCGGTATTCATGTGTCGGGTAGTTTCCTTGACTCATAGCGTCCTTATATTTCTTAAAACCTAACTGGATCTTCAATAGCCGGACAAACGTATGGGAGAAAGAAAATTGCACTAATTACTCTGATTTATTTGTTCATTGATATAACATAATATTGGTTAATTTGAATTAATTAATAATTTTCTTTAATTATCATCCGTATAACTACTAAAATTTAATCAGAATTTAATTTTACAACGCCCTAAAATTGACGCGAGCTATGGTTACATTCAATAAACTACTAAAAGTTTGAATTCTCTAACATCAACCGTAATTGAACAATTAATTTTTTTTAAACCCTAAGTCGGCTGTGCGTATTTTTTTTCAGTCATCAACATTCAAAGATTTAATATCTCGTTTTTGTTAAACATTCTATTGTCTTATTTTCTTTCAAAATAATGTTTCCGTTTCACTATAATGTGATTTTGTATTGTAGTTTGCAGTATCTAAACGCCATAACACCAATTGAACTTGCATTTGATTCATTTTGGATTCAATGGTGAATGTTGTTGATGGGTCGGAAATATTTTGTGTTACAACCTTGTCGTTGTGCAATAGTATCAAATAACGAACGGTTTAGTATAATTTTGAAAATTTCCCAACAAGTGAAACTTGATGGAAATTAATTTCCAAAACATCGTATTCGAGTTTTTTCGAGACAAAAATTTTGCTATATATTAGGCCACTGTACGTCTATTGCTCGCTTATGTCTTTGAACTTATTCTCATGAATGTCAAAATTAATTGTGAAATTTTGCATTCATGCATGTTTCTTAAATTTAAGATTAAATTTAAGTAGTGAAAATTTTAATTAAATCAAGTTTTTTTTAACAATAGTTCAATTAGTGAAATTTTTTTTAGTAGTTACAATCGTCGTAGAAAAATTTAAAAAAATATATATGTTTGTGTCGTGTATTTTAAATACACAAAATAGCTCTTAGTTGAATTTCGACGGAGACGAAGACTCTCATTATTACATTTCAAAATGTACGTGTCCAATTAAAACAAAAAAATTGTGAGTGTAAAGTTATCAAAGAAAAAAAATATTATCTGTTTGTGCCGTACGAAAGTAACAAAAAAAGAATTAATTTCCATAAGAAAAAAATTATATAAATGTTTGTGATTGCAATCAATTAAAAATTTGTAACAAACGGAAGGTCAGTTAGTTGTTGCTATTTATTTATTACAACGTAATGTAAGTAATTATCCAAGAAACTGTTGTTTTTGTTTCTAAATTTAAATTTAAACTTGTATTGAATATAATCAAAATTCTTTTTACGGATAATAAATTGTGCCGTAAGAAAGAAAAGAAGAATTAATTACCATAAGAAAAAAATTATATAAATGTTTTGTGATTGCAATCAATTAAAAGTTTGTAACATACGGAAGGTCAGTTAGTTGTTGCTATTCATTTATTACAATCTAATGTAAGTAATTATCCAAGAAACTGTTGTGTTTTTTTTTTGAATTTAAATTTAAACTTGTATTGAATATAATCAAAATCCATTTTTCGGATAATAAATTCATGTGTTATTAATTGGATAGGTCCAGCTCTTGTGCTGTTTGTCAACACGAAATAGTGCCGGCCGACGTAAAACTTCTCACTCGGTGTAACCATCTCTTTCATGACATCTGCCTCAACGACTGGTTGTTGCAGAATCACACCTGCCCAATTTGTCGAGCCGCTTGTGAGCGTGCAGAATTACAGAGGTTGCCTCGAGGGATAGATAAGAATAATTATACAATAGTGCCACCCCCACCGCGACCTGTGACTCGATCTGTTACCGCAGGTTGGCAACGTCGTTCCAGTACCGGAAATCAGCCCTCGTCCACGCCTTTGGCAAACCGTCTTCCACCATCTCGACTCGCCGATGAAGTGCGAGTGAATATAGCTCAACGATCTCCCATATATGGTGCCGCTGCAGCGGAAGATCAAGGTTTTCAGGAAGCAGTAAATGCTCACATCGATCAGGAAATTTCGAGAATTAATCACTCAATGATGCAATCACGTGCTCCAGCACCTGAAGTGTTACTACCCCTAGCGCATAATGTAATCTCGCCCACCACCCCGAGACATCAATCGGTTCATTCAAATTATACGCCAGTAAATGCGTTTGTACAAACTAATGTACCAGTACCACCAATGTTTGCTGAACCTCATCCTGCTCTTGCTCCAGCTAGAATACGAACACATCTCGATCAGCACTCTACCACAGTTAGAAATTGGAACGTAACGTTCTCAGGCAGACCCGATGGTCTGGATGTTGAAGCGTTCATCTTCAGAATAGAGCGGCTGACAGAGATGTGTTTAAATAACGATTTTACTATTATCACCCGCTGTCTGTACCTGTTGTTCACAGATCGTGCCGCTGATTGGTTCTGGAGATATTTTCGCCAGAACCGACAGCTTATTTGGACTGACTTATGTCATGCTCTTCGAATAGAATTTCAAGACAGGCAGACGGACGAAGAGGTAAAGGAGCGGATGAGGGCCAGGAAACAGCGGCCCACCGAATTATTTGATGAATTCTTACAGTCAATTTATCGACTGGCAGATAAGTTAAGAGTCCCGATGTCGGATGCCGAATTGCTTTCACTGATTCGAAATAACCTTTTTACCAAATTCTGATTATTTCAACGGATTATTTATATACAATTTTTGCTGATATTATCGTATTTTCAACGCAACACCTTTACCAAATTCTGATCATTTCAACGGATTATTTATATACGAGTTATGCTGATATTATTGTATTTTCCACGCAACATTTTTACTAAATTCTGATCATTTCAACGGATTATTTATATACGATTTATGCTGATATTATTGTATTTTCCACGCAACATTTTTACCAAATTCTGATTATTTCAACGGATAATTTATATACGATTTATGCTGATATTATTGAATTTTCAACGCAACATTTTTACCAAATTCTGATTATTTCAACGGATAATTTATATACGATTTATGCTGATATTATTGAATTTTCAACGCAACATTTTTACCAAATTCTGATTATTTCAACGGATAATTTATATACGATTTCTGTTGATATTATCGTATTTTCAACGTAACCTTTTTACCAAAGTTTGATTATTTCAACGGATTATTTATATACAATTTATGCTGATATTATCGTATTTTCTACGTAACACTTTTACTAAAGTTTGATTATTTCAACGGATTATTTATATATACAATTTTTGCTGATATTATCGTATTTTCAACGCAACATTTTTACTAAAGTTTGATTATTTCAACGGATTATTTATATATACAATTTTTGCTGATATTATCGTATTTTCAACGCAACATTTTTACTAAAGTTTGGTTATTGCAACTGATTATTCATATACAATTTTTTGCTGATACTATCGGAGTTTCAACTCATTATTTACACCACTTATTTGCTATTGTTGCTGAATTGTTCACGCACCAGTGGATTATTCGTCAATTTTCTGTTGGATGAATCATCACTGATGGAGGGCTGATGAAATTCGAATAGGAGGACGGGGTTTAATCATGGGGTGAGTAAATTTATTTCATTATTACGGCCATAATGATAAGGGGGTGTGAGAGTGTGTGTGTGTGTATGTGTGAGCGTGTGTGTGTGTGTGTGTGCGTGTGGGAGTGTGTGTGTGTGGGCATATGTGAGTGAACGTAGGGGTTGGACGTGTTGATCGTGGGTCTTTCGCCAATGGGGTCGCCAGAGTCTTCGTTTTTCCACTTGTATTCCTTTCCATTTCTGCAAATTTTCGTGAATAGCGTACATGTCTGTATTTGTGCTGAAGTAGCAGGGTTACTTTATCGTTCCCATGGTCTGAAGCTAGTTTGGGGCTTGAAAATCAATCTCGCTAGGTACGCTTCCTGCTATGTCCTTCTTATTGGTTCGCCAATAAGAAAGCGCTTCATTACAAATTGGCGCCCAACGTGGGGCTTCTCTAAGGGTCCCTACAGCGATGTAGGACTCTGAAGGAGTCCCTCCATAAATTCAAAAAAAATTCGAAAAATTTTTTTTTAAAATTTTTCTTCAAAATTAACTTTCTTTTCCACCAAAACAATAGTAAAGACTCTGGCGGCGTAGAAGCAATTCCCTGCTTCAAACGCGCAGGAGCAAAGGAAGTCTGAGATTCCTCAGACTGTACTTTGATGGGGAGTTGCGTCCCTACGCCTCCAGCTAATATTCTCCTTTTTTGTCTTTTTTTTTAAAACGCATGGGTGAGAATAATTTTTCGGAATTATTCTCAATGGGCATTACAACCCCACGGACCCTAGTTACGGGGTGGGTTTCTGGAGACGTCTCAAAGGCCGAAGGTGTCTCAGGTGCCAGACCTAGAACGACGTGGTTTGGTGTATACGCCAAACCTCGTCCGAGTCTGGTCACCTGGTCAGGCTTCGGGTTTGCGGGGTCCTCAGAGCCCAACCTGCGCTACTATTGCCTAACGTTAGCGACCCCTCCCGGCAATACTAGCTTCCCTGTGGTTGAGGTGTGCTGGTTCTCATCGGGTGATACCGAGGAAGTTCTTCCAAGACAGCATTGGCCCGCTGTCGAGGGAAGATTTCGCTCGGCTGTCATGCTGATGTGTAACTGGTCCACCTCTGCCACAGCACCTTACCGTATGTGTGGGTGGCGTGGATCGCAGCTGCCGAGTGTTGTTGATAGAATGGTGGTGCAGGGGATTTTATCTTCTGACCATCCCATCAGCACTCGTCAGCTGGGTGAGGCACTACCAGCACATACCCCACCTTATTCCTGTCTCACCCTCCCTTCTCCCATCCTTATTCATCCCGTCTTGTTCCCTATCCTTTTCCACTTCCCATCCTTTTAACGTAGAACACTTTCAATTTTCATTGGTCCCAAAGTAAAAGCATAAAAAAACCACAAAGCAAAATGAGAAAGATCGGCGGTCACCACCTTCAACCCCGGGTGTGATGAACTCCCCCCGTGATTGGTCCGTCCGTCCGTCGTCGATAAATAAATATTTATTAAAAAAATAGATAAATAAATAAATTGATAAATAAATATTTATTAAGAAAGATAATTAAATAATTATTTATTAAAAAAATAAATAAATATTTGAATAAATAAATATTTGAATAAATAAGTAAATAAATATTTGGAAAGAAATAAATAAAAAAAAAAAAAAAAAAAACAAAAAAAAAATTCTTATATAGATATTAAGATAAAACGGCTGATATTTTTAGATGCTAATTCTTTTCTTTCTCCGTTTTTGGGGAACTAATAGCCAAGAAAAATTTAAAAATTAAGCGTAATTTAAAAGTCAAGTTATATTTCAAAGTCAAGAAATATTTTGAAATCAAGAAAAATTTTAAAAAGTCAACTTATAAAGTAAAATTGGGAGACAATCAAGAAACAACAAAAAAATATAACACAAAATTTATCATCAAGAGAGTCAGCAGCCAAGATTAATCTTACGAAGAATTCTTGAAGGGATCAAATTGACCCTTAAAGTTCCGGGTGTGTCCTTAATATTAGCTTATGGTATTAGGGTTGTTTTTTTATTGGGTGGCACACTTCGGCATCCAAACCGTGAGTTTTTGTTTGACTCCTCTAATTTTATACTACCCCAAATTTATAAATTCCAGAATTGGGAATACGGCTAAGTTTCTTTTGATCCCTTCAAAATAAATAAATAAAAAAAAAAAAAAAAAAGAAAAATTATTAAGTAAAGTAGTATTAAGTCTCCAAATTTTTTATTGCATGTTAGTTATAATTTGCTATTGTTAGTTTTAAGATTAGTCTTGCCTTACCAGTGGCGTAATACTGACTATTTTTTTTTGTATTATTACCTCAACGGTAATTGCACATCACTTGTTTCCGCGACTCGGGAACCCCCAGATCTGCCCGGAATTGGGTCTGGAAAGTTCATATAATTGTCATCTTCTGCCATATTTTAGTATACTTGTTTTCTCTCACAGTACAATTTTTACCTTGTTTAGTCAAGTCAGATACAAAACACAGTAGTATTTTCGTAATTGCCATCTTCTGCCATATTTGTAGTCTACTTATTTTCTCTCGAATCTCACCGTTTATTTTTATTGTTCTGTTCATATATCAGCATCTTGGAAAACAATTGTAAATGGTAGTGAAATAATATCAAGACAATAATAAATCTTATTTAATATAATTGACGAATTGGTCAGACATTGCGTAGCTGTTTGAGGTTTGAATCGCTAAATTTCCATATAATTTTTTTTTTGAATTCTGCTTTAAAGTATATTCATAGTACTCAAATATTGGAATAAAATAGTCTTTTCTGTTGATAATTGAATTGTTTATTTGGATTCAACGTTCACATCGATAGTGTAATAGTTTTCGTTTCGCTCTCCATATACGTGCATTTATTGATCTGGTCCTGTGCGGCGGTTTGAGTGTTCATAATGTCTGCCACTGATAAGATTGACGTTCTGGATAGGTTCAAATTTCAACAAAAAAAAAAAAAAAAAAAAAAAAAAAAAAAAAAAAATGTCAGTCTTAAAAATTTCCAAGTTCAAAAGATCAAGTTGTTGATTTTGTTACGATGTGGAAAAGTTAAAATATGATAAAATTTATGATGCTAATGATAGTAGAAATGAATCAATCGATTCACCAAATTCTCAAATAATTGACAACCAGAAATTCTGTCAGTGGCAAGTATATTGAATCACCTATGAATGAATTTAAGAAAATAATTGATAGATCTATTGCCGACAATAAACTCAGACATCGTCTACCCTTGTATTCGCAGATAACCTAATTTCAGGCCAGGTAAAATACTGGCTTGTTTAGATATTGAGATTCCTCCAGGGGGTGAGGTTTGGAGATTGTGGTTACCCGAGGAATGCACTGACGAGTGTATTGCAAGGGCCCACAGTCCACCAGCTTCATCTCATGGGGGTGTCGCAAAAACAAAAATATTGTATTCTGTCGTAATATTATTTTGAGCGATGCAGATAAACTGCAGACAATTATCTGTAGCGCTCTCACAAAGATTTGCGAAGCCAAAGTTTGAAAGTTGGGAGGTAGCGCTGCTTATCAGCTGGAAGACCTGGCTTCCCAAACGAAGAGGTGTCTACCGTTCGAAGGACAGTCTAGCTTAAGGTCTGAATGGTATATGTTTATTGTTGATTCGCCATCTCTCATTTATATTGAAAATACAAATATTTCAAGCAAATATTATCCTCTGGACATTTCTCGGCTACTTGACCATCAATAGGTTGAACCTCTAATAATTTGCGAGGACGTTCTTGGACTTTCGCTAACGGCTTTTCACGATCATGTGTTTCATCTTTACATTCAGCTTTTAAGTAATGAATTGCATTTTTTTTTGAAGATTTATTTTTGTATGATATTGAATGGAATCATCACGGATTCTGCTCAGTTCTATTTCGCTGCAGTTTTTCATTCCTGAGGACATGCTTCTGGTTGCAGACGTTTTTTTTTCGGAATCATTCGGTTTGGGTTCTAAATTTCTAATTTTAAAATTTAAATTATGTAATAGCCCGGCTAGCTTAGTCAATAGAGCATGAGACTAGTGAGCTCAGGTGTAGGGTTCGAGCCTGATTAATATAAGAACAGGAGTCTTGGTGTATGTATCATTAAAAAGTAGGTCAATTGTTACTTCATTCTCAAGTTTGGTAGTAAATTGGTTTGGTTTATTTTCTTTGACTCTAGAGTCTCGGGAACCCCCAGATCTGCCCGAAATTGGGTCTGGAAGATTTTAGTTATCCACCGCTTGCAATAGAATAGAATACTGATTTTATCGATACCCCTCCCAAAAGTTTTTTTTTGTATATTCTTAGATACTTTGTTACTTTGTTTCTGCTAAGACTGAGTTTGTAATACTGATCGCATTGATTGCTAATCTGTGGTACGTCGAGGTGCTTCACCAAGCTAATATGTATATACAAGGTCTATTGGCGACCAGCCTATGCCTTTTTCAACTTCTTTTTGGTCGTAAGTGTTCGTCCAAAAAGCACTTGTTCTGTAATGGATAGTCTGGGATAATATAGAATATTATAGTCGCAGCTTCCTTAGTTGTTGTTCCTTAGATTAATCCGTACCGCATGTAATGGTTTCTCATCCCTTCATCATCGGTATTCATGTGTCGGGTAGTTTCCTTGACTCATAGCGTCCTTATATTTCTTAAAACCTAACTGGATCTTCAATAGCCGGACAAACGTATGGGAGAAAGAAAATTGCACTAATTACTCTGATTTATTTGTTCATTGATATAACATAATATTGGTTAATTTGAATTAATTAATAATTTTCTTTAATTATCATCCGTATAACTACTAAAATTTAATCAGAATTTAATTTTACAACGCCCTAAAATTGACGCGAGCTATGGTTACATTCAATAAACTACTAAAAGTTTGAATTCTCTAACATCAACCGTAATTGAACAATTAATTTTTTTTAAACCCTAAGTCGGCTGTGCGTATTTTTTTTCAGTCATCAACATTCAAAGATTTAATATCTCGTTTTTGTTAAACATTCTATTGTCTTATTTTCTTTCAAAATAATGTTTCCGTTTCACTATAATGTGATTTTGTATTGTAGTTTGCAGTATCTAAACGCCATAACACCAATTGAACTTGCATTTGATTCATTTTGGATTCAATGGTGAATGTTGTTGATGGGTCGGAAATATTTTGTGTTACAACCTTGTCGTTGTGCAATAGTATCAAATAACGAACGGTTTAGTATAATTTTGAAAATTTCCCAACAAGTGAAACTTGATGGAAATTAATTTCCAAAACATCGTATTCGAGTTTTTTCGAGACAAAAATTTTGCTATATATTAGGCCACTGTACGTCTATTGCTCGCTTATGTCTTTGAACTTATTCTCATGAATGTCAAAATTAATTGTGAAATTTTGCATTCATGCATGTTTCTTAAATTTAAGATTAAATTTAAGTAGTGAAAATTTTAATTAAATCAAGTTTTTTTTAACAATAGTTCAATTAGTGAAATTTTTTTTAGTAGTTACAATCGTCGTAGAAAAATTTAAAAAAATATATATGTTTGTGTCGTGTATTTTAAATACACAAAATATCTCTTAGTTTTAATTTCGATGGAGACGAAGACTCTCATTATTACATTTTGAGTTGTTTGACATCTCTCGTGGCATTCAGTCGATGGATATAAAAATTTCATCCAGATTATGATTGCATGTCCGGTGCGCTATTTAAATCGATTTTTTTTAAAAAAATTAAGTGATAAAATCTAGTATTAGCTTAATTGATATAAGCGTAATTTATTTAATTTATTTAGTCAAAATGTACGTGTCCAATTAAAACAAAAAAATTGTGAGTGTAAAGTTATCAAAGAAAAAAAAATATTATCTGTTTGTGCCGTACGAAAGTAACAAAAAAAAAAGAATTAATTTCCATAAAAAAAAAAATTATATAAATGTTTGTGATTGCAATCAATTAAAAATTTGTAACAAACGGAAGGTCAGTTAGTTGTTGCTATTTATTTATTACAATGTAATGTAAGTAATTATCCAAGAAACTGTTGTTTTTGTTTCTAAATTTAAATTTAAACTGGTATTGAATATAATCAAAATTCTTTTTACGGATAATAAATTGTGCCGTAAGAAAGAAAAGAAGAATTAATTACCATAAGAAAAAAATTATATAAATGTTTTGTGATTGCAATCAATTAAAAGTTTGTAACATACGGAAGGTCAGTTAGTTGTTGCTATTCATTTATTACAATCTAATGTAAGTAATTATCCAAGAAACTGTTGTGTTTTTTTTTTTGAATTTAAATTTAAACTTGTATTGAATATAATCAAAATCCATTTTTCGGATAATAAATTCATGTGTTATTAATTGGAAGGTCACAATCCACAATGATGAACATACGCCAATCGATCACTCTAGTGTACGGATTCTAGAATATGCCGTTTTGTTGAATTTGTGGTTATATTTTTTTTTATGATATTAAATGGCCATCTTGGTTCACATTTAGTATACGGAATGATTGAATTATGCATATTATAAATTGCGGAATCGCGAAATTGTTTCAACGCATCGTTAATATAAAATTGGTGCTACTGCCATTTGCTTCAACGCATTATTTGTAGCAAAGTTTTGGCTGTTCTTACCGTACCTTGTTCCAACGCAACATTTTTACCAAATCTTGGTTATGTCAACGGATTATTTATATACAATTTATGCTGATATTATCGCATTTTCTACGCAACATTTTTACTAAATTCTGATCATTTTAACGGATTATTTATATACGATTTATGCTGATATTATTGTATTTTCCACGCAACATTTTTACCAAATTCTGATTATTTCAACGGATAATTTATATACGATTTATGCTGATATTATTGAATTTTCAACGCAACATTTTTACCAAATTCTGATTATTTCAACGGATAATTTATATACGATTTCTGTTGATATTATCGTATTTTCAACGTAACCTTTTTACCAAAGTTTGATTATTTCAACGGATTATTTATATACAATTTATGCTGATATTATCGTATTTTCTACGCAACATTTTTACTAAATTCTGATCATTTCAACGGATTATTTATATACGATTTATGCTGTTATTATTATATTTTCAACGCAACATTTTTACCAAATTCTGATTATTTCAACGGATTATTTATATACAATTTTTGCTGATATTATCGTATTTTCAACGCAACACATTTACCAAATTCTGATTATTCCAACTGATTATCACCATACAATTTCTGTTGATACTATCGTATTTTCAACGTAACATTTTTTACCAAAGTTTGATTATTTCAACGGATTATTTATATATATACAATTTTTGCTGATATTATCGTATTTTCAACGCAACATTTTTACTAAAGTTTGATTATTTCAACGGATTATTTATATATACAATTTTTGCTGATATTATTGTATTTTCAACGCAACATATTTGCCAAATTCTCATTATTTCAACTGATTATCACCATACAATTTCTGTTGATACTATCGTATTTTCAACGTAACATTTTTACCAAAGTTTGATTATTTCAACGGATTATTTATATATATACAATTTTTGCTGATATTATCGTATTTTCAACGCAACATTTTTACTAAAGTTTGATTATTTCAACGGATTATTTATATATACAATTTTTGCTGATATTATCGTATTTTCAACGCAACATTTTTACTAAAGTTTGGTTATTGCAACTGATTATTCATATACAATTTTTTGCTGATACTATCGGAGTTTCAACTCATTAGTTACACCACTTATTTGCTATTGTTGCTGAATTGTTCACGCACCAGTGGATTATTCGTCAATTTTCTGTTGGATGAATCATCACTGATGGAGGGCTGATGGAATTCGAATAGGAGGACGGGGTTTAATCATGGGGTGAGTAAATTTATTTCATTATTACGGCCATAATGATAAGGGGGTGTGAGAGTGTGTGTGTGTGTATGTGTGAGCGTGTGTGTGTGTGTGTGTGCGTGTGGGAGTGTGTGTGTGTGGGCATATGTGAGTGAACGTAGGGGTTGGACGTGTTGATCGTGGGTCTTTCGCCAATGGGGTCGCCAGAGTCTTCGTTTTTCCACTTGTATTCCTTTCCATTTCTGCAAATTTTCGTGAATAGCGTACATGTCTGTATTTGTGCTGAAGTAGCAGGGTTACTTTATCGTTCCCATGGTCTGAAGCTAGTTTGGGGCTTGAAAATCAATCTCGCTAGGTACGCTTCCTGCTATGTCCTTCTTATTGGTTCGCCAATAAGAAAGCGCTTCATTACAAGCACCTGTTTGAAAGCTCAATAACATCTGTAACAAGAGCCGTGACGAGGTTTAATTACGCCCTATAGGCAAGAATAACATTTGACGACAATGCCCACCCCTCCCCTCTACAGAGTTGGTTTGTTTTAAACACTGTTTAAAACAAAGTTCAAAACAATTTTTTTTTTCAAAAAAAAACAATGTTTAAAAAATTGTTTTTTTTTAAATACACCAATGTTACTTATGTGCTTTCTAATAGAACTGTTCTATAATGTCGTATTTTATCGTTTTTAACACATTTATACTTTACCCTCCATTAAAGTTTTGAAATTTTTTAAAAGTAATCACATGTCCAAATATTGGTACAAAAGTGCTGGAGGATCTGGTATTCGATTACCGACAAACGTTCGATAGAGATACACTTGCAGTTCGTTTAATTTCTAAATAAAAAAGTGGCAAATATGTGTCATTACTGTGAATCAAAAGGAACATTATAATTCTGAAAAAAAAATATAGATTCGGTGCGAGATTTGTAAAATTAGGTTACATATTTCATTTCATTGACTTGAAATAATATTTTCCATTACATTGATTTTTTAACAAAAAGTGTTGTGTTAAAGAATTTTCAATATGTGTCACAACAAAACATAGATACTTTTTAAGATGTAGGCTCTTCAACTACACGCGTTCTGAGATGGTCATGAACGGTTTCTTTAAACTTTTGGTGATTGGACGCCCCCGAGACTATTAAGTCCGGCAAAGCATTCCGTTTGTACGATGTACGGACAAAGAATCCTCTGCATTCTGTCACTATGACAGTGAGAGATCTCAACAGTTTGACTGTTTGCACAAACCGATTGACGTGTAAAACAGGAAAAAGGCGATGATTGAGGCATGATGGATCCGATTTCAAATATTATTTGAAATCGGATTTAAACATTTTTTACCAGATACTTAACATGGACCTGATAAAAAAGGCGGAGAACATTTATCAAATATTAAAACCAGTCGCAAATGCTTGGGAAGCAAATGAATGCAGTCTTAGCCAATAAGTAATTTGGAAACAGTTACGACATGATTGGGATTTTTTTGGTTATTTTGGCAGCCTTAGCGAATAAGTACGAAATTGGAAACAGTTACAGCATGATTCAGATTTATTTGGCCTTGTGATCGAAAACGAAACAAAAATCGTTAAGTTATGCGTTTTGTTTTTATAGCATTATATATATTTTTGGGGTACGTTATTTTGTTATGGAACAGAAAAATATTATATTTCCTTATTAGAATATTTCCTTATGTTGCAATGTAACCTTTTAGTTACGTTGTTGCAATGTAACCTTTTAGTTACGTTATTGCAAAATTAAATGTAATCTTTAAACTATATTTAAAAATTATTCGGGATTTTTGCTAGCAATTAAACTCAAGTAACTAAGGAAGTATAATATGAATTTTTTAAATTCAAAGGTATGGTTGGAATTGGAAATGTCACAGAAAAAATACTGTCTTTCTTCATTACGTATAGTCATTATAATTATGTATAGTGTATACTGTATAGTCATTATTGATTGCTTCCAATTAATGTGAAATCAATGAGCGACACTTGGTCAATTGTTTCATATATTGGCTTGCATATTAGACAACATTTTGGGGATTTTTAATTATTCGGGATTTTTGTGAGCAATTAAACTCAAGTAACTAAGGAAGTAATTTGAATTTTTCAATACAATGGTATCGTTGGAAATATATCATAAAAAAACTCTGTTTTTCTTTTTTAAGGTGTTTCGGTTAGGATTCGAACTCGTAGCCTCATCAGTGCCAGAGTAAGTTCAAATCAAAAATTTACAAAATGCTCATTATTTTTTCACAAATATCAAAAAATTTTATAACTACCAAATTCTTTAGTTAAAGCGTGCACATAAATTGAAAAAGATCAGATAGGTCGGATTTTATACAATCAATATTTGCAAAATCGTCCGAAAAACGAAATAAAATATTTACGTTATCATTACGTCTTACGTTATTGTCACGCAAATTAATTTTTAAAACGTTACGGAAGAAATTATTATATTAATAACGCTCTTTAATTTCGTTTTTACGTTACGTTATGAAAACAAAACTTTTTCAACACTTGTGATGCGAAAATCGAATTCCACGCGTTTAGTTAGCATATATGACAAGGTTACATTACGTCGCTGTGTTACTATATCCGAATGCACTTGTTAATGAAACTTTCATTGTCTTAGAAAATAAAAAAAAATGAATCGGTATCACTTTCATCGAAGAAATTTGTCACTAAAATTTTCCACATTTTATGAATTGTGTATCAAATTAACTCTGTTTTGTGCAACATTTTTCAAGGGTTTTTGTTGGAAAATCATCGGACGCTAAATTTGTGACTACTGCCCCTTCTTTAGATTCCAATTTATTTGGACTAAACAGTGAAATAAAGTATAGTCGAATTTTTTTACCAATGAATTTTTGACAGATAGCACGCAGCAAGAGATAAAAGATAAGAGAAAAAGTAAAACAGAGATGTTTTATTTATTTTGGAATAAATTTGTTTTGAAAACAATTACATTAGTTAAATTTCTACCCCTAGTTCTTACCATTTGTTTGTTGTGGCATTCGTTAACATAGACGTCGTTATTTTTATTATAATTATTTTTAACTATCAAAATTTTGTTATACTGCCTACAAAATCATTAATATTTTTGCTTGTTTTTGGTTTTCGATTATAATTGGTTGAATTTCAATTTATTAACATTTATTTTTTAATATTTTAATCTGAGACACTTAATATGCGCATACTACCGAAGAGTGCCGAATAATGTACCTCCCCAAATAAAAAACCAGTGGTATATTATTTGGCACTAATTTCCAAACATTGGTGTAATATTACAGATTAAACATTATTTTAAAAACTGATAAAGGAAAAATATAATTTGTTTTGAGTAAGAGAAAGAATTATTGTTTCACTTTTTCACAGATTTAGATAGTGTAAACATAGATAAACCATAAACCGTTTTCAATATTTTGTGTAAAAGTTTGCTATTCATTAATAGGTACAAGTATAGTTTTTGTGTGATACGCATATAGCTACTTGTGTTCTCGTTCAGTATTTTCATATGTTTTAATATAATAATCAATAATAATAATCCATTTTATTTTTGAATTGACAGTTTACAAAAAAGTAGAAGTTCTAAAGCATCTAAAAAAACAATGCAAAACTGAGGTTGTGTTCATTCCCCAGAAATTAACGTATTTTTTACAACCTTTAGATGTAGCAGTTAGTCATTCATTTGAACGTACATTTAAAGCAGTGAAGGAATGAATGGCATGAAAAATATCGAATCAATATATTTAAAAAAGGCTTTCGTCAGCGGCCATAATACCAATCCATTGTGGCGCTAGTTGGTAATGCGAAGAAACATTGTCATGTGACATAATTTAAAAAGATTAGAATGCTGATAATTTCAGACTAGAAAAACGCAATTACTATTGAAAAATTGAATTCAAAATTAAAACGCATTATATAATGGGAAGAACATAAAGTGCACAGTTTATCTGAGCAATTTTATTCTTCATCCATTAAATGAGGAAAACATTAACAGCAGATAACGGAGAACAGATTGGGCTTCTACTTAAATTTAAATAGGGGAATTTTTTGCTATTTATTAGTTCTTAAGTACATATTCATTTTTATCTATTTTATATTATTTTACATTTTATTTTTTGAATTTTATTTTTTATATACATCTAAGAAATACATATACCTAGAAAGGTATAATATTTTATATTTTTGAAGTAAAACTTCTTTAGGCGCGTTATGAGAATTTTGCAACGGAAGTTACAAAAACGAATATAATATTCGGCAAATATACGATACAATTCGATTATGACACACATATTTTAAATATTCACTGGTTTTTGGTGCATTATAGAAATAGTTCATATATTTCGATACTTAAAAATTTAACAGAAATGCAATTAAAAAACATAATTTTGAATTAAATTTAATGATTTTCAATCCGAATTTTTGGAGCATTTTAATTTAATTTAATATCAGTTTTCAAAATATTATATGTCTGCTTCATTTTTGTTTACAATGGATGCTGAGACTCGTAAATTAATAAAAATGGCAGCATATTTGGCTTTTTAAAAGCAGAGAAATAAGTTGTCGCAAATCTTGGTAAATGGCATATATAATGAAATATAAGATGACAAAAAGCACCGTTTTAAAATTTGAGCAAAATCGAATAACTGGTTCAGGAATGGAAGCATGTTTGGTAAATCTTTTTGTTTTGTATGGTCAAGTCATTCATTTGTTCATTTGTTATTATATTTTTTATTCACTTATGCATTCTCGTACTAAATGTTATATGAGTTGGATGTGTCGATTGTAGATGGTGGTCATGGTGGTCATGGTGGCCATGGTGGTCATGGTGGTCATGGTCTTCATGGTAGTCATGGTGGTAATAGTGGTTATGGTGGTCATGGTGGTCATAGTGGTAATGGTGATCACGGTGTTCACGATGGTCATGGTGGTCATGGTGGTCACGGTGGTCATAGTGTTCATTGTGGTCATGGTGGTCATGGTAGTCAAGGTGGTCATGGTGGTAATGTTGGTCATGGTGGCTATGGTGGTCATGGTGGTCACGGTGGTCATGGTGGTCATGGTGTTCACGGTGGTCATGATGGTCATGTTGGTCATGGCGGTCATGGTGGTCACGGTGGTCATGGTGTTTACGGTGGTCATGGTGGTCATGGTGGTCATGGTGGTCATGGTGGTCATGGTGGTCATGGTGGTCATAGTGGTCATGGGGGTCATGGTGGTCATGATCGTCATGGTGGTCATGGTAGTCATAGTGGTCATGGTGGTTATGGTGGTCACGGTGGTCATGGTGGTCACTGTGGTCATGATGGTCATGGTGTTCATGGTGGTCATGATGGTCATGGTGTTCACGGTTTGGTGTTTAGAGTTTGCATCCCGGGCTTTTCCGGGCGGAAAAAAATATTTGTGTTGATTAAATTTGTTTTGTTAAATAGAAAAATGAGTGGTGTAATCTTTGCACGCGGTTAAAATAAATTTATTTGGCTACTGTAGCAGGTAGTAATAAAAAGATGAAATATAAAATGAATATGTCATATTGCAATTTAGAGTTGCATTTCTTGATAATATAATTTACTGTGTAATAAAAAGCAATATTTATATAATGTATTACAAAGTCAATTCAATAATTAGCATAATTGAAATATGGAATTAGAGGTTTATGACAAATTTGTTAAATTGATTGAAAAATGCATCAATTGTTGTACCAATTGTTAAATTAAGTGGACATGTATCCATCGTGAAATTTGTAATACGTTGTAAGACTTTGTAAAACATGTAGATATGGCTTTTTATTACACATTGTTGTAAATTATATTATCAAGAATATTAGAAAGAAACTCTGAATTTCAATATGACATATCTATTTTGTTTTATATTAATATTTTTAGTAATACCTGCTGCAGTGGCCAGAGAAGTTTTACTTCAACAGCGTGTAAAGATTACGCACTTCATTTTTTTTTATTAAATCATTTGTTAGAAAATTTACACCAGCGTTTCGAATTAGTATACCCCTATGGTATTCTATTTGGAAAAAGTATCCCAATAATGCACCATGGTATACTATTAAAGAGTTTTAAATAAATCAAATTCTCTTCAATTTCCATTTAGTATACTATGGTTCATTACTTGGCACTCTACGGTACTATAATTTGTATTTTGAGATCAATCTCAACGTCAGTTGGAATTGAGCGCGTCTTTTCTAAATTTGACTTGGTACATAAAAAACTCCTAAGCCTATTTTATGCGGAAAAAACTGGGCAACTAGTTTTTATTAATCAACCAATGAATGGTATAGTTTGAAATACATATAAACCAACCAAATATATATTTTAAATTGAAATAAAAATATTTTGCTTTCAAATTTAAAATCTTGTTGTTTTCAATTCTTTGTTAAAGATTATACTGTTTCACCCAACTAATATTCTTATGAAGATGATATAAATATTATAATCCGTAATTTATACTCGTCAAAAATTATATTTCCTTGTTTAATCAAACTTTTTGCCTGTTTTCCATATTCTTTTCATGTTGAGATAGGTTAGTGCATCGGCACTCAGCTAATACATAGGTCACAGATTTCTTACCATAATTAAAATTTCTAAAGTTTATGTTGACCAATAAAGACAAAAATATGTCATTAGCTTGAGGATTAAATTACTCTTGGGCATCTTGGGACAACTATTTGAGTAGCTTTTGAGAATATTCAAGAAATCTAGAGAATCTTAAAAAAGATCTTAAAAGAGAATCTTACCGAATATCTTGAGAATTTTCCAAAAATATTGAGTATATTTGGACATACAAAGTTTCTTCAGGTAATCTAAGGAATCATGAGAATCTTGAAAATATGAAGAGAATCTTGGAAACCTCTAGAGAACCTTTAAATTATCTTAGAATATTCAGGATACCTATTTGTGACTTTGTGATTTTCCACTCCAATTAGATATTTTAATATAAAACAAAAAAAAAAACGAATCTTCGTAGTATAAAATATATTTAGAACAAAAAAAATGTTTTTCGCAATTTCTGCGCCCTTCAAATAAAACGCCCTAGGCGAGCACATAGTTCGCCTACCCCTTGTACCGGGACTGGTACCTGATAATAGAATTGGATGAAACTTGGTACCTAAGCATTTAATACGGTTCACTACAGTTCTGAATTCCAACTTCCGGTTTTTCACTTCCGGTAAACATTTTTTTTGTAAATATTTCAATTTCAGTGTCTTTATGCACACAACAGCCTACAATAATGAAGTGAAATAATTATGAAACTTGTGAAAAAGGTTTCAATTAGCGTGAGAAGATAATTATCATGTTTTGTGACACATTGATCAAAGTGGCATACAACTGTTGACTTTTCACACTTTGTTTTTAAAGATTGTTGGGAGCATACAGACTTTCTTCATTAATCGATTTTAAAATCCCACTCATATATTCAGTTTTATTGGTTGAGGCTTATATGCAGACCGGAGTGTACGGAGTTACAACAAAATATTAATGTGTTTTGCTTAAAACTACAAACGATACTTTTTTATATATATGCAATACATCTATAAATTGGAGCATTATTTTTTATTGAAATTTTTATTGTAAAAAATCTTGCACTTATAATCATTTTTGTCATTAAATATAGATTGAAATAATGTCTTACGGTAAACGATTTTAATTGACTTGCTTATTATTTTTTACTATTAATTGAAAACTAGCATAAATAATTTCAATACGAATACACATTAAAAATCAATAATATTTTTCTAATTTACAATAAATAATATTTTTCTGTTTTGTTTAATTAACAACGACATGGCAAAAATTAAAACCAATTAGCTTTTGTTTTTATTATGTGTCTCTAAAATCATCAACCATAGCCTAAAGTCCAACAAAACACTTAACGGACGACAGTAAAGTAAAACCTACTTTATTTAAGAATAAATTAATTAACATTCTACAAATTAATCAAATGTTTTTGATTTTAATTACGTATATTAACAAATTATCACTACAAGTAACAGAATCCGTTAGGAAATTACAAGTTTAAAGTAGTTATGTATGAATAAATTGGGTTTACGTAGGATTAAGAACAAAAACAAAATTTCAAGCAACGCTATAAAAAATTTTATAAAAAGAAAATAAATCATTCCAGATTAATTTGGAAACTCTCAGATACGCAATCAACGAAATAAACTTTCATTCTGATTTAATAAATAATTAAACGTATATTATAAGAATTCGTATCCGAAATTCTATTAAAATAATTTGCTTACCAATATTGAATCTAGTTCAAACAAATATTTCGAAGAAATTATAGAACAAAACGTAACCACTCTAATGAGTGATAAAAAGCCAATGTTTATATGCTTATGTGAGAAATGTAAACATTTATAATAATTGTTTATGTTTCTTTGATATGCAAATTTTGTGTGTATGTTTATCTTTAAAAAGACTTCTTCTTTGACTACCCTAAGGCAATATGCCTATTAAAGGTAGGATGTAGATATGCGTTTCATGCATATCAAAATTCACCTCCAACTATAATAAAACTTCTAGCAAACAAATAAAATTCCCACATATTTCACTCTTGTCGTAAAAATCCAGTTATCTAAATTAACTTTTAAGCAAAAGTACGATCGTCTTAAGTTTTCGATTAATGTTTTCCAAGTTTTGATCCGCCTGATTATTTTCTATTTCCATAAAAGTCATTCAATAGTAGATTTTTCAACAAGTGGTAAAAACATCTCTTTTTGCGTGACTGAACGGTTTGTTCAGGAACGCAAAAAGCTTTTTACCACGCCTAGAATTTTTTCTACGCTTGTAAATATAAATGATAATATTTACAAATTCACCTACTAAAAACTTACAAGACGACATAGCTAACTTTAACAGTGGAAACCAAAATAGCAATATTGTATTTATATATACTTTTTAGCAGTGTAAAATAATCTTATTATTATATGCCAGTGTTCGCCTACAGATGGAAGGCAATATGAATAGTTCGAAAATATAAATTTAATTTTACACATTGAGATATTTTAAACGTCGAAAAAATTATCTGTGTGTTTTTGCATCCTCGGATTTATCTGTTCCGTGTTTTTTTTCATTCTCGGATATATCTCAGATCATATATTTCTCTGAAAACTTTTACAGATATTACAGATATTTTTTTTACCGACTGGAAGTCATCGTTTAATGTATAAATTTAAAAAATTGTAGAGAAGGTATCGAAGAAACAAATATAAATAAATTTTTAATAAAATTTTAATTTATATAATAAATTTTTTTTGGCGGAAAAAACTCAAGGAATATATTTTATCCACGACTACTAAAGAATATATACTTTCCATGCTTATATCTTTCATTGTAATTGTATTCATTCCTTTCTATATATCAAATTCTTTTTTATTTATTTCATTCCATTTTATTTATTCAAAATTCTCCTAACAAATTAAAAACTTGATTTGTTGGTATAGTAATATAAACCAGATAAAACAAGGACAATACATATAAAATAAACAAACATGTTTTGTTTTATTTTATATTTCATAGATTTATTTCAATATGGCGATATAAACTTTTACAGGAAAACTTGAATGAAATTATTTGAAATATTTGTAGTCGTGGATAAAAAAAAATAGTTTATCCACGACTACTAAAGAATATATACTTTCCATGCGTATATCTTTCATTGTAATTGTATTCATTCCTTTCTATATATCAAATTCTTTTTTATTTATTTCATTCCATTTTATTTATTTAAAATTCCCCTAACAAATTAAAAACTTGATTTGTTGGTATAGTAATATAAACAGATAAAACAAGAACAATACCTATAAAATAAACAAACATGTTTTGTTTTGTTTTATATTTCATAGATTTATTACAATATGGCGATATAAACTTTTACAGGAAAACTTGAATGAAATTATTTGAAATATTTATAGTCGTGGATAATATAGTATTTTGTATTCGCTTAGTATGAAGGCAATTCTTCACTCGGATGATTCCCTCCACTCGCTACGCTCGAAAAAACTCAAAGAATATATTTTATCCACGACTACTAAAGAATATATACTTGCCATGCTTATATCTTTCATTGTAATTGTATTCATTCCTTTCTATATATCAAATTCTTTTTTATTTATTTCATTCCATTTTATTTATTCAAAATTCTCCTAACAAATTAAAAACTTGATTTGTTGGTATAGTAATATAAACAGATAAAACAAGAACAATACCTATAAAATAAACAAACATGTTTTGTTTTGTTTTATATTTCATAGATTTATTACAATATGGCGATATAAACTTTTACAGGAAAACTGAAATATTTATAGTCGTGGATAATATAGTATCTTGAATTCGCTTAGTATGAAGGCAATTCTTCACTCGGATGATTCCCTCCACTCGCTACGCTCGTTCCGGGAAACTTCATCCTCGTAAAGAATTGCCTTCATACTAAGCTCATACAAGAATCTACTAATCTTGTATTCGCTTAGGATGAAGGCAATTCTTCATTCGAATGATTCCCTCCACTCGCTACGCTCGTTCCGGGAAACTTCATCCTCGTGAAGAATTGCCTTCATTCTAAGCTCATACAAGAATCTACTATTATCCACGACTACTAAAGAATATATGCATTCCATGCGTATATCTTTCATTGTAATTGTAGTCATTCCAACTATGTAGTAAATTTGATTAAATTCTTTAACAGTTCTATAGAAATACATATAAAAATATAAAATAAAAAAACTTGTTTATTTCTTCGATGCTATCTTTGATGAATGTATTTCAATATGGCGATATAAACTTTTACAGGAAAACTGGAAATAAAACGAAACATTTTGAAGTCGTGGACAAAATAGCATTTTGTATTCGCTTAGAGTGAAGGCAATTCTTCACTTGGATGATTCATCTCGTGAAGAATTGCCTCCATTCTAAGCTTATACAAGAATCTACTATTATCCACGACTACTAAAGAAAATATGCTTTCCATGCGTATATCTTCCATTGTAATTGTATTCATTCCACAGCTAGTGATTCTAATTAAATTCTTTAACAGTTCTATAGTTTATTAAATATTCCCCTAACAAATTAAAAATTTCATTTGTTGGTATAGATAGTAATATAAACAGGTTAAAACGAGAACAATATATATATAAAATATAAAATAAAAACTTCTTTTGTTTTTTATGCTATCTTTGATGGTGTATTTCAATATGGTGATACAAACTTTAGCAATCAAACTGGAAATTAATCGAAATATTTTGTAGTCGTGGATAAAATAGCATCTTGTATTTGTATAGGATGATGGCAATTCTTCACTCGGATGATTCCCTCCACTCGCTACGCTCGTTTCGGGAATCTTCATCCTCGTGAAGAAATGCCATCATTCTCAACTCATACAAGAATCTACTATTATATCTGACAGTTAATTATCGGAGGAAAAATTATACGATATATGTGATACAAATTTTATTTTATCGCTTCGATTTCTCCGATATAGAAAAAAATCACACTCATTATTAAAGTTTTTGTAAATTATAAAAGTTTATTCTGTTTTATTTGTTAGAAATATTGAAAGTGTAATTTATATAATGATAAGTAGTAGTGGTTGGTTTCATCGATGATGTAGATGGCAATTGGCATAGAGATTTTCCATCGGATTGATGTTAATCACAAATAATTTACTGAATTAATTGTTGATTATGTGTCAATAGACACAAGGGAAAACAAGTCATCTTCTTCTCGCCAAAACGAGCTTGTTATTCAATACTAGTATGTCTAGAGCAGTGGTTCTCAAAGCGTGTTCCGCGGAACACTGGTGTTCCTCGATGCACTTTCTACTGTTCCGCGAAAAAATCAAATGTACAATCAATTCAATTAAAAATTGTTTGAAAATAAAATTCAATGTAAAATTTACACGTACGTAAAATTTACACGTTTCTCGGCTTGGTATGAATAAAAATATCTTTCGGGTTAAAATTACTTCTTGAAAACATAAAATATTATTGCAGTTATTAAAATTCTTCTTTTACACATAAATAAATAAAAAATGTATGAAGTTTTTGTTTCACACGATATGAACAAATAATTGGATAAGAAACCCGTTTACTTCTTCCAAATTTTCTAGTTTTACTTTAAATGAAGAAGAATTGACGTCGCTTTCTTCAGATCGTGGATTAAAATTACAGTTCCATGAAAACACTGAAAATTTTTGGATCTCTGATAAAGATGAATACCCGAGTATAAGCAAAAAATCCTTGAACATATTATTGTTATTTTCCACGACACAACTTTGCGAAGCAGGAATTTCAACTATGATCAATATAAAGACAAACAAACGTGAGAGACTAGGGGATTTAGAAGAAGAAATGCGTGTGGCGTTATCGTTTATTCGCCCCGATATCGCTGAGATCTGTAAAGATCGTCAAACTCATGGATCGCATTAAGTTTGAGATTTTTTCAAAAGTGTTGTAATTTTAATTGTGCTTTCAATAAATATATTTGCATCAATCGATATCGGTACATATTTTATTTATATACATATTATTTTCTAAAAGTAGCACTTGGAAGCAGGGGGTTGCCAATCACACGCTGCGACACGATTCCGTTTCCTTTTTGCTTTATAATTACTACGTTTTCATGCAGATCGAAAAAGAATTGAACCTCATCCCGTTTTCAAACTGTAAAGTGTTTTCATGATTGGATTGAAAACGGGTTGAAAACGTTATTAAAACTGTTTTGAAAAACTGTCAAAATGTCAAAAAGCGTTAAATTGTGTTTCATTAATTGTGTTCAATATTTTATTTTTGTATGCTTGATATTGTATTTTTCTTTTAAATAAAGTTAATGAAATAAACATTTTATAAATCAATGTGAAATTAGTTGTTTTGTAATTAAAAACAAACATAAACATTTTACTGCGCATGACACGACCAGTTTTCCGTTTTCATGTATTTTCGAATATTTGGATACCGATACGATCCCAAAAAAAAAATCGAGATCGTATTTAAAAATAAATAGTATTCAAAACTGTAATTGTTGATGTTTTCATGGTGAATTCAATTCGAATTTGGTTTTCAAATCGTTTTGAACTAAGTATGAAAACGTAGTAAATAATGGAGTGTTTTCGCAAACATTATTCTGTTTTTTATTGTACTTTGGTTCCAAAAATTATTTTATTGTACTTTGGTTCCAAATTTTATTGTACTTTTGGTTCCGATGTTCTGCCTAAAAATATATCAGAGTTTAGTGTTCCCCGACTTCAAAAAGTTTGAGAACCAAGGGTCTAGAGTATAGCAAAACAGTGATCACTAGAGAAACTAATTGACTAAACCTGAATCTATTAAATATATATTTATGTAAATTTTTTGTTTTTTTATACTTCGCTAGAGATGTAGGCTAATTTTTGGTTTATATAAGCGTTGACATTTTTTTGTAGTTTATCTAGTCGGCTAGCCCTGAGGAGAATGATAAACGTTTTTAAAGTTAAAATTTTCTCATTGGCTCGAAACTAGATCGGTCGAAAATTGTATGGATTGCAAAAAAATTTCATAATTCGCACCATAATTTTTTAGATTCAGTTCTTATATTTGGGTAAACATTTTACAAATTTTTCTCTTAACTTATAAAACTCTGGTGTTGAATAGAGGCGTAAGTATGGTTACCACCTTTCGATATGGTTAACTAGCAAACAAAATTTAGTACAAAAGTAAATGAAAAAGTGGTAAATGGAACACACTTATTGTGTAAAATTATGTTTTTATGGGGTAAATTACAGTAACATATAATATTATATTATTTTTCTTATAAAGTTGTTTAAGAAAACTGAAGATTTATAGTCAGTAGATAACAAATTTATTTAGTTATTTGAAATAAAATTTTATTATTTGTGTATGAATCCAATATTTCGATTGTTTATTACAATCATCCTCAGGGATTCTACAAACATAGAACAACAACAAAATTTTTAAATGCACTAATAAGTTTATATAAAGCAAAATTACTAAGTAAAATTAACTTGTACCACGTTTACAGCGACATAGCAAATTAGTAGATGCAATTTAAATCTGTGCTGTAAACACTTTTTATTTATTATTATTATTATTATTATTAATTTATTTGTTTTAAGATTATCTTTTAACAAAGAGTTCAATTTTAACAATCATAATACAGAAATAAAATTAACTACATAAAATATTTATATGATTCTATTTAAAGGTAGTAATTATTCATTCAGTATGAAGCTTCTTATTCTTAGAGAGTTGTTGACGAAATTAACGATTCGGAATACATCATCTTTATTTGAGCTTTTAATAAGCTCAATTATTTCTTCCAAAGTTGACGTACGTAGGCATTGTCTTCTTATACCCTCGGTTATGTTGCATTTTAACAGAAGGTGTTGTAAATTGTCAAACCCTTGATTATTACAAATCGTGCAGATTTCTTTATTCTTGAATGTATAGGTTTTGTGGTTGGTGTAAATTCTTTCATTGTATTTATTAAGCATTCTGATTTGACATAACGCATTCGTTATATTGACGGGTAGATTCAAGTAGAGGTATTTGTTGTGTTCAGCATTATTCTCACATTTTAATAGTTTGTACCAGTAAAGCGAAGTTGAATTTTCAATTCTTCTGTTGTCTTCTTCTTCTAAGCGGTTCCTGTGATAATTCACCACGGTCTTCCATGTTTCATCATTCTTACACATATTTTGTTCATGCCATATAACGCCCAATTCATTAGTGAATATTTTATTTTTCATGTAATTTACCCAGTTTTTGTTTGTATCCGGTTCTTGTAGTAGTTTGATATAACACAGCTTTATAAAGGAGTCTTCTGGAGCACATAAAAGTTTAACCCACCATGCTAGTCCTCTCTTAATAATAGTCATTTCTGTTGATTCCGTATCGGTTTCTTTCCTTATTGCGTAATTTGGGGTGTTATTTGGTAAAAACAGCAGGTTTTTGAATATTTTTCCATAGGCGGATTCTATTTTACTTGTATCTTCACATCCCCAGACTTCTGATCCATAAAGAAGAACTGATTCGATCATACTTTTTATTAAAACTGTTTTGGTTGACCAGCTTATATTATTTCCATTAAGAATCAGTGTGCGGAGTCTACTTAAGGCCTGGTATGTACTAGTGATTCGATTTTCAATCTCATTCTTAAAATGTCCAGTTCTATAAAACGTTATTCCCAAATATTTGAAATTGTCTACAATTTCTATTCGGCTACCATTTAGATGAAAGTATTGATCGATTTTTTTGTTGGAGCGTTTTTTAAATACCATAATTTTGGTTTTATCTGTATTTATAACCAGACTTTTTTCTGCACAATAACTTTCCAAGGCAAGAAGTTTATCCCTTAAATCAATTGGAGATGTTGAAAATAAAACAAGATCGTCTGCGTAGGCCAACAAAAGTATGTCCCTATTTTGTAAAAGTTTTACACCAAAAAAACCTTTTGAGCGCAAAAAACTTTCAATATCATTTATGTACAGGCTAAATAGTGTTGGGCTTAGAGGATCTCCCTGTAATAATCCTTTCACAACTCTTACTGGATCTGTTTTACCCAATGTTGTAGATATTCTGATTTCGGCTGTGTCATAAATTTTTTGTAAAAGGAGAATCATGTTTGTACTAATTTTGCTATATATAAGATGTTTCCACATTTTTTCATGGATGATACTGTCAAATGCACCCTTAAAGTCTACAAAAACTACATAAAGTACATTATTTTGTGGTTTGTAAATTGTTGCATCTATTAGTGTTTTTAAAATAAAGATATTATCTATGCACCCTCGACCAGTACGAAAGCCGTTTTGAAATTCTGGAATTAAGTTGTTTTCGGTTGCCCAGTTGGTAATTCTGCTGTTCAAAATGCCTGTAAAGAGTTTAAAAGTGCAATTTTCTAGTGCAATAGGTCTATAGTTGTCCGGATTTTCTCTGTCTCCTTTTTTAAATATCATTTTGACATCTGCAGTATTCCAACCTATTGGCCATGATCTGTTTTTTAGTATACTGGTAAACATTTCTTGAAGCAAGTGCCAACTTGTTTCTGGTAGGTTTATAATAAATTCATTTGTTATTCCATCATTTCCTGGGCATTTGTTGTTTTTTAAATTTTTAACGGCCTTACGTATCTCATTTAATGTTATGCAATCATCAAGAGGGTTATCTTTGATATCCATTAGGGAGAGATGAATTTCTTTTTTTGTTAGTGGCTGCATTCTGTGTATGTAGGATTGCCAACTATGCAAATCGATATAGTTTTCATTATTTTTTACAGGTTTAAGTTTATTAATTGTATTCCAGAATGTTACGTTGTCTTTAATGTTTGATAACTGATCTCTGATACATGTCTCACTAGCTATTTTGGTATTCTTTATTAATGTAAAATAGTTTGTTCTCAATGCTCTATAGTTCTGAAAAAGTTCGCAGTTTAAATTGCTGCTCTTTAGCTTGCGTGCCATTTTTTGAAGTTCCTTTTTAAGATTTTTGCAGTCAGAATTAAACCATGAGTTTTTTGGAGATTTTATATGTGTATTTCTAAAAGTGCATTGCTTAGACATTTCCAATTTATGTGCTGTTTCAGTTATTGTTTGAATCAGATTTGAGATAGAGCAGTTTAATGATAAAAATATATTCTTTTTGATGATTTCTTCTTTATATGCCTGGCATTTGTTACCATTCCAGCTTAGTTTAATTATTTTCTCAGTTCTCTGTTGCTCTTGTTTCCCATTTATCTGCATCTCTAATTCAATTTGAACCAAGCACGGAAAATGATCTGAAATAGAGCCTGAATAGATAATTTCAAAATTGCAAAGTTTATTAAGTGCTAATTCATTAACCCATACTACGTCAATAACACTTTTTCCATGTGGACCAACATATGTAAAATTTGCCGGTCTGTCCTTTTCAGACCTTCCATTTAGCATAATATATCCGTAACATTCGAATGTTTCATTTAATAATTCACCTCTTTTGTTTATGTATAAATCATTTGTTAATCTATTTGAATATAAATACCTGTTATTTATTGTGTTGTTTTCTTCCAATATTTGGTTCAATAATCCAAATCTGCTATTAAAATCACCCATAATGATGATGTTATCGTTTTTATACTTGTTAAGTGACATTAGAAATTTATCGAGTACTTCGTTGCACAATATGTTACACAATAATGGAGACATGTAGAATAATCCAACAATAATTTTATTAACACCAATTACCATTTCAATAACGATATGGTAGCTCGATTTTTCAATGAGATTCAAATTTTTTATTAAAATATTTTTTTTAATTACCAAAACAATGCCTCCGCTTGGCCTTCCTTTAATTTTCTCTTTTTTTGCCTGTGAATCAAATATTATAAATCTTTCATTAAATAGGTTATTTATAGCTGTATCATTTGTATGCCAAGTTTCTGTTAAACCAGTTATATTATAATTGTCAAACATTTGTAGTGGTTTGTAATCTGAGCTAATTATGTTATTAAATCCATGTATATTCCATTGACAAATTGATATCGTATTGTATTTTTGTATAGTTGAATGTTTGTAGATGTTTTTATTAGGAGAAGCTTCATTTGTGTTATGTTATAACTCTACTGTGGGATTTGTTATGTTTGTAATGTAATTATTTTCTTTAAATATTTTTTGACTTAGATTTTGATGAACGTCATCTGGTGAACGAAGTCGCTTATTTCTTTTTTCTCGAAGGATTAATCGATTTTGATATCGTTGCTGTTGGATGTCTTTTGGATAGTCTTTTTCTATGTAGATTGGTGTGCCTTTCAGCTTGTTTTTATTTTTCATAAGCTCAACAACCTTACGTTCTGAATTGAATTTTAACATAATCGGTCTTGGCCTTTGTGAATCTTGACTTTGTTTGCCTAGCCGATACACAATATCGATTTCATATATTTGTATATCAATGTTCAATTTATTTCGAATAAAGGAAATAATTTTTGTTTCAAGTTCATTAACTTCAGATTCACCTTCAGTAATACCTTTGATTATAATATGTTTTCTTCTTCTATTCATTTCAATTTTAGCTGTATATGTTGTAATTTCTTTTTCTTTTTCTCTCACGTTGTTTAATATTTTTTCAATTTGATTTACTTTCTCATTTAGCTCTTTAAACGAATTTGAGAGTTCCGTTACAAATTCACTTCTAATATCTTTAATAATATCTATTTTTAAATCACTAATTATTTCTTTAAATGCAACTAAATCAATAGTTTGTGATTTTGCCATATTTTATGCAATTAAAAAGAAAAAAGCTGATTTTCACAGTCACTAAATAAGCCGAGAGACAAGCAAATACGTGTTTACTGTACGACAACTCAAATTGAACTCCCACTTTTTATTTTAAAAGCTTACAAGTAATTTGATATCTAGATTCGATACCTAGCAAATTATTTTCAAATTGATATTTGACGCTGTAAACACCAATGCAAATAAAAATGTTTGATTTCTACACCGTATCCTGTTCCTAAATATTTAAACCATCAAATTTCTTTTCTCCGTCAAATATTGTTCAACAATTAGGGAAATATTTTGAGGAATTGAGGAAACTAGACCTATAGTCGAGGAAAATTAGGTTTTAACTTCTAAGTCCTCAGGGACAGCTCCGATTTTGATGATTTTTTTCTAAAATGTGTGTTTTTATATATAATTTGAAATCAGAAACATTACAATGTGCGCAATTAAATATTTATATTGTTTAAATAATAAAAACATAATTTATGGAGAGAAAAAAATTTGTCACGGTATTTTTTAACTTTTAAATAGTATAATTTAAAAAATTTGTTTTGTTTTCTTTTTTAATTTTTAAAAGTTTTAAATTATACGAATATTGTAAGAAAAAAATTGTAAACAATTATAAATTATTTTGTATTTATTTTACATTTAAATATGAAAATATATAATTCTAAATTCAGAAAGTGTAAACTATAAATTCAGGAAATTCGATCATTTTAGTTCGATGATTAAAGGGCAGAGAAGTCCCCATATAATGAATAAGCATTTCCATAATCCCACAAAAAAAAATAAAGTCCTTTTTTCATATAATTTAAATTATATGAGTTGAACATGTATGATTCATAGTAACATAACTCTCTCAATTTTAAAGTTACAACTTCCATTAAAAACTCGATTTATAGGTTCTTTCAAAGCTATAAGATGATATATATTCCAAGATGCCTAAACCCTTCACCTTCAAGTTGTTAAGGGTTGAACGACTCGAAAGGAGTGATCCGTGCACTATAATGCAAACTTGAAACAGTTATATCTTTGGTATTTTTTATCCCACAGAAAATAAAATGAAACCAATTTTTGGTTAAGAAAAAACCTACGTTTTTGTCTGGAGAATTTTTTTACGTATATTTGTTAGTTTTAGAGTTATTTTGAACAGAAGGTACTTTCTTAGGAAATTTGAAAATTCATTTTTCATTATTATCAAACTTCTTTCGGAAAATACGTATTCTAATCTAGCAAAACTTCTGGATCACATAGGTAACACTAAAATACAGCTAGTTGTAAAGGGGCTATGGCCTATGGTCAATATAAATTCTATTAGGAATGACTGAAATGTTAACGCTAAGTTTCTATTTTGAAATCGAGATGCCCGCATCATAGCTTGGTTTTTTTTAATGAAAACGACTTGAACTACTGCCCATTTTAAACGTCTTTCCAATCATTACAAAAAAGTATGACAGTTTTGTCCGAAAAATGCATTACTTTTCCGTTATTTAACGTTGAATTCTTAGAACCAAGTCGTTTAAAAAATGTCTCGTCATTCAACTCTAACTTGCTTCATTTTGGACCTACAACCCTCATAAAAACAACAATCTCTTGGTTTTTTTAAGTTTCATTTTTGTTGATTACCAAATTTTTGAGAGAACGCTAATTTTAAGAGTTATTTTCGAAAAACTATCAAAAACCATGCGTTTTTCAACGAACAATATAAGTTTTCAATCGCAAATAACTCGAAAAATATCGATCTATCGAAAAAACCTTATACAACATTCTAAACTTCAAATGTGTCCTTTTATCTATTTTTGGGGCTACTTTGAGTGAAAAATATTCCGCCCTCGAGAAGGGGTGGAATCCACCCCAGGATATAAGGGCACATCAGCGCTATAGCACTTTTGTTCCTTGAGCCATTCCTAAACTTCTCACCAAATTTCATGTTAATCGGACAAGGTTCAAAGAATTCGGAGCGGAAAACGTGTCTGTTCGTAAAACTCAGCAAAGTCTCTATATTAATGACAAATGTATATACAGAAGTTAGACATAGCGTGTACATATTTTGCTACTCTTATAATACCATATTTTTATGTTATTATTAAATGAAACTTTCTATAAATTTGAACATAACAATTCTTTTATTGCATAAATTTTGTTAAAAAAATAATTTGTTCATAAATTTTGTTTATATTGTTTAAACAACATAAATATTTAATTGCGCACATTGTAATGTTTCTGATTTCAAATAATATATAAAAACACACATTTTAAAAAAACAATCATCAAAATCGGAGAAGTTTTACGGATTTTGAAGCTAATTTTCCTCGACTACTAGTAGTTATCATATTTTTATAAGTTTCTTAAAAGTTTGACAGGTACCAATTTAAACTAAACTAAATTAAAATGTGTTTATGTCATAAAAGATTTAATTTGCAATCCACGCTGTAAACTCGTATTAAATATGACAAGATGCAAATTAATATACTATCTACTAATTTGCTATGTCGCTGTAAATGCGGTATTACACAAAAATCAATAAATAGTTATTTTAATAACTTGTTTAAAAAATGTTAAAAAACTATGTAAATTAAAATAAATTTTTTTTTCTTTTAACAAAAAGCTTAAGAAATTTTTTTATAATAAAAAACAAAACTTTTATAGAACATTGACAGCAAAAATTTAAAAGAAAAGTTGATCCAATAATATCCTTTTAGTAGAAAAATTTCTTCAAGTATTATCAAAATGCTTCTTCAAAATTGCAAAATATATATATATCACTAATCTGTCTTAAATTAGTTTTTATATTGATACTACTTTGATCATGTTTTAAAATTTCAGATGATTCTAAAAATTCTCTTTTAAATCGTTTTTTTTCTGTTAATACGACTTCAACAGAATCAAAATTATAATGATCACTATAGTCCTTCCTTAAATTTTTGTAAGCCATGTGAAACGAGAGAAGTTTGTTCTTGTTTATCATTAGTGTTTTCCGTATACTTTAATTATTTTAAATTCATTGTTTTTTTTTAATATTAGGATTTTGACAATTTTCAATTATAATATTATGGTAGTCCTTCTATGTTGTTTGATCCTTACTACTAATTTTTTACTAGTTTGGCCAATGTAGCAATTATTGCAAGGTGGATTACAATTTATTTTATATACAACATCTGATTTATCCCAAATATCTACAAAATCTTTTGTTTTTGTGTAAACTTTTTTTAATTTATTAACTGGCTCTAAAGCAATATAAATATTATAAATTTTGGCAATAGATTTTATTTTTTCTGATAAATGGGGAACATATTTTAATCCATAATATAATTCTGATTTTGAATTTTGAATGTTTGGTTCAGAAGTTTCTTCTATTAAAATTTCTTTTTTATATAATGCCAATTTAATTGCATTATTAATAACAATACTAGGATAATTATTACTCCCTAATATATTTTTAACTTTTTTAATATTTTTATTATGATGTTGTTTATCACTAAACCCGCAATTAGACTATTGCAGAACTCTGCAATATTTCTGCAATAGTCGTGCAATGATAGTGTGTAAAATATTCATTGCAGAAAAGTTTGGCAATGAACTCATGGCAAAACATTGCAATGAGTCATTGCAATGTTTTGCAATGAGTTCATTGCCAATTTTTTCTGCAATGAATATTTTACACACGACCATTGCAGAAATATTGCAGAGTTCTGCAATAGTCTAATTGCGGTTTAAGTCTTAAAACTCTTTTGAAAAAATTTACTGCTACATTTTTTTTTCATAGAAAACGGATGGTTAGATTTAAAGTTTAATACTCTTTGACTTGATGTTAGTTTACAATAACAATTGGTAATGATTTTTTGATTTACTCTTGTTAAAAGTAAGTCTAAAAAGGGTACCGAGTTGTTATATTCAAGTTCTGTGGTAAATTGTATTCTGGAATGAAAGTTATTTATTTGATGTAAAGTTTGTTCAGTTAATTCAACCGGAATATTTGTAATTATATTATCCACATATTTGTAAATAAAAGTGGGTCTATACATTAAGTTTGTAGTTTCATGAAAGTTATTTATTTGATGTAAAGTTTGTTCAATTAATTCAACCGGAATATCTGTAATTATATCATCCACATATTTGTAAATAAAAGTGGGTCTATACATTAAGTTTGTAATTTCAAACAACTCTTCTAATACTATATCCGAAAGAATTGGAGACAAAGGATTATCCATGGCTAAACTAAATTTTTGCTTATAAAATTTACCAGCATATTGAAAGTAGTTGTTGTCTTCAACACAAAATTTAATTATATCTATCTATTTAATTATATCTACTTGAAATTTGTGTGTGTTCTGCTATTTTGTGCCATCCCTTTTTTATAATATCACATGCCAAAATAACAGGAACATTAGTAAATAGAGATTTACATCAAAATATATTAATTGTCTATCAACTGGTAGAGTTATTGTATCAGTTTTATCTTTAAAATCAAAAGAATTCATTATATTAAATGTACTAAATTTTGTTAAGTTTTTTAAGATCTTAGGGATATATTTAGCAATAAAATAACGAAGTGCATTGATATTCGAAACAACCGGTGTCAATGAAAAACCTTCTTTATGTATATTTCTTTATGTATGTATTTAACTTAACCATAAATTTTTGGAGGAGTAGCAGCATCATTAGTTAATTTAAGTTTTGTTTTGTTATCAATTATTCCTTTTGTAAATAAATTTTTTACAATTCGTGTATTTTTATTAACCAAATGTTTAGTTGGATCATCATTAATAATGTTATAAGTATTATCATCATTAAGTAAATTTAGCATTTTTTCTTTATAATCATCTTGATATATCACACTGTACCACTACCTTTATCTGCGTCAATTATATAAACTAGGAGGGCCCGGCGTGCTTCGCTACGCTTATAAATAAAGTTTTTGCGTAGACATTTTGTTGACGTAGAAGCAATGATTTCAAAAAGTGGTAATGAGAAATGCTACCATATAATTTTTAATTTTTCTTTTTAAATATATGAATGAAAAATAATCAGAACTCTAGCTGATCAGTTGGGATATATGAAAAATTAGCGATCAAATAAGTTTTCAAGTAAGCTTCGCTAATTTTTCATATATCCGAACTGATCAGCTAGAGTTCTGATTATTTTTCATTCATATATTTAAAAAGAAAAATTAAAAATTATATGGTAGCATTTCTCATTACCACTTTTTGAAATCATTGCTTCTACGTCAACAAAATGTCTACGCAAAAACTTTATTTATAAGCGTAGCGAAGCACGCCGGGCCCTCCTAGTATCTATTATCAAGAGATGCACCACGTACATCAACACTCATACCATTATCACGTCGACGATACAAAGGATAACCATTCACAGATTCTTTAGTATTTTCAGAAAAAGGTTTTGGAAAATTCTTACTACATTTACCATCTCTCATACAAACAGAATTGGGATTTAGAGCACCACATGGTCCATGCATCATATGACGTTTCACATATTCATGTAATTTAGGAAAAAGAATGGGATCAGGGATTTCAGTACATACAAATTTATTAATCATTTCATTTCCATCAATTCTATCTTCATCTGATAAATTTAACAAAATATGGGCATGCGGAAGACCACGTTTTTGAAATTCAATGGTATATAAGTGCTTTGACAGAACCGAAAATCTTTTTTTTCATTAAACAATCTATGAGCTCTTTAAGTTTCACTTTAAACACACGCACAACAATATCAGGACGAAAATTCGAAGACTCATAATTACTCAAATTATCAACAATTTCTGGCCATTGAGGATTACATGTCATTGTTATAAATAAAGAAGGTTTACCGAAATGTTGTACAATAGACATTGCATCCAAGTAATTTTTATACATGTTACGTGGTGAACCGGTGAAAGAAGATGGCAAAATTACTTTACGACCAACTACTTGCATATTATCATCGCCATTGCGATTTTGATGCAAGAAATCTGTTAAATTATTGTACAAATCAGCACGAAGAGCAGATTGATTTGAACGAATGTAATGAAGCCGTGTACCTTCGATACGAACATACATATCAACAATCCATTGAAGAAATAATTTTTGAGAACGATGCAAAAGACTAAAACCATCACGTATAGCAAGGCGATAAGATGCATATTGCAACATTGTAACTTTTGTACGTGACACATTAGCACGTGAAGTTGAAACTAAATTATGTGGAATATTAACGTGCCACCCAGTATCACCATTTGGAAACAACAAAGGATAAGCTAAAGGATCCAAAGAAGAATCAAGGACAGAAACAGAACGAATTTCATTTGCATTTTTTGAAAAAACAATCATATTTCTTTCAAAAGGTGGTTCACCATCATCATTTTTAAAAATAGCAGCCACATCAGTTTGAACAGCATCATTAAAACGACGAATATCACATTCTCTGTTAACTTTTATAACCATTGACACATCAGCAGTAACATTCTCAGGTCTTTCACAAAATTCATGCATTGATTTGAAAGAACGAACAAAAGGATTCACACGATCTAACTCAAAACCTATCTCACGCATAAGAAAAATTTCACATACATTGGTATTTCTATTCATTCTCATATTAGCAGCAGTATCAACATCATAAAAATATAATTCTGCATACATTGGAGGTCGACCATAAGCAGGAATTAAAGCACCAGTAAATGATAAATACCACGTGCAGTAGAATCCGCTATATTTCATTCAGAACTGATCATTGCAAATGCCGAATTATAGGAACGAATATTTGAAAGAAAACTTTTAGAACGTTTTTTTATAGCATTATCATTTGAATTCAATCCTTCGAAAATATTAAAGAAAAATGCATTTTCAGAAAGAGGATGTAAATTGACTTTGCCTTTATGGCAACACAAAGAAAACGCTTCATTATTATTTGAAGTAACTTCTCTTGCAAAATGTTTGGCATGACAAAAATGACAACTCATATCCAAAGCACCACAAACATACGAATCAAAGTTACCTGGAATCACATTCAAAGCACACTTGAACGAATCTCTCAAAATTACAAAGGGAATTTCATCATTCACCACATTCAATTCTAAATCATTCGCAACATTCATGACACCATTCATGACACCGTTCATGACACCATTCATATCATCAACATTCACTTCATCATTCACAACAACATCAGCTTCAGCATTCATTCCATCATTATTACCATTCATTTCATCATTCATAAAATCAACATTATTACGCATATTACGCATATAATCTCTTTTATTCCGACGACTCGATGTACCACTCACATCCAAACGTTTACGACGTAGTCTTGGCATCGAAATAAATAAATATATCAATATATCAAAAATATGAAATAACTCAATATCAAAATATCTCAAAAATCTTTATATCAATAAAAAACAAAATAATCGAAAAATATCGAAAACCGTCCTTCTTGAAAGATAAAAGACGACTAAAATATAAAATAAATACGACGACTGAAATGAATATAAAATAAATATAAAAATTTTCGTTTTTGTTATTCGTTGTTCGGTTCGATAGCTAATATATAAAAAAGAAAAATTTTAAAGCATTGTTTTAAAGCAAAAAGAAAATTGTTTTTGCATGTATGTAAACTTATAATGCATATGTATAGAAAAAGTTTTCCGTATATAATAACTTTTTTATTTATGATCCGAAAAATCCCAAAAATCTTTAAAATCTAAGTTACACTAATATCAGTTAGCAGTGAAAATTTCAAATGAATCAAAATTCGAATAAAAAAGCCTAATGCCCCACAAAGTTTTAATCTAGCGTATTAATATATAAGAAGATATTAGGGTTATCTTTAGTAAATTTTATAGTTTTTTTATAAGCTTTGTTAATTTCGTGTTTTGATTTAGGAATTAACAAATTTTTGTTATAATAATTATTAATAGCAAAATTAATTTCACCTCTCAGTTTTTGTTGATCCTCACGATTAATATTATAATTATTAATAAAATTTTCAACATCTGCTAACATTTTTTGTAATGGGATTTTATTATTTTTTATTGGTAAAGAAAAAATAATAAAATTGCTACATTGGCCAAACTAGTAAAAAGTTAGTAGTAAGGATCAAACAACATATGAAGGACTACCATAATATTATAATTGAAAATTGTCAAAATCCTAATATTAAAAAACAAATTAAAAATAAAACAATGAATTTAAAACAATTAAAGTATACGGAAACCACTAATGATAAACATGGACAAATTTCTCTCGTTTCACATGGCTTACAAAAATTTAAGGAATGTAATAGTGATCATTATAATTTTGATTCTGTTGAAGTCGTATTAACTGAAAAAAACCGATTTAAAAGAGAATTTTTAGAATCATCTGAAATTTTAAAACATAATCAAAGTAGTATCAATATCAAAACTGATATTTTATTCGCAGACATTTTAAAGTGTTCCTTTATTACTCTGATTTACGGCGTTAAAATGTCACTTTTTAACTATTTATTTTGTTGTCATAAGCTGCGTTTTTTTCATTTGGGTCAGGGTCAAGGTCTAGATCAAGTCTATTTTTTAGATGTAAAAACAACAACAACATAACCCAGATATTTATCTGGGTCTAGATGATGATCTAAAATGTTTTGGTTACATAAAATTGCAAGAGCTGGCGAAATGTAGGTTTTGATTTTATAAGGTTGGTATGGTCATTTTAAAACTTATAAATGTCAAAGAAAATTTATTCAAAATAAAAAAACTGTCAAAGATGCTTTGTTAAATTTGTTTAAAATAAATTTTAATATGATTTGTTTTCAACATGATTTCAATAAATTTGCTTAAAATTTATTTTAAAGCAATACCTACGATATAAAATCCATATTTTTTAAAGAATAGATGTTTACAATTTTGTATTAATTATTAATTATTTTATTTCATTTTATTTCACGCCATTTGCAATAATCAATGAACATTGCCATATGTAAAAAATGGATTAGTGTTACTGATTAAATTTTTTTGAATTTTTTTTATTAAGTTTTATTTTTCAAGAGACGTTAAATATTTTTTGAATTTTTTTTATAGTGAGTTTTAATTTAAAAGTGGCGCTACAAGTCACAATTTTTTTTCTTCTCAACTCAGTGTTGCCAACTATTTAAAATATAATATTTTTTTTCTTTGCGTGACCCACATCGTTTTTTTCAAACCTTGACCCAAATGAAAAAAACGCAGCTATTGTTACGTCCAAAAAAGTAAAAAGCATTTGTATTTGTTAAAATTCTATGAAAAATAGAGTTTTTTTATCAAAGCAACCCTTAAATTTAAAATTTCATTATCCAATTAAAATAGTTGTTATCATTTGTTGTCATGGTTATACAATAATTTGAAAAAAATAACAAATATTTTGTCAAAGGTTACTTGTTCCACATATTTTTATTTTAAAATTTATGCAAATTTATAATTACTTCGGTCTGAAAGACCTAAGTATTACATTCATGAGCCATTTGGCATTTCTCGACGTTTTAGGACCTACTGATTCTAAAAAAGCAGAAAAAAAATGTATGTCTGTTTGTCTGACTCAAGGGACAGGTCCGAAAGGTATGTCTGTCTGCCTGTCTGTCTGTCTGACTCAAGGGACAGGTCCGAAAGGACGCTGTGTTCGATAACTGTACCGGAAGTGTGTCGAAAAAATCATTATGTGTGTCAAAAATAGCACATTTTCATATTTTTGGCTTAAAAAACGTTCATTTCAAGTGATTAGGAGTAGGAACGTTAAATTTGGAGAAATCTTGATGGTAGGGATCGGTATGTGAGATCAAAAACTAGATTATTGCATTATAAGTTTATCACAAATAATGTCAAGTGTGTCAAAAGAAAGATTTTAATTTATTGTTTTACCCAATTTTTTGGAAAAACATAAAATTGTTTGTTTGAAATGAAATTTTGTTATTATTATTGAGAATTATGGCATTATAAGTTTGTCAAAAAAATGTTGTCAAGTGTGTCAAAAGAAAAATTTTTATTTATTTTTTTTCCCAATTTTTTGGAAAAAAATAAAATTGTTTCTTTGAAATGAAATTTTATTATTATTATAGAGAATTATGGCACTATAAAATTGTCAAAAAAATGTTGTCAAGTGTGTCAAAAGAAAGATTTTTATTTATTTTTTACCCAACATTTTAGAAAAAAATAAAATTAATAATTTGTATGACATGAAATTTTATTATAATTATAGAGAATTATGGCATTAAAAGTTTGTCAAAAAAATAATGTCAAGTGTGTCAAAAAATGATTTCATTTATTTTTTTAGCCAATTTTTTGAAAAAAAATGTAGCTGTTTTTATGACGTAAATGTAATGGAAAATGAAATTGGACATGGAAGTTTTTGAATTTGTTATAGTTTTTGAAATATTTTTGGAATTTTGAAAAAAGTTTGTATTTTTGATTTTGTAATAATTTTTGTAATATTTTCAGAATTTCGGAAAAAGTTTTAATTTTTGATTTTGTAAGAATTTTTTGAATATTTTTAGAATTTTGAAAATTTTTAAATTTTGATTTTATTATAATTTTCGGAATTTTGAAAAAATTTTCAATTTGTGATTTTGTAATAATTTTTGCAATATTTTTAGACTTCTGGAAAAAGTTTGAATTTTTATTGGAATTTAGAAAAAGTTTAAATATTTGATTTTATTCTAATTTTTGGAATATTTTTGGAATTTTGAAAAAAGTTTCAAGTTTTGATTTTGTTATAATTTTTGCAATATTTTTAGAATTTTGAAAAAAATAGAATTTTTAAATTTTATATATATATATATATATATATATATATATATATATATATATATATATATATATATATATATATATATATATATATATATATATATATATATATATATATATATATATATATATATATATATATATATATATATATATATATATATATATATATATATATTAGACTGTTTCACAAATCCACTTTTTTTGAAATGTTCAGGTCCACATCAAAAATCTGAAAGTTCTCGATGAAAAAAAAATTTCCGCCCGATCTGAGCTTTTTATCTCATTCCCAGAGCGTGCGGTTTTGCAAAACGTCCTGAATTTTGGGCTATTCAGGCAGGAAATTCAAATTGAGGCTGGATACCGATACGACAACATAAAAACAAAAATACCGGGGTGCTATTCGATGGGAAATTTTCCATAAAATTCAAAAATAACCATGGTACACGCGTTTTCTGAAGCCTAACTCTGAAAATTTGAAGCCGAAGTCAAAAAATATTGCAAATTTGCGCATTTTTCGAAAAGCGGTGTCATTATTTTAACTTTTTGTCATACTAACCACCACATTTAACGGTTTTATCTCATAAACAATTTTATTAGCTTACCAACAAAAAAAATCTTAGGTCTTTTGGTGGTCTAGATCGCGAGATATCTCACTTTTAGTGAAGTCGTGTTTTCCAGAATTTAGGCTAAAAGGCAACTTTTTCACAATTTCACAAAATCTACTTAATAAAATATACAAAATTATCATTTTCGTTTGAAAACTTTTTATTTTACTTTCGATAAATGATAGTTTTTAGTATTAGCTCCGAAAAATTATTACTTTTAGAACTGTTTAGAGTGCGCAAAATTGTATTTTAGCGGCCTAGTAGTTAAAGTCGTTATGACAACACTTTAGCGGATTCAAAATTTGTTTTCATTTTATATTATAATTATTTTCAAATAATAATCACAATTGCTTTGATATGTTTTGTTCAAAAATCAAATTTTTAGGTACGCAAGAATACAAATTAAGCAATAAATTAGAAAAAAAATCGTAAGAGCTAATACTAAAAAACGTTGTATGCTATACGTACGAAAATGGCTTTAGCAGACTCATCTTCATATTAAGACTCGGCTTGCGCCTCGTCCGGAAACATTACGATTCGTCCGCTAAAACCATATTTTGCGTACTTGTTACATAAACTACTATTAATTATGGCAAGTCCCTTCAGTTAAAATACAATTCCTTTTAAAACGTTAACATAGTACGCATTTTTAGGATTTATTTTAATTTTAAGAAAGTTGTTCAAAGGTTTGTATTAGTTTCGTTTTATTTATAGTAGGAAACAATTGGCGATGCTGCTCTATCGCTTGGTAAATAAACTATTTTGATCTTCATCCCATGTTAAAACGGAATGATACTGTTTCATTAAACCAATAGCTCTTTCGGCAATGTCGTTTGTTATTTGAAGGAATTTGATGAATTCTTCTGCTTTTAAATATTCATCATTTTCCGGTCATAGAGACGGATCTACCTTCAGGAAGTCCATTAAAAGCAGAAGAATTCATCAAATTCCTTCAAATAACAAACAACATTGCCGAAAGAGCTATCGGTTTAATGAAACAGTATCATTGCGTTTTAACATGGGATGAAGATCAAAAATAGTTTATTTACCAAGCGATAGAGCAGCATCGCCAATTGTTTCCTACTATAAATAAAACGAAACTAATACAAACCTTTGAACAACTTTCTAAAATTAAAAGAAATCCTAAAAATGCGTACTATGTTAACGTTTTAAAAGGAATTGTATTTGAACTGAAGGGACTTGCCATAATTAAAAGTAGTTTATGTAACAAGTACGCAAAATATGGTTTTAGCGGACGAATCGTAATGTTTCCGGACGAGGCGCAAGCCGAGTCTTAATATGAAGATGAGTCTGCTAAAGCCATTTTCGTACGTATAGCATACAACATTTTTTAGTATTAGCTCTTACGATTTTTTTTTCTAATTTATTGCTTAATTTGTATTCTTGCGTACCTAAAAATTTGATTTTTGAACAAAACTTATCAAAGCAATTGTGATTATTATTTGAAAATAATTATAATATAAAATGAAAACAAATTTTGAATACGCTAAAGTGTTGTCATAACGACTTTAAGTACTAGGCCGCTAAAATACAATTTTGCGCACTCTAAACAGTTCTAAAAGTAATAATTTTTCGGAGCTAATACTAAAAACTATCATTTATCGAAAGTAAAATAAAAAGTTTTCAAATGAAAATGATAATTTTGTATATTTTATTAAGTAGATTTTGTGAAATTATGAAAAAGTTGCCTTTTAGCCTAAATTCTGGAAAACACGACTTCACTAAAAGTGAGATATCTCGCGATCTAGACCACCAAAAGACCTAAGATTTTTTTTGTTGGTAAGCTAATAAAATTGTTTATGAGATAAAACCGTTAAATGTGGTGGTTAGTATGACAAAAAGTTAAAATAATGACACCGCTTTTCGAAAAATGCGCAAATTTGCAATATTTTTTGACTTCGGCTTCAAATTTTCATGGTGTGGTTTTTGAATTTTATGGAAAATTTCCCATCGAATAGCACCCCGGTATTTTTGTTTTTATGTTGTCGTATCGGTATCCAGCCTCAATTTGAATTTCCTGCATGAATAGCCCAAAATTCAGGATGTTTTGCAAAACCGCACGCTCTGGGAATGACATAAAAAGCTCAGATCGGGCGGAAAATTTTTTTTTATCGAGCACTTTCGGATTTTTGATGTGGACCTGAACATTTCAAAAAAAGTGGATTTGTGAAACAGTCTAATATATATATATATATATATATATATATATATATATATATATATATATATATATATATATATATATATATATATATATATATATATATATATATACATATATATATATATATATATATATATATATATATATATATATATATATATATATATATATATATATATATATATTTATATATATATATATATATATATATATATATATATATATATATATATATATATATATATATATATACATTTAGATTTTTGAAAAAAGTTTCAATTTTTGATTCTGTAAGAATTTTTGGAATGTTTTTAGAATTTTGAAAATTTTTAATTTTTGATTTTATTATAATTTTTGGAATTTTAAAAAAAATTTGAATTTTTGATTTGTAATAATTTTTGCAATATTTTTAGAACTTTGGAAAAGTTTAAATTTTTAAGAATTTTTGGAATATTATTGGAATTTAGATTAAGTTTAAATATTTGATTTTATTCTAATTTTTGGAATATTTTTAGAGTTTTGAAAAAAGTTTGATTTTATTTAATTTAACAATATTTTTGGAATTTTGATTATAATTTTCCGGCAACGTATTGATGTTTCGTGTTAGTTTTGTAATAAATTTCTAAACAGAGATAAAAAATACTTGTACTTTAACAAAGAGTTATGTTTGATATACATCGCTGCCCAAAACTAAAAACCATGTCCTTATAAAAGTTTTTTGCCGAAAACTATATCAAAATCCTTAACCCAGACCGAAGTCTTGATATCTCAGAGCTGTGAGATTTCAGCCCTCTTTATTTTTAAATTAGAATAAACAAAATTTTTTTAAATATTTTTCTTGCGGCGGATGAAAAATAGTATATGATGCACGGACGTAAGCTATTTTGGACTTAATGTGGGTGTAAATCTCGGCTAGCGCCTCGATTTGCAAACTCCACATCCGTCCAAAATCTTTAATAAATCTTTAAGTCTTTAATAAGACAGATTAGTCATATATATTTTTCAATTTTGAAGAAGCATTTTGATAATACTTGAAGAAATTTTTCTACTAAAAGTATATTATTGGATCAACTTTTCTATTAAATTTTTGCTGTCAATGTTTAATAAAAGCTTTGTTTTTTCAATATAAAAAATGTTTAAAGCTTTTTGTTAAAAGAAAAAAAATTTTATTTTAATTTACATAGTTTTTTAACATTTTTTAAACAAGTTATTAAAATAACTATTTATTGTTTTTTGTGTAAGTTAATTTTACTTAGTAATTTTGCTTTATATAAACTTATTTGTGCATTTAAAAATTTTGTTGTTGTTCTATGTTTGTAGAATCCCTAAAGATGATTGTAATAAACAATCGAAATATTGGATGCATATGGGTAATTCTTTTATAAACCGAACAGATTTGGACAAAATCTGACCGACCTATTTTTGATTTGGCTGAAATTTTTTAGGGGTTTTTTATAGAAAAAAAAGATAAACGTGTACGAGGATTTTTTTTTTGTTTTGGAAAATAGAGCTGTTCTAAATTTCGAGAATTTCATGATTTTCGGCTTGAAGACTTATTTTCAAAAATTCATAACTTCGGTTTTATAGAAGATAGAAGGTTTTTATTTTTTTTATTTGAAAGTTAAAAGATGGAATTTTTAAAAATAAATACTTTCAGCTAAACTTATAAACAAATTCCTATTGTTATAAACAAATAAAATGTTAAAATTAAATTTTAGCCATGCCCCACCCATAAAATTAAATTTTAAAATAATCATCGTATATATCGATCAATTTCCTATAAAAAAAGTATTTTTTCGGCAAAAGGCTGTAAAGTTTAACTTTACTGCCGCTAGGGAGCTAGCTAAAGTCTTAATTTTTAGCCTGACAGCAAAAGTAACGTCTAGCGACAGCAAAAGTAACGCCATTTTTATTTTATATTACGGAGGCTGTAAAGAAGCATTTGTTAGTTTGTTATTTTTTCAAACATATTGTATAACCATGACAACAAAAAATAAGTTGATTCTCATATTATGAAATTTTGAAAAGGCTGCTTTGATAAAAAAATTTTATTCATACAAATTTAAATGTTTTTTTCTCTTTTTTGGAAGTAATTATGACGATACAAATTCATATTTATAAAAAGTTTGATGTATTAATTTCATATTTTTAAAAAATTTAAACGTTTGCCGAAAAAATAGTGTATTTAGTCCGGAGCTAAAGTGACTTTTTGTGTTTCGTCTATAATTGTCGGCGTCCCTGCGGTCGGCCGTCAAACTATAGACTCAACACAAAAAGTTTCACTTTAGCTCCTAATTAAATAATGTACTATTGTTTTAATGGAGAAATGATATTTACTGTTAGAAATAAATTAATTTATCGAGCGCGGAACGACAAAAAATTCAATAAATGGGTCATTCTTTTACATAACGAACAGATTAGGATAAAATGTGACTAAGGCATTTTTATTCAGCTGAAAATTTTTTTAGAGGTAATAGAGGGGGAAAAGGGAAATAGAGCGGTTCTAAATTTCGAGAATTTTGTGATTTTGGGCTTGAAGACTTGTTTTCAAAGATTTATAACTTCGGTTTTGGTAAAGATAGACACTTTTTGTATGTTTTATTTTAAAGAATAGAGATACAATTTAAAAACAAAATTGTTAATTATAAAAATTAGTAACAAATTCCTATTGTTATAAACAAATAAAATTTTAAAATCAGTTTTTAGTAATTATCTAAAAACAATAAAGAGTGTTTAATGTAATCATCGTATTCTACGTTCAATTTTCAATAAGAAACGTATATTTAATTTATGAAAAAATGAGTTTTACTGTTGCAAATAAGTTAATTTTTCCAGCGCCGGACGACAAAAATTTATAAAATTTGTTACCGTCTCGCGCTCGATAAATTAGTTCATATCTAACAGTAAAACTCATTTTTCCACTAATTAAATATACGTTTCTTATTGAAAATTGAACGTAGAATACGATGATTACATTAAACACTCTTTATTTTTTTTAGATAATTACTAAAAACTGATTTTAAAATTTTATTTGCTTATAACAATAGGAATTTGTTAATAATTTTTATAATTAACAATTTTTTAAATTGTATCTCTATTCTTTAAAATAAAACAGACAAAAAGGGTCTGTCTCTACCAGAACCGAAGTTATAAATCTTTGAAAACAAGTCTTCAAGAGCCCTATTTCCCCTAAAAAACAAAAAAACAAAAAATCCACACACAAGTATATCGTTATTTTTAAGCCAACTTTATTTTTCGTTTTAAAAGACAAACATTTTATCTTTTCGGGTAACATCGGTATAAAAATTAGCGAAATAGACACGATTGACATCTTTTTTTAAAAAAAGTGATTGTTTTGTCTTATTCGTACACATGTATTTGCGTATCTTTTTCTTTATTCTGTTTTTTCTTCTTTTAAAAAGATGTGTGTAAAAACAACTCTATGCGATAAAATGATGGATAAGTTTAATTTATATATGGTACAAGTTCGTTGAAACCGTCTCCACTTGTGAAAAAAAACTTACATGCTTTTACTTCTAACGCAAATTCTGAGTGTGTGTGCTTTCGGTTTCGTTCTTGCCATTGTTTAACATTCACTTTATTTTGTTAATATTTTTTATTTAAATGAAAGAGTAAACATCAAAATAAAATTCAGCTGAGATGTATTCAATAATCTATTGGTATGATCTTTCAAAATATCGCGCTAATAATCATTAAATTTCACTGAAAAACTAGAAACAAGCGATCAATCGTCATTTGAAAAATACATGCAAAGGCAAGCATCGAAATGCACATTCAACAATCAGCGATTTAGCGTTTGTACGGACTGTTAAATGTACATTTTGATGCTTGCCTTTGCATGTATTTTTCAAATGAGTGTAAACGTGCCCGTATGTAATGATAGAAAATCGTTTAAAGTTTAAAATTTTAATTTTTTAAGATTGTCAGGCTGTGTCAGGCAGGTGTCAGGCTAACATATTTTTTGTAAATTTGTACAAAAAACGTGTTGCCAATAAAAAATAATGCGTTTTGGAGTGAAAACACGATGTCAGGCTGGAGAAATGGTGTCAGGCCGGAGAAATGTGTTTCGGCAGTCTGACACCGAAACTACGTTAAAAAGGGCAGCCTGACACAGCCTGACAGCAGATTTCGAATCAGCGCCGTGAGTTCATCTAAAGGAACAATTCAAATAGGCGGCCTGGCACATATGTCAGGCTGGAGAAAACGACACCTTTTCGCATAGAAAAAATTATATTTTTTACTACTAAATTTCTCACCCTAGGTCAATAATAATAATAAAACATTACCTAGGCTAATAATGACAAATTTTCTTTTATTTTTGATTCTAATAAACAAAAAAATAGGTAGATTTTTATATGAAATCTACCTAAAAACCAAACAACTAATAATTGCATTCCCTTGTTTCATTTTATTATTATGAAACTAATCTCCCAAACTAGACTTGATATTTTAAGATATTTAAAAAATGAAATAGAAAATGACTAATATCAAAATCTAATCAAATCAAATATGATATTATTATTATTATTAGTGTAAGTAGTTAAAAATATTCTAAATATACCTCGGTTGAGAAATCAAATATAGTCTTCGAACATTATATAATTAAGTTCTCAGTCAATAATAGCTCACTTCTCAACCTTGTTATATAATGTACTATTAATAACAAGAACAGAAACGTTTATTCACTTGAATTTAAAGAATATGTTTTTCTTTTTAATCAAAATTCAAAACAATGTTTTTAATGAATAAAAATATAACTTGAAAACTTCAGCAATATCGAAAAAAATTAAAATTTTCGCCTAAACGAAAAACAAGATCTAAATTTAAAATTTTAAAATCTATTTTGTAAATTTTGTGAAGTTTGTAAATTTTACAGACATGTTTGTTTATTACGAACAAAACTACAGCCAAACTGTTAAAATAACGAGACTGTTTGTTAACTTTTGACATATTATTTAATCGATTTTATTAAATATTTCCATAACTATGGTGTACACAATTAGATAGATTATGTTATAATCGGTTTTGTGTTCAAAATAAATTATAATATTGTTATAATACTTTTAAATATACTTAAATTTTTCTAAAATGATTTTAATTAAAAATTAGAATAATGAAGAAAAAAAATTTACATTAATAGACAAAACTGTTGATTTACTTTCCTTCAATTTTTTAGAATGCATATTCGAATTATTGAATGGGTAAACACTAAAACTTCATTCATTTTGTTTAGGTATTTTACTTAACAAAATTTACTAGATATCTTTACACTTTTCTTAATTCTATACTCTTTATTTCACAAATCTCACTTTGACTGTTACTTGTACAGTCACTGTAAAGTGAGTTAACTATAAATTCACTATAAATTATGTAATTTTGGTTTATGTTTATTTCAACAACAAAAATCAACGAACAGGTTGTAAAAGTAGTTAAAATCAAGTAACAAATACGTTTTTTTGAAACTGACAATTAACAGACATTTTTGTTAAAACAATAAAAAATCAAACAACGTGTCCTTTAAATAAATTCAACAGACCATTGTTTATTGTATTTTACCTACAATTTATTTTCAGTTCGCGTAAGATATCACCTTGGTTTATTATATCTTACTGCTTTCGTAGGATATAACGTAGGATTACTGCTTTCGTATCGTCGTATATAATATTCAATTTAAGCGTGTGGAGTGGACAAGTAGTTGAACTTGAACTCGGATGACCCGCGGTCGACCCACTTTTTAAGTAAAACATATATGGTTGGTAAAATGAAAAACACTCTATGGACTGATTATATTATACCCATTACCCATATAATTTAAATCGATTAAATTAATGCAGGTGAGGGACACTTTTTGGACACTTTTTTCTATATGGAACATGTACGACAAAAAATGAAGTGATATCTTACTTTAGCTTGTATTTAGGAACACATATAAACAAAATTCCATTTATAAATTTTGTTCAACAATTTACATGCATTGTACATTTAATATTTTTAACATTCATAGCTCATATTAAGTCTTGTTTTAAGTTCATAGTCTCTTGACTTCATTTTTCAGATTATTTGCGGTTAATCTGTTTACTGTTCTACATGCTTGTTGCACACCAACAATCCATGGCAATATTTGTTTTGATACCCTCATATTACATAAATCAATGATTTCACAGTGCTTTTCAATTAAGAAAAATAATAAATTTAGAAAAACTAAGACTTCAGTTCAGCCTAAAACTAGTCAACCACAAACCGGAATAAATCAAATGAAAACTAAATTAAAACATAACACAGTTGAAACAGTTATTTTATAAAAATTATTCAAATTAATTTTTTTCTTTTGGATTTTCCATAAAAAAATAAAACATGATTCAATCCGGATTAACAAAAACATCTACTTGTTGTTATATAAGATTTTAAAAAATGTCAGTAATAGTATTAACTATTAAGTCAACCGTATCAATTTCATAACCGAAGTTTGCAAAACAATTAAAACGTCTGAAAATTATATTTATTTATTTGTATATTGTATACATAAACAAAATAACAATTACTTCTTATTATACCTATATAATAGTTGTAACAATTTCTCAAAAATATATAGAATAAAAATCTTTATATTATATAATATAATTATATATAATATAATTATATTTCATTCAACTTCACTTTTAGCATTCACAATTGTAATTACGTTACAAAAAAATTAATTTTATTGAATTGATATTCATTAACAATGTAAGATATGGAAATTCTCTTATGGTGCTATTACACGCAACTTAAATTCAGTTGCTATCATCAACTTTTCAGATGATAGTATTTATTATTTTTTGTTTATTATTTTTTATTTATTATTTAACAAAACATCGTTTGGACTTGGCACTTTGACGCAGTGATGGGGCTTAGTAGACTCAGTGATCTTAGGAGCTACAACGGTAGGGTCACCCATGCCGTTGGGTCCTCGGTGAGAATCGAAGCCAAGATCAAGTCCAAAACCCAAAGCTAAGGTAGACACGTACGCTGAAAGCTTAGCATGGTCAAGGGGGTGCTTGATTACTAGTACGGAACTCTGGATACCGGGCGCCCTCCAGTTTCAATAGCTTTACCACAGCACAGGGCTCTGTTGTGGTTGACCAATGTACCTCCCTATTTTCTCCATAAATATTGTATGGAAAACAATAAAGTTTTATATGAGAGCGATGCTTCTCCAAACGCATCACATAAACTAACAACAAAACTGTGCACCATGTCCTACTCTAGGATCATGCCTGATTTATCAGCATATCCTAAACCAGACAGCACACATGCCATGTCTGACTCTAGGACCATGCCTGATTTATCAGCTTATCCTAATTCGGATAGTACACACACCATGTCTGACTCTAGGGTAATGTATGATTCAACAGCTTACTCTAAGTCAGACAGAACACCTGTACAATATAGACAAAAATATCTTGTACCTAAATTAAGTTGCGTTCAGATTAATCTGCACAGATCAGAAATGGCCTCAGTTAATTTGAACCGGTTAATTGAACAGGATGCTCACGATCTTGCGTTCATACAGGAGCCGTGGGCAGACAGTAAAAGAATAAAAGGTCTATCGTCAAACAAAAATACAAAACTGATCTATTTCTCAGATGTGGAAAGACCGCGAACCACGATTCTTTTCAACAAACATCTGAAAATATTTCCATTGAATGAATTTATCTGTAGAGATCTTACAACGGTCCAGATAGAAATTCATCTTCCTCAAGATGGATTTCGCAAATTCATTTTAGCTTCTGCATACTTCCCGGGGGATGAGGACGATACACCACCAGAAATGGTAGAGAAACTCATCAAGTATTGCAACAATAACCACTACAACCTCATAATAGCGTGTGATGCTAACGCTCATCACACCGTGTGGGGAAGCAGTAACATTAACACAAAAGGCGAGCGTCTGCTTCAATTTTTGTATACAAGCAATATGTTTATTGCAAACAAAGGTAGTGAGCCTACCTTTAGAAACGCAAGCAGAGGTGAGGTCCTTGACCTTACTTTAACTAACATAACGCTACTAACCATATTAAGAACTGGCATGTTTCGAAGGAAGCTTCTATGTCTGATCATGCTTATATATGTTTCAACATAGAACACTACCCAAAGAGCATCCAGTACTTTAGAAACCCGAGGAAAACCAACTGGGAACTTTACACAACGTATCTTCATGATAATGTAAATAGTTGCGGCAGTATCAACTCTACATTTGAGCTCGACTCTGCAGCAAATAATTTGCAAGAAATTATCACTGAGGCATACAACTTTAAAACTCCAATAACTCAATCCAAAAGATGCAAAGATGTACCTTGGTGGAATGGTAACTTGGAGAGGAAAAGGAATAAAGTTCGTAAGCTCTTTAACAGAGCAAAAACAACAAATGATTGGATAGAGTACCTAGTAGCTCTAACCAATTATAATAAAGAACTCAGACAATCAAAAAGAAATAGCTGGAAAGAGCTCTGCAATACGATAGATAATCTGCCTGCTGCAGCTCGACTCCAAAAATTGATGTCGTCTGATCACACAAACCCTCTAGGCTCAATCTGCAAACCAGATGGTACGTATACCACCAGCTGCATTGAGACACTAGATACTTTACTTCAAACCCACTTTCCGGGTTCAATAGAATGGAGCACGGAAGATAATGCCAACGAAGACGTACATCTTCTAGATCCTGCAACTAAAAGTACTGCAGATCATTTAGCCAACACAATTTTCACCCCCAACAAAGCGAGATGGGCCATAGAATCCTTCGGTCCGCATAAATCTCCAGGAGGTGATAGAATTTTTCCGGTATTTCTGCAAAAAGGTCTAACAATCATTCTTCCATATCTCATACGTTTGTTCAAAGCAAGCTTTCGCCTTGCTTACATTCCTCAGATATGGCGAGAAACCAGAGTTGTTTTTATACCTAAGCCAGGAAAAAAACCAAATGAAGCCAAATCATACAGACCCATAAGTCTTACATCTTTTCTATTAAAAACAATGGAAAAGATGTTGGACTATCACATCCGTCATGTATGTCTCAAACAAAACCCTCTCAACTCTAGCCAGCACGCCTATCAGACTGGGAAATCTACTGAAACGGCGTTACACAAAACGGTGAAAGAAATTGAGAGCACCTTAAACTATAAGGAGGCACTTGCATGTACATTTAGGGACATACAAGGAGCCTTTGACAATGTCCACTTCAATGCAATCATCGAAATGGCCACAAAGAAAAATATAAATCCGCTTATCATTGCGTGGATTATCAAGATGCTAGAGAGTCGGAAGATAACGGCTACACTAGGGGATTATTTAGTAACTGTTACTGCATCTAGAGGCTGCCCGCAAGGGGGCGTGCTCTCTCCGCTGCTTTGGCTAATGGTGGCTGATGATCTCCTCACTAAGCTAAATGATTCCGGCTTCAACACTGTAGTCTATGCCGACGACTTGGCAGCCATGGTTAGAGGAAAACATGACTCCATTGTCGCTGGTCGAACCCAGACAGCTCTTAATATTGTATCAAAGTGGTGCAATAGATTGGGACTGTCGATCAATCCGCAAAAAACAAGCATTGTCGTTTTCACAAACAGGAGAAACTTCAATTTCGTTTCTCCTGTTCTAAACGGCGATCCAATACAAACATCAAAAGAGGTTAGATATTTAGGTGTGATCCTGGATAGCAAACTAACTTGGAACCCACACCTGAAATATATCTCTGATAAGGCAAACAAAGTTTTCTTCACATGCAGAAACCTGTTTGGGAGAACATGGAGTCTTAGCCCAAAAATGATACTTTGGTTGCATCAAAGTATTATAAAACCAATTCTAACATATGCAGCTTTAGTTTGGTGGCCTAAAACGCGCCAAATAACAGCTCAAAATATGTTTACAAAAATACAAAGGCTTGTGTGTCTTAGTGCCACAGGTGCTTTCAAAACCACGCCAACGTCAGCAATTGAGATTCTTCTAAAGCTTTCTCCATTGCACCTACATGTTAAATCTGTAGCGGTGTTGAGCGTTCATAGACTGCAGCTCACAGAAGGGTTTAAGCCGGGTAATCTAACTGGACACCTTAAACCCTTTCTGAATTACAATCTAAACTGCATACATACCATATTTCGGATTGTATGCCAAAAACAATAGATTTAGACAGGCACTTTGATGTCAAGATATTGGCCAGAGATCTTATTAAAAACTACATACGGTCACTGCCACATAACGCCAGCATCTGGTACACAGATGGTTCTCGAACCGAACATGGGCACGGGAGCAGGAGTGTTTGGTCCTAGAACAAAACAAACGGTTGCCTTAGGCACCACAACAACCATATTTCAAGCCGAAATTTTTGCCATTAGCAGTTGCGGTTTGCTTTGCGCTGAAAGAAAATACCAAAATATTGAAACATATATTATCTCTGACAGCCAAGCAGCACTCTTGGCACTAAAATCTACGCGCTTTGATTCAAAACTGGTATGGGAATGCTACCAAAATCTATTAAAAATCTCGTGCAATAACATAGTAACACTTGTGTGGGCACCTAGCCACACAGGAATACAAGGAAATGCTATCGCTGACGCTTTAGCAAAGCAAGGTGCCAATAAAAAATTTGTTGGACCGGAACCATGCTTTGGAATGGCCAAGAGTTCGCTCAAAATCACAATCCAAACAATGGAACAAGAACAAAATGCTAAATTATGGAGAAGCAGAGAGGGACTAGCACATTCCAAGAAGTTTCTAGGTAACCTCCCTGTTTCACCCTTAAAAACAATCGACTTAAACAGAGAGTCTCTAAGAATTTTGACGTGGTGCGTTACTGGGCATGGTCCTTTAAACCACCATCTTAACAAAATAGGTCTTGTTGTTCCGACAGGTGCAGATTCTGCTACTCGGACGCGGAAACGATGGAACACGTCATCTGCAGCTGTCCTCAACTCTCTGGGCACAGATACAACCAACTTGGTCATAGAAGACTAACACTTCCATTACCACAAAACGTCACTCCAATTGAGCTAATTAATTTTATTAAAAGTCTCAACTTGGATGACAGAATACAACCAGTAACGGCACAGACGACGACTGACTAATAACAAAATCAGGGTAAGCACAATAGACCTTCAGGTCGCAGTGCTACTTGAACTGTAAGTCTCAAGGCCCTCCAATAAACAAAAAAAACATCGTTTTGTAGATGGCGAAAAGATCAAAAACTGCAAGAAAATACAAGGGGAGGGGGGGGGGGAAGGGGCAATGACTGCAGATCGATTTGCACATTTTATTTATTCATAACAATAGCAAATTGTGAATAACTTTTATTTAAGAGGCTTCCGTGAAGAATACATTCCTGGCTGGAGTAGAGAGAGCGATAAATTATATGAGGAGTACCTTAGTAGTGGTGAGGCAGACGTGGCTGATGACTTAATTTACTCACTGGACGCCGCGAGAAATCAAAAGTGGATGTTGGAAACTTGATTTTTCCCATTCAAGCAGGGAAGCTTGGAGTCTCCTTCGGAAGCTGGGTGGCTCAAACTCATTTGCTCGTACTAACGATGAAATAAATGCAGAGGACAAATCATATCGTAAACATATCTCGTTCTTCTACTAATCGCCTTCATAAAAGAACAATTAAACGTAAATTAAGAGAAATGAAGCGCAATTGCTCGTCTCTATCGAAGTATGCGAACTCTTTTAGTAGCAAAGAACTTGATTCAGCTCTGTCCCAAACAAAAAACGGAAAAGCAGCTGGGTGCGATGGTATATTTCCAGAATTTCTTAGAAATGCTGGAAAAAATGTAAAACAATGGCTAACTAAATTTTTCTCGAATATTCTAGAAACCGGCAATCTTCCAAAACATTTCAAGACTTCAAAAGTGATAGAGATACTTAAGCCAGGTAAACCATTTAATGAACCAGGAAGCTACCGTCCAATTGCCCTTTTGAGCACCTGCTACAAATTGTAAGAACGGCTCATATACAACCGTATCGCTCCGATACTGAATGACCAGATCCCAGTCGAACAAGCTCGTTTCCGTCCCAATCGCAGTTGCACTGACCAACTGCTCGCTTTAACATTGGGTATCAAAAACAATAAAAAACAGGCGCAGTATTCATCGATCTCACTGCAGCATATGACACGGTCTGGCGAATTGGGATTATATATAAGCTGATCAATGCAATACCTTGTAGCACCATCTCGCGTTTAATTAACAACATGCTGGTTAATCGTGTATTCAAAGTCCATCTACATAATTCCTGTAGTAGGTCCAAAATGCTTAACAATGGTTTAGCACAGGGTTCCGTCCTGGCGCTATTACTTTTTTATTTGTACATTCATGACATTCCTGACACAACATCAAAGAAATTTGTTTACGCTGATGATTGGACCCTGGCCACTCAAAATAAAGATATGGGCGTCTTGGAAGATTTGCTTTCAACTGACCTGGCGATAATGAATGACTATTTTCGAACGTGGAGCTTATTTCCTAATCTAAGTAAAACCGAGAGATCTTGTTTCCACTTAAACAACAAACTGGCAAAACACGAACTATCAGTGTCATTTAATGGCACTGTCATTAAGAACAATCAACAGCCAAAGCACCTGGGCATTACTCTCGATAGAACTCTTTCTTTTAAACTCCACCTAGAGAATACGTCAAAAAAACTTAAAACGAGAAACAATATATTGCACAAACTGGCAGGCTCGACATGGGGTGCTACTCCAGCTACCCTCCGCACAACTGCACTAAGTCTGGTTTACTCAGTGGCTGAGTATGGCGCACCAGTCTGGTTGAATAGTACACATACTGAAAAAGTTGACTGCCAGCTGCATGCCACGATGCGAACTATAAGTGGTACTATCAGGTCTACTCCTTTACCTTGGCTCCAGCTGTATTAAGCAATATCGCTCCACCTGCACTCAGACGCTCACATGCTTTTATGCGTGAACATAAAAAGGTAACCAACAACATCACGTTACCCTTGCACGAATATTACGGTGACCATACTCGTTGTCGATTGAAGTCAAGAAAGCCTCCACATAAAACTGCCAGCAACCTGTTGGCAACTAATTTTAATATCTTGGATGCCTGGGACACCTCCTGGCATCATCACAACACAACTGGCCTTTCTATTACTAACCCGACTTCTACCCAACCTGGTTTCGATCTGCCACGTCATACCTGGACTACACTAAACCGAATAAGAACGAATCATGGACGTTGTGCTGATTGTTTTTACAAGTGGGGCATTTCAGAGTCCCCTCAATGTGACTGTGGAGCTCCACAACAAACCATAAAACACATTGCAACTGTGTGTCCAATTCGACGATACAATAGCAACATCGTAGTAACATGGATAGACTCACTCGATGTAAACATCTAATGCTTAAATGTACTGCCCAATGTTCAAATATTTTTACTTTTTAACTAAAGAGTAAAGACGCGCAATCAAATTGATTGTAAGCTTATTTAATGTGTATTCATGTTTTGTTTTAGGTAGATTTTGTAGAAAAATCTACCTTCTTTAAGTTTTATTTTTTAATGTGTCATAAAAACCATACGCTAAATAAAATAACTTTTATTAATAATAATTTTTTTTGTAAATTACCATCTTTTATCTTTAAAATAAAATAAACTAGATGTTTCTTTCTTTAATAGAACCGAAGTTATGATTATTTGAAAATAACTCGTCAAGCCAAAAATCACGAAATTCTCGAAATTTAGAACCGCTATATTTTCCAAAAAAAAATCAAAAAAAATCTTTGAACACGTATATCTTTTTTTCGATATAAAACCCATAAAAAAAATTTCAGCCAAATCAAAAATGTGTCGGTCAGATTTTGTCCAAATCTGTTCGGTTTGTAAAAGAATTACCCATATATGAATATTCTTATTTTTGTAGAAATATTCGAAATAGTCAGTCGTAGGACGAAATTCTGTGATTGTGTATCACAGAATTTCGTCCTACAAATAATTTTAAAATGCATTTTCAAAAGAAACTTGAGTGTAGAAACATTCCGTTATTTCAAAATAGCGAGATTTAAAGCACCATAAATTCAACACCTATAACAACATGAAAATCAAAGAATACCATTAAAATTTAAACAAATCGTTGTTTCACGTACATTATGACGAAACCCATGAAAAGAATTATTCTACATGCAAATATATTAGCTCACAAACTGTTTTTATATACACTGAAAAAAACATGTCCTATTTCCAATCGAAATGCAATTGTCTCAATCTCACCGTGCGGTCACATATGGCGAATCAAACTACGAAATTGCTTCAACAACTCTACAATTATAAATCGATGAAGTTGAGACAATCACACGAAATATTTATGTGAAAATAAAATATAGTTCAATTAATCTCAAATTCTTAAACCTTAAAATGAAAAATTCATGATATAAGGCCAAAGAAAATTTTTTTCAGGGAAATAGTTATTATCTTTATTCAACTACTGTTATATTGGATATAACACTTTATATTTTAAATAAACCTCATTCTGTTGTTAGGAAAATGTTATCGTGTAGTTGTCCCAATCACAGTGAAATTGTTTGCAAATAATTTTTCTTTGCATGAATAATCAACTGCCAACTTCGAGATGAGGTTGTCATGAACTTCAATTTTTTTTTCAGTGTATAGCTCATATATTAGCTCACTGAATTAGTTTTTTTCATAGTTTGGATTCTCATTTTAGGGCAAGAATCGAAATAGGGCCGATCGTTACATTGTTCACTGAAAATCGAGTGTAGAAACATTCAACTATTTCAGTGATGTCAAACTCGCGGCCTGCGGACCACTTGTGGCCCGCTGCATAAATTGTTGTGGCCCTCAACACTTTTTCTACAGTGTTTTAAATAAAAAATTCAAAATGCATTCAACCAAAACAATCTCAAAATACAAAATACACTTATAATTGCTACTAAAAATATGATCTTCCAATGCATACCCTGGTGTATTTGGCAACAACCCCTTTAATGAAAGCAGCTATACGTGGTGTCATCGGCAGATTAAAAGATTATGTTAAAACCCACCATAATAGATCGTTTCAAAACTTCTATTCATTGCAATATCCACCTTGCCGGTCATGTTGAAAAGTATAATTAAAATTGATAATGTATTTAAAAAAGTTGTTAAAATCGTTAAACTTATTCGAGCACGTGGTTTAAACCATCGAACATTAATGGTATTGCTAAAAGATGTGAAATTTATTATGAAGATTTGCCACATTATTCCGAAGTGCGTTGCCCTTCGAATCATAAGTTTTAAGATTTTTACAGCCGTTGGACGAAATCGTAATTTGTTTTTTCCAAATTACAGATTAAAGTCCCTGGTCCTCGCTGATTTCATTTAATGATTACCACATATTTTATAGTTCGTGAGGTGCCTGTCCTTGACGAGTCTGAAAACTTTTGTTCTGCCATTTTCATGGATTCAACCACTTTTTCGTTCGACATTCTCCAAAAAATGCCATTACTGGCCATCTCAGTCAACTGAATATTAATTTTCAGTGTAAAACATACGTACAACCTCGTTGTATGATCAAACATATTCATTCAAAAAAAGATACCCTTATAGAAAATACTAGTGTTGCAAAACGAAAAAAAAATCGTAACGTAATGCGTTTCGTTTAATTTTGTTTATTTTTTCGGTACGTTATTATTACGTTATGAAACAGAAAAATATTGTTTTTCGTTATGTTATAACGTTATAAATACGTTATTTTAAAATTAAATGTAATGTTCAAAATTAACATATTTAAATGTAAAAAATCCCAGCTAAGTCAGATTAGTTTAAATAAAAAGTATAAGTGGAAACAGAATAATTCAAAAAAATTATCGAACCAAATTAAATACATTATCCGAACTAACTCCATCAATACAATTTCGGAACAGTTTTATTTAAGTTGGTTTAAACTACTTTTAATAACATATTAAATCCACCAAAGATCAAATGAACTACGTCACAACTACAATTATACCATCACACATATTTTATAATCAAACATTACCAAACAATTTTATTTAAAAATCATCTTTTGTTGTTGTGTTTTTTGTTCTTATTTAATCTTTTTTCAAACGGTTATTTAGTAAAAAAAAATAAAAACAAAAGAGATTTTGATAATTTTTCTATGGTATTAAATGGCTTGATATTTTTTTGCAAGAGGTTCATTATAACGCTTATAAAAATGAAACCTTTTGGGTTAGAAAGCTGAAATTTTTTGAGGCTATAGTTTAAAAGTATGTTTAAAAGTTAAAATGAATTTAAATAACATAGACTTAAACATGATGAAAGCATTGCCTTTTGCGTTTGTTTTCATTTCAACAGCCCTTGGGTCTCAACCGTTAGACTTGAACTATTTTTTTTTTAAATTTTGGAAAGACTTATATTTTATATACGTGAAAAAAAGTTTTCAAATATGAGCTTGGCCATTTCAGCTAGATCAAGGACAGCAAAGTTTAGTAAATTTTTAAAACAGCTGATTTTTGAAGAACCTGAAAAGCCAAGGTTGTCATCTGGATAAAAATGATAAAAAAAGGCTCAAATATTCAATATTTTTAAACTTTATTAAAATATTATTATTCAAACGGAAGTTATAGCGCTCTAGATTATTCGATTTTTTAGGCTCTAGCCGCTTAACCGGTACCCGGATATGGCCAGTGCACGAACTCGTCCAAGACATTATTTGCCGAAACATACACAGAAAATTATTTTGGTGTAGGTCGAAAAATGCGACCGTGAGAGTGCCGCTAAATTTCGTTATACCTCATATCGTTATATATATATATATATATATATATATATATATATATATATATATATATATATATATATATATATATATATATATATATATATATATATATATATATATATATATATATATATATATATATATATATATATATATATATATATATATATATATATATATATATATATATATATATATATATATATATATATATATATATATATATATATATATATATATATATATATATATATATATATATATATATATATATATATATATATATATATATATATATATATATCAGTGGCGGATTATCATACAAGTTTTAAGGCAACCGCACCAGGGTCCCGCGATTCAGGGGCCCCAAACATAAGCAAAAAAAAAACTAAAACCAGACAAGTTTGAAATATATTTATTTTCAGGCATTAAAATGACATTTTTTTTGTATTTAAGTGTCTATAATTTCATCGAATTTAATTTCGTCCAAAAGTTTATTGTCAATAGAAAGAATGGATAAATCGTTCAAACGATCATTACTCATAGTATTACGCAAATAACTTTTGATTAACTTCATTTTTATCAAATTATCAAATGTGAAATAATTTTTGGCAAATTGACATTCGTCAATCAATTGATTTGCATTGAGATCTTTTGGGTATTTTGCTGTTATTGTTCTGCAAGAATTAGCAATCTCTTCATCACTCATTAAATTTAGATGTATCAAAAACGAGTACTATCTAGATCTTTATAATCTTTAGCACGCTCTCTCAGATTGAAAAGAAAAGCCTTTATAATTGGCTTGAACAACGATTTTTCAAGGTGGTCTTTTTGTTCCTCTAGACAAAGTGTTTGTGACGTTGAGCAAGATTGAATATTATTTGCGGTTTGAATATTAGATGAAACAGAATTTAAAAGCTGACAGGCATCATCAAAAATTTTGTTGTAATCTTTATTTTCCAAATCTGTAACTATTAAATCAAACAGTTTTTTCTCACCGTGACAGTTAAATTAGATTTTTGTAATGCTCGATTCACAAAATTAAACTTGGTTAGTACACTTTTTCAGAGGACAAGCATCAAAATATTTTCGAATTGACATAGTTTTTTTTATCAAACCTGTTACCACCGCTTTGTTATCGTCACTGAAGCTTTCCTTATGTAGGAAAGATTTTAAAACATGCAACACCTTTAAATAACAAGAATGTAAAACGTGAACTGATTCGTATCTAGCTGACCATCTTGTTCCAGTTGCTCTCTTTAACGTGTATTCGCTATTTTCGGTTAATTGTTCTTGTAATCGATTCCATCGAAAAAGGGAATATACGGAAAATCCATAAAGTTTTTCAACCATATCAAAAAACTTAGTTGCAGCAGTATTGCCAGAAACACTATTTTTACCGACTAAATTTAATGAATGAGCAGAGCAAGGGACAAAAATTGCTGTTTCATTTGTTTGACGAATCAATCTTTGTAGGCCACCATAAATACCTGCCATATTGTAAGCGTTGTCATATGACTGGCCTCTACTATTATCAATGTTTATTTCGTTTTCAATGTGGAATTTCATAATGATGTCAAAAAGATAATTCGATGTATGACCTTCGATTTCATCCTGAGTGGAATCGACACTAAACGAATAGTATCGAGACTATAATTTCCGAAACAATGTGACTTTTAACATGTTTTGCCATGATAGAGATGAATTCTTCACAAATTGTGCATAAAAGCTACGATGCTTTTCCTAAAAATATTCCGAATAATAAAAAAAAATCATTTGTCAATGTTACATGAAAAGAGTGTACCTTTTCCTTTATTGCCAAAACGAGAAATATGTTCTTGTAAAAAGGGATCAAATTTAGCCAATCGTTCAAGAGATCCAAGAAAGTTTTCATTGTGTTTTGATCCTAAAATTTCATCGTGACCACGAAAAGCAAGTCCTCGTGATGCAATTTTAGTTGTATTATTAAAAGATTTCTCGAAAGTAAGTGCATTTTTGATACGCATTTTATTTGTAAAATTATTGGTCATGTGATACTTAGACTCTTCATGCTTCGAAATGTGATGAATTATTCCAATTATTGAATCTTTTTAATGAAAATGCTTGCGATTTTCCATTTAAATCACCAAATAAACGGCATACAAAACAAAAAACTGCTTCGGCTGACCTGACGGTGAATAGATTAGCCAATCTCGTTTAATTTTTGTTGCATTTGTGAGTTTTCTATAAAAATGAAACTCAGTGAATTTTCGACCATATTTTCCAGCATTTTTCATTGCATCTATGTTTTGACACGCAAAGGCACCTAAGAAACTAACTGTATAATAGTACTTTATTGTTGAGATGTTTAATGAACTAGTTTATTTTCGATCAAAAGTTTACAATGCGAGCGAGCAATGTATCGAGCGAGCAATGAGTATTGCAAATTTGTGAGAAAATAAAATTCATTAAACACGAAAGCAATACGACGTTTTACTCTTCCGACAGAGAAGCATGTTTTAATTTAAAAATAAAATTCATTGATAAAATAAATAAAACGAATAAAGAGGACATCTTTATGGTAAATGAGGACGGAGGAGGACGGTCCTATCGAAAAGAGGACACAAAATAATCTATTGACTGATCACTATACAAAACTAATCGATCAAATTAAGCATGAAGTGAAACTCGACCATAACATTGAGTTAATTGAGAATACAACAGGTGATAAACTTGTACTTGTTGACAGCCTATGTTATGAAACATATACAGCTAAAAAAAATCATGTAAAACCCCGCCTTTATTGAAATGCAACTAATCGTCCAAATTTTAAAGGAATCGATCCAGTACTTAAGGAGATTACCTATTTTGAACAAACGAACATTTACATTTTTATTTATATAGAAGAAGATAGAAGATAGAAGAAGATAGATAGAAGAATATTTATTGAAATTCTATTAAAAGTTTATTGCAACACTAATCTTTATAAAATTGTTTGTGTGTTTTTTTACTGAAAATAATAATCAAAAGTATTCTTTTTACTAATTGAAATAAAATAAATCTGACTAAAGTCTAATTTAAATATTTTGTTTATATTTATTTCAATAACTTTTCTAAAAAAAGTGTTTTAGTTATTCTATTTTCTAGAGTATCGGTATACTACACCGGTAACGTGAGAAACTTTGTCAGTATTGGCAAAACGGAAATTTTGGAAGCGCTACTCTCGATGTAAATATGTTATTGATTACTTTCATTTTGAAAAGTAATCGTTCAGCTGGGAACGGTAACCGCAACAGTATTGACATCGAGCCTAATTTCATAGAAATAAAAAAAATAATCAACAATCTTTACAAACAATCTTTACAACAATCCTTACAACAATCGAATCAACGCTTGAAAACCACCACTAGTTCCGACCATATTGTTTGCGTTGTCATATGACTGTCTGCAATTTTGTATGTCAATTAAGTTTTCTTCGAGGAATTTTTAAACGATGCCAAAAAGATACTCTTATGTTTGACCCTTAATTGGAATAAAAGCAACTAATCGTTCATTGATTTTACCATCTTTTACATATCGAATGCAAAAAGCCAATTAATCCGAATGACTTACATCCAGAGTGGAGTCAACACTAATCGAATAATAAACTGCGTTAATGACGTTTGCTGCAATACGATTTTTGATTTCTTGCCCCATGGTGGTAATAAATTTGTCACATATTGTGCTTGAGAGGTACGACGTTCTTGATAAAAATATCCCAATAACAATCACTTTTATCATTTCATTAAGTTTACTTCAGATGTCGCATACCTTTTCCTTTGTTGCCAAATTTATCACTATGCTCTTTTAAGTAAGTATCAAATTTAGCCAAAAGCTCAAAAGCTCCAAGAAAGTTACCATAGTGATTCGAGCCCAGAGTTTCATCACTCTCGGAAGTTCGGAATTAAAACTTTTGTTTTTTATTTATTTTCTTTATAAATTATATATCTTTATTTAAAATATTCGAATAGATTATTGCTTTTAGATTGCAAAATAGAGAAATCGATAGTTAACCCATAGTTAAAAACTGCTGCAAGAGTATCGTTTGAACTAGAGAATCAATTCATGATACACATTTCAGAGATTTTTAAGGGCGTTATTGTTATCGTTTTTCCTGTTCTGATTTCAGACATGCAGTTTTGAATCATCAAAAAATCAGTTCTGTTTTTTAGCCATCAAAAATAAATTTTTGAAAATACTTTAATTTGCAAGGGTTTTTTTCGAAGCTGATGACCGTTTTATTTAGTAATCAATTTTGGAAAAAATGAAGGATAAAGGGCCCCCAAAAATTTACCCGCACCAGGGCCCCCTGAACTCTTAATCCGCCACTGATATATATATATATATATATATATATATATATATATATATATATATATATATATATATATATATATATATATATATTTTTTTTTTTTTTTTTTTTTTTTTTTTTTTTTTTTTTTTTTTTTTAAGGCGTTCATGCTCCATGTAGGAGCGTTGCCAGGCTAATCAGCTTCGAATATTCACCACGGTCATTCGCAACAGCGACATAGTTACCATGGCAGCCGATTTTTTTAAGGTCGTTTATTACGTCAGTCTCCCATTGTAGTCGTGGTCTTCCTCGCGGTCTACCACTCCCTGGGGTACTAACGTACATTTTTCTAATCATTCCAGACTGTGAATCGGCTCGTAGAACATGCCCAAACCAAGCAATCCTGTTAGAACGGATACAACCTATTATATCAGGACCCTCAAGAAGGTCTCTGATCTCAAAGTTATACCGGGTTCTATACTCTCCATCGTCTGTCTTAAGTGGACCAAAAATGTAGCGTAGGATCTTACGCTCAAATACAGATAAATGCGATTCGTCATTTTGTGTAAGGGTCCACGTTTGTGACCCATACATCACAACCGGTCTAATCAATGTCTTGTATAACTTGAGCTTGGTGTTAGTTGATACATACGGTGATCCAAGGAGAGGTTTAATTGAGTAGAAAGTTCGATTACCTGCAGCGATTCGAGCTTTAATATCTGTAAGTATGCTGTTGTTTGAGTCAAGCATTGATCCCAAATATTTAAAAGATTCAACTCCCTCAATTCGTTCATCGCCGCACATCAAATCTTTCTTCTCAGCCTCTCTTGAAACATTCATATGTTTGGTTTTATTGTAGTTAATTTGCAGACCAATTTTCCTAGCACCACTCTCAAGCGACTTGAAAGTCTCACTCATAACAGCTTCACTTCGGCCGAGGATGACAACATCATCAGCGTAAGCAATCATCTGTACTGAGTTTATTGACAAGATATTGTTATTAGTCGGTAGTTTCTTTTGACGGCACACATATTCCAAGGCTAGATTAAAAAGTATAGGAGAGATAGCATCACCTTGTCTTAATCCGGAGTCGACTTTAAAAAATTTTGATATTTCGTTCTCTACTCGCACACAGCATTGAGAGTTCTGTACTGTCATTTTGCATAGTGATACCAGTTTACCAGGAATTCCCATTGACACCAGAGCAGACCATAGAGTCTCTCGTTCGAGAGAGTCGTAGGCCTGCCTGAAATCAATGAAAAGTTGGTGCACAGGTATGTTGAACTCTCGACACTTTTCCAAAATCATCCTTATCGAGAAAAGTGCATCGGTGGTACCTCGGCCCCGCCGGAAACCACACTAATATTCTCCAAACAGTTGTTCAGCAAAAGGATTGATTTTGGATAGCAAAATGTAGGAAAAGATCTTATATGCTGTGCAGAGGAGAGCGATTCCTCTGTAGTTTGCACATTGTAAGCGATTACCTTTTTTATGGATTGGTATCAGCATAGCTTTGTTCCAGTCCTGTGGCATGGTTTCAGTCCTCCAGATCATTTGAACAAGTTCAAACAATCTTGAGGATAGAGTTTCGCCACCATGTACAATCATTTCGGATGTTATATCGTCGATACCAGGTGCTTTATTGCATTTTAATTTTGACAGCGCCGCATCGAATTCCTCTTTGGTGGGTTCGTCTACATGTACCTTTGACGCACGAATAAGCTTTGCTCGTCGCCCGACTTGTTGCTGGTCACTTAAGTTGAGAAGATTCTCAAAATAAGCGGCCCAAGTATCTAAAATATTTTTAAGGTCTACTTGTAGCTCCCCATCTTCGTTTTGAATAGCAGTCGATCTAGTTTGAGGGCCCTTCCTTAAGGTTTTAACCTGTTGAAAGAAGTTACGCGATTGATGTTCCTTATTGAAGCTTTCAATCTCCTCACACTGTCTCTTCCACCATTCTCTCTTCGTTCGTCTACATAGCTTTGTAACGGCTTGTCTTGCCAGTTTATAGTTCTCCTTCGTGGACCTGGTATTGCGTCCTTGTAGACACTTCAGATAGCAATCTCTTTTGTATTGAATAGCGTCAAGACATGCTTGATCCATCCATGGCTTCTGGGAGTGGTTCTGTGGTCGTCCAAGTATTCCCTCAGCAACGCTTAAAACAGCATCTTTGAGCAAATACCATGACTTATCGACGTCTCCATTAATGGTTTCTGATTTCTCCAATGTTTCGGCAATATGGATTTGATATCTCTCTTCTGTTTCAGCATTCTTTAATGATGAGATGTTAAAACGATTCCGTTGATTGAATTTTGGAATGCCTGGATTTGGGAAGTGGAACCTTATCGTTGCACATACAAGGAAGTGATCACTTCCAATGTATGCACCTCTAAAGGATCGCACATCCCGAACGCTCGAAAAGAAACGTGCTGTTACTAGAACGTGATCAATTTGATTTCGAGTGTTTCCATTCGGTGAGACCCAAGTCTGTTTATGAATCGATCGATGCGGAAAGAACGTACTGGCAATTCTCAAATTATTTGATAATGCAAACTCAGTCATTCTCTCACCATTATCATTCGAATTCAAATGCAGGCTGTTGGGACCCACCACATTTCCATAAGAGATATCTCCTCCAACCTGTCCATTAAAGTCACCAAGAACCATAATGAAGTCGCGTGTTGGTGTTTGTTTCATAACCTCTTCCAGTGCTATGTAGAAATTATCCTTCTCGTCGACGGTCTTAGCTTCAGTAGGTGCATGCACGGCAATAAGAGAAATATTGTTATATGTACCACGTACACGTAGGTAGCAGATTCTCTCACTGACCGGGATGAATTTCATCACGGCTTCTTGTATACGTGCACCAACAAGAAAGCCAGTACCAAATTCTCTTCGAGAAGGATGACCACTACAGTATAGAGAGTGACTATCCAAATCTTGTTTTCCGATTATCGGCTGTCTAATTTCTTGTAGAGCAATAATATCCATCCTATACCTCTCAGCCTCTGTTTCCAGACTTATAGGAGCATCAGGAGCGCTCAGGCTGCGCACGTTCCACGTTCCGATTCGGTAGTCTGGTCCTTTTTCACGTCCAGGTAAAATTCTGTTTTGTTGTCCGGGTCTGTTTTTCTTTTTCTGATCACCAAATTTAACATATTAGTTTTTTTCCGGGGTTAGGGTGTTAACCTTAGGCCCAACCCAAATTGTCGTGAATGGGTCCGTTCTGCATATTAAGGTCACCAGAAACAACCTTTTTACACGTTTATATAGCGAGCCGCTTGATTCAAGACAGACGCCCGCTCCAAGCCGCCCCTGACATGGAGAACAGACGCTTGAGTCGCATTGGTTGTAAGGCGCCAATTCGCCGTGATGTAGCGTCATTGACTAAGCAGTTTTTACTCTGCTTGTCTCCAATACACCAACCTAATTCTGTCAGCATTACCCAGGCAGCACGGCGTGGACGTCGAATTTCGGATTTCGCTACCCAATTCATATATATATATATATATATATATATATATATATATATATATATATATATATATATATATATATATATATATATATATATATATATATATATATATATATATATATATATATATATATATATATATATATATATATATATATATATATATATATATATATATATATATATATATATATATATATATATATATATATATATATATATATATATATATAGACTGGACGTTAAAAACTAAATTTTCCGAGACGCCCCCTCGAAAAATTCTTTGTGGTCAAAAAACCAGAATGGCACTATTTTTTTTTTTAAGTGAAAAGAACACGTGCCGCAAAATCATCGAAGTTTATTTTTTGATAAAATTGTTAATATCTCATAAAATATGCAGATGTCAAAAAAAATCATTTAATCTTTTTTGCAGGAAATTTAATTCTCTACAAAAAAGGTCCAAGTCATTTTTTTCCTAAAACCTATATTTCTGATGAAATTTTGAAATAAAACTTGAAATTCTTCGAAACTCGTAAAACCAAATGATGAAAAGTTTGACGAAAAAGCACTAATTTTGATTTTTTTTGTCACGATTATTTTTTTATACATTTCATTCTATAGCATAAGAAGGAAATTAGGACTTTTTCGTCATATTTATTTTTTATGTTTTTTAAAAATTACGAAAACTTACAAGTTCATTTTCAAAATATCATGAGAACTATACGTTTTCGGGAAAAAATGACTTGGACCTTTTCTGTAGAAAATTAAATTTCCTACAAAAATGGTTATGTGATTTCTTTTGACATCTGCATATTTTATGAGATATTTGAAAAAATCTATGAATTTTTCAAAAAATCAACTTCGACGATTTTGCGGCACGTGTTCTTTTGATTTAAAAAAAAAAAAAATAGTGCCATTGTGGTTTTTTGACCACAAAGAATTTTTTTAGGGGGCGTCTCGGAAAATTTAGTTTTTAACACCAGTCTAATATATATATATATATATATATATATATATATATATATATATATATATATATATATATATATATATATATATATATATATATATATATATATATATATATATATATATATATATATATATATCTGTAGGTGGGAGGTAAACTACACCAAGTCACATTCTTAAAATTTTACAGGAAAGCCAAAAAACTGTTTGGAAATGGACTATTTACTATGGACTTGGACTATTTAAAATTTTTCTATCTCGAAAACTATACTAGTTAGGACTCAGTGCTCTTAACCTCTCGGTAGAGAACAAAATCTTGATTCTAACAGTATAAAAAAACGTATTTTGAAAAAATTGGACTTGGTGTAGTTTACCTCCCACCTACAGATATATATATATATATATATATATATATATATATATATATATATATATATATATATATATATATATATATATATATATATATATATATATATATATATATATATATATATATATATATATATGCGCTGTCATACTGGCAGATCGCAGAGAGACTTCTTTGTCCGAGCTGCGTACAAATGGAATAGTTTGCCGGAACACTTAGTCTCAGGTGGCTTCAACCCACAGATGTTTAAAAAAAGCGTTAATCTACACCTCAGAACGCCAGTTGTTGTGGGACCCAGGTCTAGACCAAGGTCTTAAAAGGTATTTATGTGTTGTTGTGACACATATTCTAAACCCTATTACACAACACATTTTATTAAAAAAAAAAAAAAAATATGTATATATAAATATATATATATATATATATATATATATATATATATATATATATATATATATATATATATATATATATATATATATATATATATATATATATATATATATATATATATATATATATATATATATATATATATATATATATATATATATATATATATATATATAATTTTTTTTTTTTGTTTTTCCGTCTCCTTATCACATATAGTCGTTTGGCAAAATTTTTCCGAAATTCCGAGATGAAGCCCATTGCAATAGGTAGATTTTTATATGAAATCTACCTAAAATCGAAAATCTCTAATGAACAGTTACTTTTTGCATGCAAAATTGGAATAATATTAATTTTATACAATCGTAGTAAAATAAAATTAAATACATAAATATATTTTTACACTTTGATTTTCAGATAATTATACAAAAATTTATCCGAAAAAAGTGAAATGAAATATTAACGTTGTCGTTACGTTTTACGTTATTGTAGCGCAATGTAATTTTAAAACGTTAGGAAAGCATTACTTCCTGAAAGTATTACTAATAACGATATTTTATTTCGTTATTTCGTTTTTACGTTACGATTCAAGTAGCGTTTTGCAACTCTAGAAAATACAATTGAAAAGAGAAAATTTATGGAATTTTTCTAGGTGTAAGACTCTTTTGCTTAAAGATCCCGAGTTAAAATTTGAAAAATACGAAAAACAACTGAAAATGTTGGCAGACGATTTTAAATGGAGGTTTTCAGATTTTCAAAGTAGTGAGTCTCATTTCAATATTTTTTGATCTCCGATGTTTGTTGACTTTGAAAAAAGTGACGAAAGTTTGCAAAAAGGCCCGAGCAGAAATTAGTTAGGAAAAACCTGAATGCAACCAAGGCGTGATCAGGGCCAGAAATGGCAAGCCCCTATTAGGGCAATCTGATGTGGGCCTGTTCCGTGCTTGAATTAGAATACAAGTTTAGAATTAACCTTATTTGAATATATCCGTCCCTGATGGGGTTTTTCGTATATCCCGCCTGGTTGAGCAATCTAATCAGGGCCTGATACAAAATACCTTACTAGGGTTTGCCCCATTTAGTTTTATATGGCGAACTTGATCAGGTCCTGATCTGACTTTCCCAATCAGAGCATGATTGAGAAAAAAGCGTTACGCTCATAATCAGGGCTCTATCAAACTAGGGCAAACCTTATCAGGGCCGTATTTGAATCCTAAAAAATTTCTGCTCGGGATGTTTATAGAACTATGATGCGACACGTTATTAAACCGAAATTGGTATACCCGAGTTTTACGATTATTTATCTGCAGATTGCTGCCCAAGAACTCGACATTTTGTTACACGCATATTATCCATGTTTGGTAGCTACATATGTAAACACATTTTTCACAAATGAAGATGAATAAAACTGCGAAGCGAGCCAGATTAACTGAAGAATATTTAGCATCGATATTAAAAATTATATAAAGCCAAAAACTAATACCAAATTTAAATTTTGATTTAGAAAAGAACTGAATTAATAAATATATTTTTAAGAACTAATAAATTACTATATAAACATTTTTGTTTTGTTTTCTTTACAACAAATTTAAAAATTTTAATGGAACCAAGTTTGCTATGCCTGCTTTATTTCATAATAGCAAGATTTATAGAACCATAAGTTCAACACCTATCATATCACAACATGAAAATCAACGAATTCAATCAAAATTTAAACAAATCGCTGTTGCGCGTACATTATGACGAAAGTCATGAAAAGAATAATTCTACATGCAAATATATTAGCTCACAAACTGCTTTTATATATAGCTCATATATTAGCTCACTAAAATTGCTTTTTTCATAGTTTGGATTCTCATTTTAAGGCAAGAATCGAAATAGGGCCGATCGTTACATTCTTCAGTGAAGAGCATATCCCGACTAGGTAGTATTTTATTTGGGCATGTCATTTTATGATCCGGACTGGATCAGGGTAAAACATAGCAACGCATTATTAGGGCCTTATTAGGGGATTCACACCGGACCCTATCAGAAACATAATTTCGCTATTAAGGTCGGCCTTATTTATCCATATTGCATATTGCATTTGATAAAATTCATTTGGTTAAAATTCACTATAGAGTAATATCCATTTATTATATAGTTTGAAAAATTTCACCTATAGCTTAGTTTTCGCTTTTCGGTTGATAGACTATGATAATAGTGATTGAGGTGGTATGTATATTAAATCTTCTTCATTGGAAATTTTTATCGAGGAGTTTCTACTATTAACAGATACATGAAGCTGAAAATATATATATTTAAGCGTGCCAATTAAGCGTGCCATTTAAACTTGAAAAAAAATTTTTTACCTCGGACTTTGAGAATAGATAGTATTTTATGAGAGAACAATTACCAAATTTTTACAGAATTTTTAGCTCACACCATCGCCGTCAGTGGCGCTCACAAAATTCTATTCTTTGCCTCAAACAAAAACTTATGAATTTTGTAGGAAAATGGGTGCTGGGTTAAAATTAATGGGGTTAAAATTATGAAAATGGGTTAAAATTATTGGCTGCAATTTACACGCTTCTGTTAAGGGTTAAAAGTTTAAAGCCGAGATTTCGAGACATATGGCACGATTTTGTTTTAAATTTCTTCGTTCTTTTTTATGCTTTCGATTGATTTTTGTTTTGTGATAGACATCGAAAAGGAACTGGTCCAAAAAAAGAAACCAAATTGAAAAAACGTGATTTTAGCATATTTTTCACGTCTCGCCTGACTTTTTCATGTTTAAAAGTTCTTGAATTATCATATAAAAAATAAAAATGCCATTGTGAATTTAATTTTATTTAATGTAATCAAAACTCTAAAATTGTTATATATGCTATATATACAAGAAATATTTCGTTCAATGTTTAGTTGACAGGATGCAGAATGCGAGTTCAAGGTGGAAAGCCAATTTAAAACAACAGCGACAGTACAAAGTGGGATATTGTGAAATATGTTTTAATTTCAACGCCCACTCCCTTCAGAAGTATTAAAACCAAAATTGTATTGGGGTTTGCATATAGGCGCATCACAATATAGGTTGTATATCTTTTGAAGAGTATCTTAAATTGTACATGGGTCATGCTTTATTGCAAAAACAGGACGAAACGTTTAAACAGGCTTTTTAAGTACCTTATTTCACAGACACAGGTGACAAAAGATAGTTAACAATTTGGTGTTCAATTAGAATAAATACCATACAAACCTCGGTAGAAAATTCGAAAATCAACCATGCTCTACTTCGGAAATATAATTACCCTCGGTGGGAATGAAAAACATTACACCGCAGTATATAATAAACTGTTGTCTTTCGCTGATACGTACAACGGAGAACAATGTATTAGTCTATAAAACCATATACCAATCCAAGAGTCTAATTTACTTCTTTTTTAGAAAAAATAAATTTTATGAAAGATTAATTTCTACTTTGAAAACAAAATTTACCAAACTCACCAATAGCACAAAAACAATATTCTAATTGAAGGAAATCAACCTTAATATAATTAATAAAACCATAATTTGATCTCTTGATAACTAACAAAACACATTATTCTTACATAGCCCCAAGTTAGTACCAACACAAACTTAAAAACAAAATAAAATAAAATAAGGCAATAAAACAATGTAAAAAAACTAAAGAAAAAGAAAAAACGAAGTTTTATAAATTTCAAGGAATTTTGTACAAAATTACTGCGAATATTATACAAAATTCTTTGAAATTTATAGTATATTTGTTGTTGTTGTAACTTGTAAGTAATAAGATTTATGAGATTTCGTTTTAGAGTTATGACGAGATAATTGATTGAATGAAACATGCAGATAGAAAATATTGTAAACAATTCATATAAGAAAATATGTATAATAATAATCAAAACAAGAAAACACGTAAAATTTAAATATAGTTATATTACGATGATGTTGTTGGTTGATGGATTGATATACACATTACACACAATATAAAAAAGGAGTTTATTGCGCAAGCAAAAACACAAAATCTGATAATGATACGCAAAAAATAAAACCTGATTATCACGAAAATAAAAAGAAATTTTTTTTGCTAAATTAATTGTGTTCAAGCATTTCAAATAGTACATTATTATGCAAGGACGTAAAGCTAAAGATTTTGGACGTATGTTGACCCACATTAGGTCCAAAATAGCTTACGTCCGTGCGTACTATTTTTTATTCGCCGCTAGTAAAATATTTAAAAAAGTTGTTTATTCTAGATCAAAGTTATAATTTTGCATAAATTTTCAAATGCAAATATGTTGAACAAGTAACCTTTGACAAAATATGTGTTATTTTTTTTCAAAATAATTGTATAACTATGACAACAATAATTTTAATTGGATTATGAAATTTTGAATTTAAAGGTTGCTTTGATAAAATTTCTGTTTTTTATAGAATTTAAACATAAACAAATGTGTTTGTAACTCCAAACTTTTTTGGACGTAACTATGACAACAAAATATATGGTTAAAAAGTGACACTTTACGGCCGCAAATCACAGTAATAAAGTACCACTTTAATATGTAGGCGAATAAAAAATATTTTTCCTGTGGCTAATGTTTTTTGGATTTAATGTTGTTTTTGTTGCTCATTTTTTTTGATTTGCGGAACTAAAGAGCACAACTCAAATAAAATTTTGATGGATTAACATAAATTAATTTTTTTTGTTCTTAAAAACAACTAAAAAAGATGGTGTGTAATTGGATTGAGCTGGTTTCATAACAACACATCATTAAAATAAATTTAATTTTGTTTCGAAAATAAATGACAGAGAAACGAAGTTTTTTGTATGAAAATAAGATTTTTTGTTTTGATTAAGAAATTTGTCATTGACCGATTAAGTTCAAACTTGTATCAACAACTGTTAATTTGTTGATGGTTTTTTTCATTGCCGTAATGCTCCATTTAAAAACGGACACCCATCTTTTAAATCAGCATGACGTTACACCCTATGAAAGAAGTAAAATATAAACGCCATTAACATTTTTATTATATTTTGGATGAGCCTTGTAAATAGCGTTGCAACCTTATAGTAGGGGAGGCGAGCGACAAAAATTGCAAGCACTTTCTAAAGGCTGATTTTTTAATATTATGTCACATATGTTGAGTGGAGAAATAGTCTGCAGTCTGTCAGCTGGATTCGTTAGCGTTTGGAGTGGGTGGGGCTAAAATTTTGTAAAAACAACCATGTACCTTGGAACTACTTTCTAAAACCTGAAAATTAGTTTGAGAGCAGTATATTAATTAAAAATAAGTTTTATGATCGTCAGTCATACAAATCCTGTAACCGAACGCGTCAGTCACGCGTTGAAGTTGTAAAAACGGTAAATCGGGAAAGTACTTTCTAAAATCTGAAATTTACTGAAGAATTTCATGAAGGTGAAGAATATTATTATAATCACAAAAAAAGTAGTCAGTCAATTTATTTCTGTAACATGATGCCGTCAGTCGCAAATAAAAGGTTGTTCTTCTGTAATAAATATAAACATATATTGAATGAAGTTTCTTTTTTCAAGTCGCCGCAGTTGTTATAAACATCACTTGAATCTTCATTTTCTGGATCAGTTATATCTATCAATTCATTATCCGCAAATGAATATAAGTGCCGTGCCGGTGCAATAAGCACAATGTTTAGATTCAAAATAATTAAATACTTCTGTATTATAGAAGGGCAACTTTTTATTTGCGACTGACGGCATTTCTTACAGAAATAAATTGACTTTTTGATTTTTTGTGATTATAATAATATTCTTCACCTGTATTTAGTTTAGTTTATTTAGAAAGTACTTGTACGATTTACCGTTTTACAACATCAACGCGTGACTGACGCGTTCAGTTACAGAATTTGTGTGACTGACGATCATAAAACTTACTTTTAATTAATATACTGCTCTCAAACTAATTTTCCAGTTTCAGAAAGTAGCTGCAAGGTACACGTTTTTTTTACAAAATTGAAGCCGCTCCCTTTCCAAACGCTAACGCATCCAGCTGGCTGACGTCATACTATTTCTCTACTCAACCTATGTGACATAATATTAAAAAATCAGCATTTAGATTGAAACTAATTTTCGTTCTCATGAATTTATAAAGACATTTCTCTCGATGTTATTATTGTGTTAATTATGATTTCGCTTATTTCTCATCAATGAAGCAAGCAGAATAACTGAAAACAACAAACAATCAATACTTTATGACTTATGTCAATAGTTACTCTTTTCAGTCTCTTTTATGATCCACGGTCTTATAGACAATTCATTCGTTTACAATAAACATCAAGTAACATAACAAAGCCTTTCTCTAGGTATTATCCTAGTGACTATATTAATTTAATACAAATAATATGCGCTTATAGAACCAGAATTAAAATAAACGTAAGTAAGTAATAAAATTTAATTGACTAACATAACTAATTCCTCATTAATCTTTAATTTAAAATTTTTTTTGTTAAGATTTTAATTGATTCAAAGTTGATTCAAGTGTCACATAAAGAAGTTTTATATATAAGATAGATAAGATACTCAAATATTCTAGTTTTCATGCAAATATATTGTTTTAATGATCTAATATAAATGACGCATGAACTCAAGAACTTATTGTGGTATTAATAAAAAGGTAAATGGCAAGATTTCAATAGTAGTTTTAATTTGTAATCTAATAAAAACTTTTGTAAACCCGGTGTAAAGTACTATTACACTATACTACTATAGTAGTACTACTATACTACACGTACTACTATACTATACGCATCTGATAGCCAGTGCAAGTGTAAGTTTCAAACTCTTTATAACAGAGTTATATTTCTGAGTTATGTCTGCTCCAATCTTTTAATTCTCATCCCAATCTGCTATGAGCAATGATAAAAGTAAAAATACAATAATCTTATATTTGACTTTTATATTTGTATGCAAATAGATTCCATAATTTGTATATCATCATAAAAGAGCTAAACTAGCACACTCGAAAAGTACGAATAGAGTACACAGAACACCTGCCATGCAATTTCGACTTGCTCGAAATTAATCATTGTTTAATTAATCAACACACAAAGTTTTATAAATTTTGATTTTGATATCTATTTGAAAAATAATTATTGAGAAAAAATACAGATTTATTTGAGTTACAAATTAGTTTTAGATTTTAGGAAAAAAGATGTAGTTTTCCCCAAAAAATTTTTGTGAAAGAAAGGTTTCCTAATTTTCCTTTATTTTTGTTGAGTTTTCTGAGAGCAGTATAAAAATGCGTCTATAGAGTCTAGCTTAATTTTTTTAGCAATATTGCAACAAGCTGAAAAGGCTAGATAGAGTTTTCATGTTCGTGAAGCTAATAAGTCTTTGCATTTCAAATGATCCAAATTAAATTTTATCACTTTTGATACATACAAATTAATTAAATTATGTCCGAGCATTTGTTTTTTATATTTTTAGCCATCAAAACGTTTGATATGCATCAATTATTGCAATTTAAATTTTTCCTGCTTACTAGACTTATAATATAAGACATACACGGGCCATTCCACGTCAAACCAGCCAAAAATTTTTAATTTTCAACTTCACCATTTTAAGTTTTTATGAAACTTACAGAAATCATTTGCTATGAACAGAAAAACACTGTTTTCAAATTTTTTTTATCGCATTCCGTTTGTGTGTAACTAATTTTCAAAAACTTGGAATATCATCATTTTGGGGCTCGTCTGTATTTAGTTCAAATTAATCACTTAGATTATAAAATGCTTATAGAATGCTTGCCTCTAATGCTTAATGCATGTGTTATTCATAGGAAAGGTGCGATAGTGTTGATGTACTGCGGATTTAAAAGCTTAAGGATCGTACGTAGCAGGAAAAACAGTTTTTGGTAATCGTTTCCACCAGTATTCGGAAGGTGAAAGGAAAGAGTTATTTTAGCTAGAGGTTCTCACATATGAGACTTTCAAGGAATGCTTATGGGAATGCAAAGATTGTTTTGTGGCTCAGGGAAATCTACGTAAGAGGTATTAAGTGATTAATTTCTTTGGCGTATTTACCATAATAGTATCTGTATAATAATGTTAAAGCCCCAACCATTCTTCTATGATGCAGCGAATTCATACCTCATGTTATCAATGGATCATCGATCAGCTTCAATGCACGCTTGTGAACTCCATCGAATAAATTTAAAGAGGCTTACTGTGCTGCAGCCCATAAAATGGGTGTCGAATTCAAGGATCGATCGTATTTATGCTTCATAGATCATAGTAATTTCAGATGGAGAGTAAAAGATTTTACACCGATGTAGGAACCCAAGTCGTTGAGACTCCAATTTCGCCACCGAAAGAATCTGCGGTAATGCCATTTTAATTTATGATGGATATTAGTGCGTAATAGTTTAAGTGCGTGGGTTTATTAGTGGTACCCCGTAAAACGTTGCATCGGTCCTATATGGTAAGGTTTTATGGGACAAAACACACGGTTTCATAGAATCAACGTCAAACTTTAACCTCAGTTTGAATTAGTCAATTTGGGTTTATTTGTTTTCGTATTTTTGTGGTTTTCGTATATTAGTCCAGTTCAATTAGGTTTATATCTCGGAACCTGGTTATAATGAACATAGATTTAGATGTTTACGGATTTTTTGAATTTCTTATACTAAAAAGTAAAAAGTTTACCTATTGAAACCTTCCGCTAATTGTTATTTTTAAGAGCTGTCGCATGAAAATTATGCTACTTCTAGTATAGTATACATTCCTTTTACAGCTATATTAATTTTTCTCCCGAGAATAACTAAGTTTCTATATAAAATATACATAGATTTTCTTAAATTTTGTATAAACAACCTTAAAAACTACAACAGTTATTATTTTCTTAAAATAAATATTTAAAAATTCCAAAAATTGTATTTTTAGTAGAAATTTTGATTTTTTGCTTAATTTTACGGATTTTAAAAATTGCGGTAATTTTAAATGGGTAAACTTTTTAGCTTATGGTATTAGAAATACTACTAAATCACTAGTATTTTTCTTTGAATTAAAATTACAAAATTATCTATCAGTTATGCGAACATAAGAAGATTGACTGTAAACCTTAATTTAGTCCATCTTTTTCTTGAAAATATGGAACCTGATATTTTGTTTTTAACGGAAACAATTATCAGTGCCCGTGCTGTGAACTTAGATAGAAGTAGATGCCTTTGTTCTAATTATGAACATGAATCCTCTTTCTACATTAAGTATGGAGTTTGTGCTTATATTAGGAATACTACTCTATATGTGAGATTGGGCACATATGAAGTAAATACTAAATTTCACAATATGATGTGACTAAAAATTAGCTGCCCAAGTCAATGCTGTTTGTCTTTGGACTTTATCGGTCGTCTAATTCACTTGGGAACTTTAATTTATTTTATGACTTATCTGAAAAGAAAGACAGGTTGGTTGAGTATCCTAATGCAAAGTTTATAGTTCTTGGAGATTTTACTGTCCACAATAAAACTGACGAGGTTGTTTTTTATCACAGTTTTACTCAAATGATATACCAGCTAACTAGAGTTCCTGACATGCCTGCAGGACAAAGCAGTAATTTACCTGATTTATTTTTGACAAACGATCAATATCTGGCTCATTTTAAAATGTCAGAGCCTTTGGGTGGCTCAAATCATATTTTGATTTCCACACAACTAAATATTCAAATTCCAAAACAATTTAAAGCAAATCCTTGCAATGTTAGGGTTTACAAAACTGCGTATTGGCCAGGACTTAAAAGTTTTTCTAGACATTTTTCTTGGAAACGCTATTGCCTTACCGGCTGAGACCCAGACATGGCTGCATCAAATGTTCCGGAAACTATAATTGATGGTATGCGCTGATTTATTCCTAATAAATTGATCATTCCGAAGACTTGTATGTGGTTATCTAGTAAATGCAAAAAAGCTATAAAAGTTAAAAAAAAGACTTTTAGAAAGTTTAATCAAAACATAACTGATGAAAACCTTAAACAGTACCGTAAAGAGAGAAATTTATGTCGTAAATTAATAGATGAAGAGAAACATCTATTTAATAGGAAGAAAGCATCTAAATTCGCTGATTATCCGAATGTTCCACACAATTTCTATAAAGCCGTAAAGGCTGTCCAAAGCTATTTTTGTGAATCTTTACTACCACTTCTTCTTGATAGAGATGTACCTATCAGTGATCCAAAAGAGAAAGCTAATTTTGCTTGGGCATTATTTCTCTATAAACTCTACTTTAAAATAACATAATTTTCAACCTAAACCTATTTCTAAATGTTCTTATAAAATTAAGCGGATAATTTTTAGAAAAAACATTATTCGAAAAATGCTTTTACTAATCAATACTAACAAGGCAACAGGTCCTGATTTTATTCCTCCGATTATACTTAAAATATTTGCTAGGGAGCTAGCACCAATCCTCACTAAAATCTTCCATTTGTCATATAAGAAAGAATTTTTTCCTGAAATATGGAAAATGGCTAGTGTACAGCCAGTTTCAAAAAAGGACAGCAAGACTGATCCTACAAATTACAGACCCATTTCAATTTTTTCGGTTGTTGCTAAAATTTTTCAGAAATATATCAATTTTAATTTAATGAGCTTCTTAGAGTCTTCCAAATTACTTAATGAGAGACAATACGGATTTCGATAAGGATGAGCGACGGGAGATTTACTGCCTTTTGTCACTCATATCTGGAACTGTAACAAGTCGCTTGAGAACTTTGGAGAAACATTCGGTGTGGCCCTTGATATTTCCAAAGCATTTGACAAAGTATGGCATAACAACCTTATATGCAAATTGAGATCCTATGGTTTAGACAAGCAGCAATTATATCTTGGACACAGAGCTTTATATCTGATCGAAAATTTCAGGTCAATGTTGACAGTGTATAATCGAATACTTTTTCAACTAATGCAGGCGTTCCTCAAGGGTCCGCTTTGTCATCATTCTCTTTTTCTTATCTATATTATTGACTTGTTAGGCTCAACGGTTCCCCCTATACATAGTTCATGAAGCACCTTAATTATATACACCCTTAGCGCTTAGCGACTGTAGATCAAAATTGATAGATTCCCTTAACAATGATCTTAAAACAATTATGGATTGGGGTATTGCTAATAGTGTTGAATTCAATACAAGCAAAACAGGTTTGTTATTTTTTCTAGAATAACGATACCTAATCCTTTTCCATTAACGTTTGGCCCCAAAAATCTTTTGGAGAATGACTTTGTGAGACTTCTAGGAGCTAAGATTAAAAATAATATGAAGTGGAATTCTCATATTAGTTAGGATTTTTAGAGCAATGTCGTAAGTTTTTCAATAGCGAACAACTTCTTTTAGTTTATAAATCTTTTATACGTCCGTGCATGAAATACTTTTCTCACATATCGTGTGGAGTTTACTTGAGTAGTTTAAATTGCCTTGATTCTTTACAGCGTTTAGCTATTAATCTCATTGGTAGCTTAAGTCTTACTAACGGTCTCGATTCTTTGTAGCACAGAAAAAATGTTGCTGATTTGACTATTTTTTATAAATACGTTATGGATGAACGAGCTTCTGGAGAGATTATATCTATTTTACCTAAATCTGCAAACCTTTCGCATCACACCAAAGGAACTGTAGCAGCCCATCAATTTACGGTTCAAATAATTAAGTGTAGAACAGTAAGTAGCCTTCCAACGTGATTTTTTCAACAGAGTCTCTCATCTTTGGAATGCCTTACCTTCCTGGGTTTTCCCTGATGACTTTAATCCTCAAAGGTTTAAAGTTTACGGTCTTAAATTTCTTAGAGAAACTTAAATTGCATTCCATTTTTATTCCTATTCGGTATGATACCTTCGGTTATTCAGAGACGTTAATTTATAATTTATTATAATTAACACTTAACATGCCTAAGTTTGAATTAAAAAAAAAGTGCAGAATTAATTCAAGCTCTACATGTATCATTTCAATTTCAAGTATCTCAGGGTGTATAAATTATGGACAGTCGTTAGAGCATTATATGGGGTTTCATTTGATATGCTACTCCCCTATGTTGGGTCTTTTCTTAGAAAATCTCTAAAAACTTTTTTCGAATAAAATGAAAGCCAGTTTTTTTTTAAATTTTGAAAAAATCATACATGTTTAGATATACTATATTAAATAAATTCAGAGTGGGATTTATATATGGGATCAGAAGCTATAGTAAAAAGAAAGAGGTAATGTTCAACTAATACTCGAACATTGCTTTCGATTTTGTGTTTTTACATATAAATAACAGTAAGTTCAAAGTTGAAAAGGCTTGTAAATTAAGAATCTGTTGATTAAGTATTTTAAATGTATTTATTTGAAAACAATACTCATGCTCATGCAATTTTTTTATTGTAACTATCATGTAATTATCATTGATAAAAAAAGTACACTTTAATCCTTACTTTTGTTTCTTTTTGCTAGCCATATCTTAGTTTTATATAAATAAAGGAATTTACCACTCAGATCTACTGTTATTTACATGTAAAAATACAAAATCCAGAGTAATATTCTAGTATTAATGCAACATAACCTCTTTCTTTTTACTATAACTTCTGATTTCATGAAAATCCCACACTGAAATTTTCAGAATTTCCTTAATATAGTATATCTAAAAATAAAAGATTATTCAAAAGTTTAAAAAAACACTATATTTGGTTTTTTTTTCAAGAAAATGTTCTTAGAGATTTTCATAAAACAAGTTTCTAACCCAATATAGGCGAGTATCATATCAAGGAGTATCATATCAAAAGAACGTGATTTTTTTACAGAGTCTCACATCTCCGGAATGACTTACTCAAAACTTTAAAATCGACGTGAATAAACTCCTCAAAGAAAATTAATAAATACTTCTGAGCACTAGTTCCCCAGTTAGCATGGTATCTTCGGATATTCAAAGACGTTCATCTGTAATTTATTATGGTTTGTTAACTTAAGCGTGCCTAACTTTGAATTAAAAAAAAAAAACCCCATATGATGAGAAACCATAATATAAGAAACCCCCTTGAGGTCAAATGATTTCTGTAAATTTCATGAAAATCTAAAATGGTCGAGGGGAGTAACTGACCGGTTTGACATTTTTGTTTGTAAAAGTTGTTCGTTGATAGCTTTTCATCCTAAACGTTAAAAATTTTCAGCGTATTGCTTACAAATTTCTAAAATCGATTGTCTTGCTTCGCTTTACACCTCTTCTAGATTTAATTCATCTAATATTTTGTTAAATCTTTGCTCTAATGTCATGCTGCTCTTGCTTTTACCCATTCGTAGTACATGATAATTTGTAATTGGTACTATCTTTGCAGCTATATCTTTTATGGTAACGTCATATTCTTTAGTTTTTAAAATCTTGACATTTGCAGTGCCTTTCGCTGGTACTATGATGTTTACTATAAATATTCCTTCCTGTATTTCTTGGTTGAGTATTACACGGTCTTCTTTCAAATCTATGTTGACTGATTTAATAACTTGACATCTGGTACTATAAATCCGCTCTCATCTGGTAATCGTGTATTCATTGGTAATACGATTTCTTCTTCATTAACATATATCGAGATAGTATATGCTTCGTAGTCAATTTTACAACAATTTCTGTGCAGAAAATCTCTGCCCAATATGCCATCCGTCTCTATCGGAAATTTCTCATTAATTAAGTGGAATTCCTGCTCCACATTGTTATTATTTATATTTAAAATCGCTTTTGCCGTTTCTAGTGAATAAGTTTCATTGCTGGTTACGCCCGTAATCTTTCATCTTTCATCGTTTATAGTTATATGCTCTGTTACTTTATTTACCTTGAGGAGAGAAATATCTGTATCGGTATCAATTAAAAAATTTTTATATCCTTGCGTTATATTCGTGCGAATTTTTATGTAATTAGAATTTGTACTAAGATTTAGCTTAAATATTTTCATTGGGATTTTACAATCATGGAGTTATCCGTTAACTGGACTTCGGAGACTCCCTCCCAGTTTTCCGCTTGTGTTATATTAACTCTATTGTTATTTCTTCTAGTAATAGTATTGTTTTTATTTAATTGATTATAGTTTCCATTCTGTTGGAAACTATTTTTATTTCATACTGATATCTAAAACGACATTTTTGGGATTATTTATCGTACAAAAAGTTGAACTTTAACGTCTTAGGACTTTATAAAATTTTAGCGTCCTAGGGCTAAAGTTCAACTTGTTGTACCATAAACATTGAACTTTAACGTCCTAGGACTTTATAAAATTTTATAAAGTCCTAGGACGTTAAAGTTCAACTTTTTGAGCAAAATTTAAAACTCATTTCTTTTTATTTTAATAAATTTCCAGTATGAAATAAAATTTTGTATTTACCTCAAACAAAAAGTGTTTTTAAAGGTACTCACTAGTAATTTAGTAAAAAACTAGCTCGTACTTTAAAGTTTCACTTTTCGTTCTAGTTAAATAAATAACTATTATTAAAGTTATTATAATTCCTATCATTATATTGAGTATGATTCTTATTTCTATACCCATTGTTATTATTATTAAAATTATTATTATTATTAAAATTTTTATAGTTCTGATTATTATAATTACTAAAATTTCTATTATTTTGGTTATTATAATTATTAAAATTTTTATTGCTTTGATAGTTCGAACCTTTTGACCTAAAATTTCTACCCATCTGATTCCTAAAGTCATTTCTAAAGCGTCGCGAACAGAACAGACTAAGACCACACACATGTTACACTTCAAGTGTAACATGTGTGTGGTCTTAGTCTGTTCTTCGATTTCTGCAGCGTATTGGATAGCTTCCTGCAATGAGCCTAATCTTGCAGCATATACCATAATTTTTATCGGTTCATTTAACCCAGTTTTATATGCATTAAGACCCGTTTGCTCGTTCAATTTGGTGATTATATCAGTGTGTGTGGTTCACCCTGATACCTGCAATGAATTTCGCTCTGTAATCAATTCTTCTATCTTATTACCAAAGTTTTCAGCCGATTGATTGCCTTGCCTCGATTAGGCAATCTGTGTCTGCGAATTCAGACATGTAGATCGCTTCTTGAAAATCTTGTAATTCTTTTAACTCCTTAATAGTCTTTGGTGTTTTAGCAGCTATCAGTTTTGTCTTGGCGTTAGCTGTTAATCTAGTATCTAAGATAAATTTTATCAATTTTTCTTTTTCTTGGTCATTGGTTAATGTTCCGCTAAAATGTTGAATCAAGTTTAGAAACATTGGTTTGCCATCGAAAATTGGCACAATTTTCAATGTTTTCTCTATATCAAAAGACATGCTGTACAAACAATCACTTTGTAGAGAAATTTTAAAAGATTTTTAGAATAACCTTTGAATTTTTCCTTAAGTTCTTCGTAAACCGTCGTGAATCTACTCTTTAGTCTATCCGTTACCTCATCCGCTGTATCTAAATTTAACTTCTTAAATAAATCTCTAAATTCTGCCCTTAAAGTTTTTAACGGCGTAGAACAGTTCAAAATATGCTCATGCGAAAATTCTCTATTTGGATTTTTTTTTAGGTTTGTTAGTGTTCTTTCTAACTCTTTTATTATATCATTACCCCTTTTCACTAATTCCATGTATCAAAGTGAACTACCAAAATTCAAAACAACACAAAAATATTTTATAGCCAAAGAAAAATTATCAAAACAACACAAAATTGTTTTTATGGCAAAAGAAAAAAATATGGAGGGGTTGAAATCTCACAGCTCTGAGATATCAAGACTTCGGTCTGGGTTAAGGATTTTGATATAGTTTTCGGCAAAAAACTTTTATGAGGACATGGTTTTTAGTTTTGGGCAGCGAGGTACATCAAACATAACTCTTTGTTAAAGTACAAGTATTTTTTATCTCTGTTTAAAAATTTATTACAAAACTAACACGAAACATCAATACGTTGCCGGAAAATTATAATCAAAATTCCAAAAATATTGTTAAATTAAATAAAATTAAACTTTTTCAAAATTCCAAAAATATTCCAAATATTAGAATAAAATCAAATATTTAAATTTTTTCTAAATTCCAATAATATTTCAAAAATTCTTAAAAATTCAAACTTTTTCCAAAATTCTAAAAATATTGCAAAAATTATTACAAAATCAAGAATTGAAACTTTTTTCAAAATTCCAAAAATTATCAATTATCATTCCAAATTAGTATCAAAAATTAAAAATATTTCAAAATTCTAAAAATATTTCAAAAATTATTACAAAATCAAAATTAAAACTTTTGCCGAAATTCTAAAAATATTGCAAAAATTATTACAAAATCAAAAATACAAACTTTTTCAAAATTCCAAAAATATTTCAAAAACTATAACAAATTCAAAAATTTCCATGTCCAATTTCATTTTAAATTACATTTACGGCGTAAAAACAGCTACATTTTTTTCCCAAAAAATTGGCTAAAAAATTAAATGAAATCATTTTTTGACACACTTGACATTATTTTTTGACAAACTTATAATGCCATAATTCTCTATAATAATATTAAATTATCATGTCATACGAACTATTAATTTTATTTTTTTCTAAAAAAATTGGATAAAAAATAAATAAAAACCTTTCTTTTGACACACTTGACAACATTTTTTGACAAACTTATAATGCCATAATTCTCTATAATAATAATAAAATTTCATTTCAAACAAACATTTTATTTTTTTTGCAAAAAATTAGGTAAAAAACTAAATAAAAATCTTTTGACACACTTGACAACATTTTTTTGACAAACTTATAATGCCATAATTCTCAATAATAATAATTAAATTTCATTTCAAACAAACAATTTTATGTTTTTCCAAAAAATTGGGTAAAAAAATAAATAAAAATCTTTCTTTTGACACACTTGACAACAATTTTTTGACAAACTTATAATGCCATAATTCTCTATAATAATAATAAAATTCATTTTAAACAAACAATTAATTTTATTTTTTTTCCAAAAAATTAGGTAAAAAAATAAATAAAAATCTTTCTTTTGACACACTTGACAACATTTTTTTGTCAAACTTATAATGCCATAAATCTCAATAATAATAATAAAATAAAATTTCATTTCAAACACAAACATTTTATTTTTTTCCAAAAATTGTGTAAAAAAATAAATAAAAATCTTTCTTTTGACACACTTGACAACATTTTTTTGACAAACTTATAAAGCAATAATCTAGATTTTGGTCTCACATACCAATCCCGACCATCAAGATTTCTCCAAATTCAATGTTCCTACTCGTAATCACTTAAAATGAACGTTTTTTAAGCCAAAAATATGCAAATTTCCTTGTTTTGCTACACTTAATGATTTTTTTGACACACTTCCGGTACAGTTATCGAACACAGCGTCCTTTCGGACCTGTCCCTTGAGTATACCTATTTTTAGAAAAAAAAATTTTTGAAATCCCTCCAGTGGTTTTCCCTGCAGCGTAGGTAAGATATACATTTTTTTTATTTGCCTTTTTAGAATCAGTAGGTCCTAAAACGTCGAGAAATGCCAAAAAAAGTGGGGGTAAGAATTTCGCGTTTGGCTCATGAATGTAATACTTAGGTCTTTCAGACCGAAGTAATATACTCATAAATTTTTTGGATAAGTAAATTATGGGATGCAATTTTTAACAGCCTACAATCAAAGTATGTTCCGCAGGACTGAATTTGGAAGAAAACAACTAAATTAATGTAAGCCTTTTGTATTTTGATTTATATAATTTTTGTTAATTTATTTTTGTTCTGTTAATTACTTTCTCTGTTAGCTAATTTTATGATCTATAAATGTTTTTTTAATTTTTTTATGTAAAATAAGAGATTTCCAGGGTCAGGGTTTCAGAAGTATTTTTACAAAAGTCCAAATCTCTACACATTTAAAAAAAAGTCCAAGCGGCACGTACATTCATTAGAAATAGGTAGATTTCGGGGTCAGACAGGTTTGTGTACAAATAGAATTAGATGTTTTAGATTAGTTTACATAAAAAATTTAAGTAGAAACAGAATAATTCAAAAAAATTATCAAACCAAATTAAATACATTAACCGAAACAACTTTATCAATGCAATTTAGTTAAAACTACTTTTAATAACATATTAAATCCATAAAATAGTAAATTAACGTTCTAACTACGTCACACCTACAACTCTACCACACATAATTTATAATCAAAAATTATCAAACAACTTTTACACCTCAAAATATACAAATATCTCAATTTAGGAAACTTTTTGTAAATGTGTAATCAATATATATTTATTGCAACTAACATTTCCAAATGTTCCAAAAAAAATATTGCTTAATTCAAAAGAATAATGACTCAACTTTGTTTTTATTTAAATTTTTGCAAAAAAAAATAAAAACAGAAACAACAGAAAATTTATTTAATATTCCTATGGGAAATTTTTATATTTTTTTGGGATTTGTTGTTGTAATTATGTTAGTATTATCTTAGTATAACGTTAATTCCATTGGAAACTCTTGGGTTAGAAAGCTGAAAGTCTCTGAGGTTATAAATGAAATGTGTATCTAAAAGTTTAAATAACATAAACTCAAAAATAATGAATGCATGGCCGTTTGCGTTTGTATTCGTTTCAACAGTCCCTGGGTCACAATATTTGAACTGGGATCCAGTGGCGTAGCTAGAGTGGGGCGGGGGGCGGTCCGCCCGGGTGTCACCCGTTTTGGGGTGACATCCGACCGTAAAAAACTTAAACAAACCATCACAATGTTTTCAACGATAAATCATTTAGAAACCATTTTAGCCAGGTTATCCATATAATTTTAATTTATAAATTAAATGTTATTAAATTAAATGTGTCCTATAAATGTGTCCTATTGTTTTAAAAAGGATCTATTCCACTTTTTAAAATTTTTGAGTTATTACGTAAAATAAAATTTTAACAATATGTGTGTATTTCTTTTTTTTAATCGAATCAACATGTTGAGCATTGAATACCATCACCACAATTACTCAATAGCTTTGAATATTCCTATAGATACCATATTCACCGTTTTCTTATACGGTACATTATTTAGTATGCAAGAATGATTCTTTAACGACCAGGTCTGAAAACACATATGCTGAATAATGTATAGGAAAAGTGGTCTCCGTCGATAATGTGCCACCCTGTGTCAATAGGGTAGCACCCTTGAGTTCTGTTCTATTCCAAAATTATATTTCTATTCCAAAATTATTTCTAAAACATCAGCTTAACTTTACCTAATATGTTTTACATTTCAAACAAATTAATTGCAAACACCAAAGGAAACCAATAAACAATCAAATCACCCTGTTTGTAAATAATTTCAAATTAAATTCTTTTTCCTTTATCTTGAAACTCGTAAATTGGAATGGGTCGTTTTCGAATGGACACATAAATAATTACTGTGGAATAAAACGGTAGTTATGCAATTACTATACTCTTGCAAATTTTTATAGGTAGATACATACTCATCCTGTTTGTTTTCAGTTTTATAATATTAATGATAAAATTTAATAAGACAAAAATATTTAATAACATTGCAATATTGCATTAAAGAAATCTTTTTTCAATTTCATAAGTGTATTGCTTTAACAAAATAAAAAATAATTGAATTTATGTTAATCAAATCCATTTTTTAATTGTGATACATAAGAAGATATGGGACTAATTAAACAAAATTTGGGATTAATTTCTATTTAGTCAATTGTATGATGGTTATGATTTCGGATCTTGAACATCTGTCCAATATAACGAACTTAAGGATGAATTGTACACATTGTACAAAACCGGGGCATCATTGGATTTTTGTCCGTTGTTTGGATTTGAATAAAACGTACGTTCAATAATTACTTCGGTCTGAAAGACCTAAGTATTACATTCATGAGCCAAAAGTGAAATTCTTACCCCCACTTTTTTTGGCATTTCTCGACGTTTTAGGACCTCCTGATTCTAAAAAAGCAAAAAAAAAAAATGTATGTCTGTCTGTCGGCCGTCACAACCGACGAAATCTTGAAAACCGCTGGACGGATTCGAAAATTTTTTTTTTCTAAAAATAGGTTTACTTAATAGGAAGAGCCGAAAGGACGATGTGTTCGATAGCTGTACCGAAAGTGTGTCAAAATAATCGAAAAGGTGTCAAAACAAGGAAATTTGCAATATTTTTTGCTTAAAAAACGTTCATTTTAAGTGATTACGAGTAGGAACATTGAATTTGGAGAAATCTTGATGGTCGGGATTGGTATGTGAGACCAAAATCTAGATTATTGCATTATAAGTTCGTCAAAAAAATGTTGTCAAGTGTGTCAAAAGAAAGATTTTTATTTATTTTTTTACCTAATTTTTTGGAAAAAAAAAATGAAATTAAAATTGTTTGTTTGAAATGAAGTTTTATTATTATTATTGAGAATTATGGCATTATAAGTTTGTCAAAAAATGTTGTCAAGTGTGTCAAAAGATTTTTAATTAGTTTTTTACCCAATTTTTTGGAAAAAAATAAAATTGTTTCTTTGAAATGAAATTTAATTATTATTATTGAGAATTATGGCATTATAAGTTTGTCAAAAAATGTTGTCAAGTGTGTCAAAAGAAAGGTTTTAATTTATTTTTTACCCTATTTTTTTTAGAAAAAAATAAAATTAATACTTCGTGTGACATGATATTTTATTATTATTATAGAGAATTATGGCATTATAAGTTTGTCAAAAAATAATGTCAAGTGTGTCAAAAAATGATTTCATTTATTTTTTTAGCCAATTTTTTGGAAAAAAAATGTAGCTGTTTTTATGACGTAAATGTAATTTAAAATGAAATTGGACATGGAAATTTTTGAATTTGTTATAGTTTTTGAAATATTTTTGGAATTTTGAAAAAGTTTGTATTTTTGATTTTGTAACAATTTTTGCAATATTTTTGGAATTTTGAAAAAGTTTGTATTTTTTATTTTGTAATAATTTTTGCAATATTTTTGGAATTTCGGCAAAAGTTTTAATTTTTGATTTTGTAATAATTTTTGCAATATATTTAGAATGTTGGAAAAACTTTGAATTTTTAAGAATTTTGAAATATTATTGGAATTTAGAAAAAATTTAAATATTTGATATTATTTTAATTTTTGGAATATTTTTGGAATTTTGAAAAAGTTTGGTTTTATTTAATTTAACAATATTTTTGGAATTTTGATTATAATTTTCCGGCAACGTATTGATGTTTCGTGTTAGTTTTGTAATAAATTTTTAAACAGAGATAAAAAATACTAGTACTTTAACAAAGAGTTGTGTTTGATATACATCGCTGCCCAAAACTAAAACCATGTCCTCATAAAAGGTTTTTGCCGAAAACTATATCAAAATCCTTAACCCAGACCGAAGTCTTGATATCTCAGAGCTGTGAGATTTCAGCCCCTCCATATTTTCGAATTGTAATTGGATTTTATCTGGGATATTCGTCTTACTGATTGTAAATGGTAACATTTTGAATATTTTACATAGAAGGTTTTATAAGATGTATTTCGTTTACTTTCTTGACTATATTAATAGAAGAGTAAATTAGTAGAAAAAACGAAATTTCTAAGCGAATTTTATGTTTTTGGGCATATTATCATTATTGAGGATGAAGACCGACTTTAGTTTTTTCAATTCGTTTTAATTGTAAGTTAAAATTACATAATGCCAATTTTCACGAACTTTGCATTTATGTATTTTAATTTTATTAAAAAACGGTTTCGCAATTTTTAGAACAACCCAATTTTGAAAAAGTGGAAAACTTTGGAAATGAGGTTAAAATTTCATAAAACGATAGGAGATGCAGTCTTACCATTAATTTTTTTTTTTTTTAAGGCGTTCATGCTTAATGTAGCGGCGTTGCCAGGCTAATCAGCTTTGAATATTCACCACAGTCGTTCGCAACAGCGACATAATTACCATGCCAGCCGATTTTTTTAAGGTCGTTTATTACGTCAGTCTCCCACTGTAGTCGTGGTCTTCCTTGCGGTCTACCACTCCCTGGGGTACTAACGTACATTTTTCTAATCATTCCAGATTGTGAATCGGCTCGTAGAACATGCCCAAACCAAGCAATCCTATTAGAACGGATACAACCTATTATATCAGGACCCTCAAGAAGGTCTCTGATCTCAAAGTTATACCGGGTTCTATACTCTCCATCGTCCGTCTTAAGTGGACCAAAAATGTAGCGTAGGATCTTACGCTCAAATACAGATAAATGCGATTCGTCATTTTGTGTAAGGGTCCACGTTTGTGACCCATACATCACAATCAGTCTAATCAATGTCTTGTATAACTTGAGCTTGGTGTTAGTTGATACATACGGTGATCCAAGGAGAGGTTTAATTGAGTAGAAAGTTCGATTACCTACAGCGATTCGAGCTTTAATATCTGTAAGTATGCTGTTGTTTGAGTCAAGCATTGATCCTAAATATTTAAAAGATTCAACTCCCTCAATTCGTTCATCGCCGCTCATCAAATCTTTCCTCTCAGCCTTTCTAGAAACATTCATATGTTTGGTTTTATTGTAGTTAATTTGCAGACCAATTTTCCTAGCACCACTCTCATGCGACTTGAAAGTCTCACTCATAACACTTCACTTCGGCCGAGGATGACAACATCATCAGCGTAAGCAATCATCTGTACTGAGTTTATTGACAAGATATTGTTATTAGTCGGTAGTTTCTTTTGACGGTACACATATTCCAAGGCTAGATTAAAAAGTATAGGAGAGATAGCATCACCTTGTCCTAATCCGGAGTCAACTTTAAAAAGCTTTGATATTTCGTTCTCTACTCGCACACATCATTGAGAGTTCTGTACTGTCATTTTGCATAGTGATACCAGTTTACCAGGAATTCCCATTGACACCAGAGCAGACCATAGAGTCTCTCGTTCGAGGGAGTCGTAGGCCTGCCTGAAATCAATGAAAAGTTGGTGCACAGGTATGTTGAACTCTCGACACTTTTCCAAAATCATCCTTATCGAGAAAAGTGCATCGGTGGTACCCCGGCCCCGCCGAAAACCACACTGATATTCTCCAAACAGTTGTTCAGCAAAAGGATTGATTTTGGGTAGCAAAATGTAGGAACAGATCTTATATGCTGTGCAGAGGAGAGCGATTCCTCTGTAGTTTGCCTATTGTAGGCGATTACCTTTTTTATGGATTGGTATCAGCATAGCTGTGTTCCAGTCCTGTGGCATGGTTTCAGTCCTCCAGATCATTTGAACAAGTTCAAACAATCTTGAGGATAGAGTTTCGCTACCATGTACAATCATTTCGGATGTTATATCGTTTATACCAGGTGCCCTATTGCATTTTAATTTTGACAGCGCCGCTTCGAATTCCTCTCTGGTGGGTTCTTCTACATGTACCTTTGACGCTTTGCTCGTCGTCCGACTTGTTTCTGGTCACTTAAGTTGAGAAGATTCTCAAAATAAGCGGCCCAAGCATCTAAAATATTTTTAAGATCTACTTGTAGCTCGCCATCTTCGTTTTGAATAGCAGTCGATCTAGTTTGAGGGCCCTTCTTTAAGGTTTTAACCTGTTGAAAGAAGTTACGCGATTGATGCTCCTTATTGAAGCTTTCAATCTCCTCACACTGTCTCTTCCACCATTCTCTCTTCGTTCGTCTACATAGCTTTGTAACGCTTTGTCTTGCCAGTTTATAGTTCTCCTTCGTGGACCTGGTGTTGCGTCCTTGTAGACACTTCAGATAGCAATCTCTTTTGTATTGAATAGAGTCAAGGCATGCTTAATCCATCCATGGCTTCTGGGAGTGGTTCTGCGGTCGTCCAAGTATTCACTCAGCAGCGCTTAAAACAGCATCTTTGAGCAAATACCATGACTTATCGACGTCTCCATTAATGGTTTCTGATTTATCCAATGTTTCGGCAATATGGATTTGATATCTCTCTTCTGTTTCAGCATTCTTTAATGATGAGATGTTAAAACGTTTCCGTTGATTGAATTTTGGAATGCCTGGATTTGGGAAGTGGAACCTTATCGTTGCACATACAAGGAAGTGATCACATCCAATGTATGCACCTCTAAAGGATCGCACATCCCGAACGCTCGAAAAAAAACGTGCTGTTACTAGAACGTGATCAATTTGATTTCGAGTGTTTCCATTCGGTGAGACCCAAGTCTGTTTATGAATCGATCGATCGAACGTACTGGCAATTCTCAAACTATTTGATAATGCAAACTCAGTCATTCTCTTACCATTATCATTCGAATTCAAATGCAGGCTGTTGGGACCCACCACATTTCCATAAGAGATATCTCTTCCAACCAGTCCATTAAAGTCACCAAGAACCATAATGAGGTCACGTGTGGATGTTTGTTTCATAACCTCTTCCAGTGCTATGTAGAAATTATCCTTCTCGTCGACGGTCTTAGCTTCAGTAGGTGCATGCACGGCAATAAGAGAAATATTGTTATATGTACCACGTACACGTAGGTAGCAGATCCTCTCACTGACCGGGATGAATTTCATCACGGCTTCTTGTATGCGTGCACCAACAAGAAAGCCAGTACCAAATTCTCTTCGAGAAGGATGACCACTACAGTATAGAGAGTGACTATCCAAATCTTGTTTTCCGATTATCAGCTGTCTAATTTCTTGTAGAGCACTAATATTCATCCTATACCTCTCAGCCTCTGTTTCCAGACTTATAAGAGCATCAGGAGCGCTCAGGCTGCGCACGTTCCACGTCCCGATTCGGTAGTCTGGTCCTTTTTCACGTCCAGGTTAAATTCTGTTTTTTTGTCCGGGTCAGTTGTTCTCTTTCTGTTAACCAAATTTAACATATTAGTTTTTTGAAGGGGTTAGGGTGTTAACCTTAAGCCCAACCCAAATTGTCGTGAATGGGTCCGTTCTGCATATTAAGGTCACCAGAAACAACCTTTTTACACGTTTATATAGCGAGCCACTTGATTCAAGACAGGCGCCCGCTCCAAGCCGCCCCTGACATGGAGAACAGACGCTTGAGTCACATTGGTTGTAAGGCGCCAATTTGTCGTGATATAGTGTCATTGACTAAGCAGTTTTTACTCTGCTTGTCTCCAATACACCAACCTAATTCTGTCAGCATTACCCAGGCAGCACGGCGTGGACGTCGAATTTCGGATCTCGCTACCCCTTTCGCTATTACCATAAATAGATAAAGAAAAACAGAAGTGGAAACATCTTTTATCAAGATTATTAGATATAACTTTGTTTTTATCTAAAGAAAACCTAGCATTTCGTGGATATAATGAAGGACAAAGTTCTTTAAATAAAGGCAATTTCTCAGACTACTGTCAAAGTATGATTTAGTATTAAAAGAACACATCTTGAATTAAATATTAAAAAAGTATAAATATTTTGGCTAAATATTTGGAATTATGTTTGATAGCACACCTTACATTTCACATATTGATCAAATGTCAGAAGTGATTCGTTATGTGAAAATTGATGATAGAAACGTGGAAATCAAAGAAGTATTCCTTAGATTTTTTCCTTTACATGGAAAAAAAGCTGCTGATTTGAGCGATTAAATTCTTAAAAATCTTGAAAATGATGGTTTAGATGTTATGAATTTTCGTTCCCAAGATTATAATAATGCAGCTGTTATGAGTGGTATACATGGAGGAGTGCAAGCTATTATTAAAGCAAAAAACAACAAAGCAATATTTGTTGGTGTATAGATCATTCAATTGATTTGTGTGACCTTTTGTAACATTTTTTGGAACAGTGGAATTTTTACATTTTTTCTGCTGCGACTGCCGCACGGAGGTGCTTGTTAAACACAGAAAAGCAAATTTTAAAAGACTCTCAACAACGCGTTGGAATGCTCATTATGCTTCAGTTAAAGTATTGGATGAAAATTTTAATGGGATTGTGGCTGCAATTGAGAAATTAAGTGATCAACAAGAAAATGTAGACACTAGAGGCGCTACACAGAACCTTATGCGTGGTGATTTTGTGTGATTTTCCATTTCTTTGCTATCTTTTGTTTTGGAATGATGTTTTAAGGGAAATAAATTGTGCTTGGATTGTATTGCAAAGCACAGGCTTGAATATTGATCAATTAGTGATAAAAATACAGTCACTTCGTCTTTATATTAAAGATAAATCTAGTCATTATGTAGAAGAGGCAAAGGCAATAGATTTTGCTGTGAAAAAATCGGAGGACTACGAAATTCCAATTAAAATACGAATTCGTCGTAAAAACCGAATGGCTAGTGAGTTGGCCCCTGATGTAGGACTGTCACTAAGAGCTGAACTTAAAAAGGACATGTGTGAATGTCTTGACCGATTCAATGTTGAACTCCAAAAAAAATTAAAGTCAGTCCAAGATGTAGCTTCATTGTTCGAGGTTGTGCTGACAAACACTGGGCTTCTGGCGAAAATTTACCGGTTTTATGATGAGATATCAGAAACAGAACTCGTCACAGAGATACTAAGGTTGAGAAGGCATTTAAAAGCTGTCAATGTAACAGTTTCTAGCTGAGTGTGCCTATAGACATTTTGAAATCGATCGTGGAATGGGATTTTACAAAATCTCTTCCGAATCTTATGGTCGCACTAAAGTTATTTATGACTATTTGCGTATCATTGGCTTCGAGTGAGAGGAGTTTCAACAAATTAAAATTAATTGAAAATTACTTGCTGACAACAGTGACCCAAACGAGGCTTAACAATCTTGGCAGATTAACAATACAACATGAGGCTACACAAAATATAAATTTTACAGATGTGATTTTTAAGTTTGCAGCTGTTAAAGTTAGTAAGAAGAGATTTAAAATGTATGTACATAATATGTATGTGAGAGTATATTAATTTTACTCTCATTTTTCTTTTACTATACCCTATCATAAAAGTTTCATTTTCATACATCCATGTAAAAGAATGTATAATAAAACAGTACTTTAATTATATGTAACTTATTAATAATAATGCTCATTTGTATTAATTAAATAAAATTATATATTACGTTTATTGGCCTTTTTATTAATATTGACAGTTTTCATTCTTGGGGTGACACCACAATATCCGCCCCGGGTGCCACCCATGCTAGCTACGCCACTGCTTGGATCCTTTTTATTTTAAATTTAGGAAGGATTTATGTTATATCTACGTGTGCAAAAGTTTTCAAATGTGAGCTTTTCAGCTAGATCAAGGACAACAAAGTTTAGTAAATTTTTAAAACAGCTGATTTTTCAGAAACCTTAAACGCCAAGGTTGTAATGTAATCTGACTAAAAATGATAAAAAAAAGGTTCAAATATTCAATATTTATAAATTTTATTTAAATATTATGATTCAAACGGCCGTTATAACGCCTTAGATTATTCGACTTTTAAGGCTCTAGCCGCTCAAATGGTGCCTAAATATGGCCAGTTCGCGAGCTTGTCCAAGAAATTATTTGCCTTCCGCAACATAAACAAAAAACTTTGTTGGTGTAGGACAAAAATTGCGACCATGAGAGTGCCGCTAAATTCCGTTATACATCATTCGTTATATGTATATATATATATATATATATATATATATATATATATATATATATATATATATATATATATATATATATATATATATATATTATATATATATATATATATATATATATATTATATATATATATATATATATATATATATATATATATATATATATATATATATATATATATATATATATATATATAATATATATATATATATATATATATATATATATATATATATATATATATATATATATATATATAAATAAAAATGTAAATGTTCGTTTGTTCAAAATAGGTAATCTCCGAAAGTACTTTATCGAATCTTTTGAAATTTGGACACAACGTTGCATTCAAATACAGGAAGGTTGTTACATATTTTTTTTTTTTTTTTTTTTATTTTTTTTTTTTCGTTATACATATGTTTATGTTTTATAACGTAGGCTGTCAACAATTACAAGTGTCTCACCTGCTTTATTCTCAAATCACTCAACTTTATGGTCGATTTTAACTTCATGTTCAATTTAATCGATTAGTTTCGTATAGTGATAATCCCAAAGATTATTTTAACTAATTTGTAAACCAATAAGGTTGCAATGTGTTCTCCTTTCGGTAGGACTGTCCTCGGTAGGAGCAAAAATGTCCTCAGTTCTCATATGCTATAAAAATATTCTCCTTGAAGCAATCTGTAATACAATATTTTACACTGAACAAAATAGATCTTTTTGCTACATATTTCTCCCAATAAACATATGGATCAGGAAAATAAAAAATCGTGATTGCACCTTTACTTATATCAAAATAACTGATTATTAAAATTTGTGTCGCAAGGTTGTTAACAATATCAATTAATTTACATTGCTCTATAATACATGTGAATATCTTTACTTTTACTATATCGCACGATCAGGTGGTGAACCATTGTTTACAATTTTGAATTCAATCCACCGTTAAACATCTGTTTTTTTTTAAATAACTTCTGTTACTAATTATCTGTTCTTAGTATTATAAATGAAATAGCTGATCTGCATGCATATTATTTGTGATTGTTATAAATTAAAGCATTTGGCTACAGAAAACTTACCATTTTGAAGGAAATTTAAATATATAAAACAGTACTGTGTATGAATAACTAACTAACAACTTGCGCTTATTGATTCTTATGAAAGTGACAATGAATCAGATGGTAAGTTTAGCTGTATTTCTGAGTACTTAAAAACATTAAATTTAAGTGATTCGAGTGTAGAAATAGCATTTAAGGCCGATAATATCAATACGAATTTGCATGCGCATGCTATCATCCATCATAAATAAATAAAAGGATTACAGAAGTAATTGTCGTATGTGCAATCAAATATTCCAAAGCTAACGTTTGAACAAAAAACAATTTACGATCAACTAATGCAAAATGTTGATAACGGGGTTGGAGGAATCTTTTTCGTAGATGCGCCAGGAGGAACTGGCAAAACGTTTCTAATCAGACTGATTTTAGCAGCAATTCGATCGCAAAATAGCATAGCTTTAGCTCTTGCGCCTTCCGGCATAGCTGCAACATTGCTACCAGGTGGAAGAACTGCTCGTTCCGCTTTGAAATTGCCATTAAACATGCAATTCATTGAAACGCCCACATGCAACATTTCCAAAGGATCAGGAATGGGAAAAGTATTGCAGAAATGTAAACTAATCATTTGGGATGAATGCACAATGGCGCACAAAAAATCATTTGAAGCGCTTGATCGATTATTGCAAGATTTGCGTAGAAATACCAGACCATTTGGGAATGCTTTAATATTGCTTGCAGGAGATTTCAGACAAACATTACCTGTTGTTTCTCGATCAACACCAGCGGATGAAATAAATGCTTGCCTGAAATATTCTACTTTGTGGCGACACGTAAAAATGTTAAAATTAACTATAAACATGCGTGTTCTCCTCCAAAAAGATAAATCCACGATTGGCTGAGTGAACGAATCATTCTTGCAGCCAAAAACAAAGACGTCAATAAACTTAACAGTTTATTTCTGTCTAATATTCAAAGCGAGGAAGTCCGTAGACACTGTTATGGAAGCAGATGAAGGAGTTAACTATCCAACAGAATTTTTGAATTCACTTGATCTACCAGGGATCCCACCACATGTATTGCAATTAAAA
>OY856187.1:281095163-281121111 GCA_963693315.1 Diogma glabrata | reverse complement strand
TATATATTTATATATATATATATATTTATATATATATATATATATATATATATATATATATATATATATATATATATATATATATATATAGATATATATATATATATATATATATATATATATATATATATATATATATATATATATAATATATATATATATATATATATATATATATATATATATATATATATATATATATATATATATATATATATATATATATATATATATATATATATATATATATATATATATATATATATATATATATATATATATATATATATATATATATATATATATATATATATATATATATATATATAGATTTTATATATATATATATATATATATATATATATATATATATATATATATATATATATATATATATATATATATATATATATATATATTTATATATATATATATATATATATATATATATATATATATATATATATATATATATATATATATATATATATATATATATATATATATATATATATATATATATATATATATATATATATATATATATATATATATATATATATATATATATATATATATATATATATATATTTATATTATAAAAATAAAATATATATATATATATATATATATATATATATATATATATATAATATATATATATATATATATATATATATATATATATATATATATATATATATATATATATATATATATATATATATATATATATATATATATATATATATATATATATATATATATATATATATATATATATATATATATATATATATATAAATATATATATATATATATATATATATATATATATGTATATATATATATATATATATATATATATATATATATATATATATATATATAGATATATATATATATATATATATATATATATATATATATATATATATATATATATTTGTTTTTTGTTTATCCGTCTCCGTTTATCATATATAGTCGTATGGCACCAACATTTTCCCGAGATTCCGAGATGCACATTGCAAAAAAGTTGATTTTTCTATGAAATCTACCTAAAAGTAGCATAGAGGTTTAATTGTTTTAAATATTTGATATTTAATATTAGTTAATAGTTTATAAAGAAGAAACAGAAAAACGAAAACAAATGATGATCATATACAATACCACAGGAAGTAAAACTCAGTCAACCAAAATTATATTATATTAGTCAGCGTCTAAGCTTTAGACATAGGTTATTACCTTTTAAAAACGCATGATTCATAGATGCATCATTTACACCAAATTGAATGATAATGTATTCCACCAGAAATAAGCAAATATTTAAACATATAATATACACACTAAAACATATAATATAGTTTTGTCAGGAGCACAAAATCTTCAATAGAGGTAGTTGTATGCTTCTTAAGTCGTCTTAAACATGAACATAATCCTCACTGAGAAACAAATTTGCTTCAGGCACAATAGATTATTGCTTACTTGTCCAAAAAACGACACTAAAGTTTATCTACAATAGTGCTATTGTAGATAAACTTTAGTCTCGTTTCAATAAATAATTTTGGAAAAACGTCTTCTTTAAATTTTTACTTGTCTTAATAATTGACTAAATTTAACAATAGATTAGATAGATAGATAATGTGAATTAATGTAAACAATTATACGGTTTAATGATTTTAGATTTTTTTAGTTATTGCAATTTATAAAATTGGTTTGTTACTCAACATTAAATGTTAAATAAAATTAGAAAAATTTTAGATGACTAATAACAAGAATTGATGTGTAATTTCTTGTGAAATTGGAATCTCTAATTATTTTGTTATTGAAATTGTGGCAGCGATGTGAGAAACGAATACGACGCATAATCTAAGTTAAACAACAAAAAACTGGAATGGCTTACACTTTTTAAACAGAGCTGTAATGTTGAGCGAATCTAACTAAATTCGGAATAAATTAGGAAGTTTTGAATGGCACAAAAATGTTATACGTTGAAAATATAACGTGCTGCAGTCTTTCATTGAAAAATATCAATGCATGAGCATGACTAACTTTTCCAACCCTAAAAAAAATTGAAAGTAAAGTCAACCTCCTCCCGAAGTTAACAGTTTATTATTCACATTAAGAAAAAACACTTGCAAAGAATTTCACGGTGATTAATGATTGGGACAACTACAGGTAAACATTTTTTAGACGACAAAATTAGTTTTATTTAAAATATAAAGTTTTAGATGCAATAACAGTTGTTGAATGAAGTTGATAACTATTCCCATAACAAAAACTTGACTTTAGCCTTGTATTATGAATTTTGCATTTCAAACTAGAAATATAGAATAATAGAACTTTATTTGGTACTATAGCTATAACTATAACTATATTTAATACTAACTATATATTTAATTTTTTTCACATAAACATAACGTGGGGTTGCCTCAACTACTCCGTTCTGAACTTGTACAGACACCTGTACATCTGTTCAGGAAATTCGATTCACAAAATTCGCACTCGCGAGGCGATTGAGACAACCGCATTCCGATTGGAAATAGAACATGTTTTATCAGTGTCCTAAAAAAATTTCGAAATAAAGAAAAATTAAAGAATAATTCTTTACGAGACCAAAAATCATTGTACGTTTTATAAGGATTGTGACACTTTATTTATTTAGCGGTTGCTTATTTTTGTGACACATAAAAAATTAAACTTAAAAAAGGTAGATTTTTCTATGAAATCTATCTAAAACAAAACATGAATACACATTAAATGAGCTGACAGTCGATTTGATTGCGCCTCTTTTAATTAAAAAGTAAAATATTTGAACATAGGGCATTTGAACATTAGATGTTTACATTGCGTGAGTCTATCCATGCTACTACATCGGGAGTTGCCAAATGGATGTCTGAGATGTCGCCATTGTACCGTCGAATTGGACACACAGTTGCAATATGTTTTGTAGTTCGTTGTAATGTAAACACTGTAAAGAATGAAAGGAAGATATATACCAATATTTATGAATAGAAGAAATAAAATTATTTAATTAAAATGAAAATAAAAATTTTAAGTATTGATATAGATTATAATTTTTGTGATTAACTATTCCAAAATCACATTCCAAATATCAATAGAATAATTACATTTTACAAAAAAAATGTGTGAGCAAAAAATAATTAGTTTCAATTACTTAATAACACTTAAAGGTATAAGCAATTAATTCAATGAATTATTTGTGATATTTCATCACTCCGATGGAAATAATCCCATCATGAATAATAAGACTGAATCTAACAAAATATGGTGTGCAATTTATGAATTTTTTTTGCTATCCACAAAATTGTCGATCGATCTAGTTTCGAACCGATAAGAACTTTTTATTACACTTTAAAAAAGTATATCATTCTCATCAGGGCTAGTCGACTAGATACACTACACACAGACACAGTGAAGACACAAGTGAAGATGGTCATCTTCTTCTTACCGATACAAGTTTGTTATCCTTGTTTGCTATCCTAAACTTGGTTAGAGTATAACAACAATAGTGATCAACTAGAGAAACAAATTGACTAAACCTGAATCTAATAAACATATGTTTATGAAAGTTTTTTGGTTTCTTATACTTCGCTAGAGTAGTGACCTATTTTAGGTTTATATAGCGAAAAATTTTTTTGGTAGTGTATCTAGTCGGCTAGGTAGCCCTGATGAGAATGATATACTTTTTTAAAGTGTAATAAAAAGTTCTTACCGGTTCGAAACTAGATCGATCGACAATTTTGTGGATAGCAAAAATTTCATAAATTGCACACCATATTTTGTTAGATTCAGTTTTATTAAAGGTATAAGTTCTATAATTTAAAAAAAGGCCAAGTGGCAGGATATCCGCAAAAAATAGGTAGATTTCTGGACCAGACAGGTCAGTGTTTAATTAGAATCAGATGTATCAGATTGGTTTAAATAAAAAAGTTAAATAGAACCAGGATGGTCATTTTGCAGTGCTTTATCACATATTTATATCGAACTTTGAAGAGTTATAACGCAATGAAAAATATAAAACAAAACTCTACATACCCATACTCAAATTTCTCCTTAGAATGAATTTGCAGTGAATTTTAGGAGAAATTATAAATAAGTATCTGACAGCTAAAAACCGTATGTAGGAATAATTTATAGGCCACTCAAAACGTTGCTATATAAATATTTTTGAAATTAGAATGAAAATGATTGATGAAATGAAATTCAATATTATTAATGTTTGGATATTTAATTTAATTTGTCTGGCAAATAAAGCAATCAAAATTTCACTAAAATAAAATAAAATAAAAACGAACGACAATTCCTTCAAAATGGAATTTTGTCTATATGTCAAAATTGGCAAACTACGTTTAATTTAACAAAAGTAAAGAAAGGTGTCAAGGGACACCCGAATGGAACGAAGTTCCTTTCGATTAATTAGTGAAGGAACTGTAATAAAATTAAAAATCAAAAATCATCAATCACTCAAAATGATGACATGAAACAGTTGATGATGAAAAGATGAAAAGATGATGAAATTAAAAAAATCAATATATCAAGATAAAGATATATAAAAATATTATCTGGTTTAAAAATATTATAATAAACCAGATAATATTTGAAATTGTAGCTTGTTGATCATCATTTTCTCATTTCATCACAAAAGTGTTGTTACAACTTTTGGTCTTAATTTTTTCCGTCTAGCCCCCTTTCGCAACGCGCGATAAGGAACTTCGTTCCAATATTTTTTAAACAAGCGACAGCAAGACAAAATATATTGTCGGTTGTTTCTTTTAAAACAATCAACGACGTGAAATCTAAATGAATTGTTCGTCCACAGTTTAAACGAGTGAAGTAAAGACAATTTCTTTTTATCGCGCTTTTTTTTAACGCAAAAGTGATAAAACACTACAGAATGACCATCCAGAATTCTCAAATCAAAAAATTTTATAGATCAAATTACATGTATTTCCGTTTCATAATTGTGTTTTCTTTTCATTATTTTTTCAAATGTAAAATATGAAGGGACTGAAATCTCATGGCTTTGAAATATCAAGACTTCGCTCTGGGTTAAGGATTTTTATATAGTTTTCGGAAAAAGGCTTTTATGGGGACATTGCTTTTAGTTTTGGTCAACGATGTATATTAAACATAAAACTCTTTGTAAAAGTACAAGTACTTTTTTTATATCTGTTTGGAAGTTTATTACAAAACTAACACGAAACATCAATCTTTAGCGTAAGTAAATGCTTCTTCTCGATAATTATAACTTTTGCAAAAACCGACATTGCATATGATATAACCTGATATTTTCCAATACAGTCGTTCCTATTTGTCCGAAAAGCCATCATAAAAACCCCTTCGTTCCCTTTAAATGCTTATTTTCAATAATTACAACATTTGAGAAAAAATGACATTATGAACCAACCTAACATTTTCCAACTCGAAATAAGCCAGAAAACTTCTTAGAAAACTAATCCATTTAGCGTAAATGCTTTTTTTAAAAGTTATTTATTTGTTTTGGAAGAACCGACATTTAGTATGCAACAAGGTAGCATTTTCCAGCTGTATACCTATTTGTCATAAGTGAACGAAGGACTAGATTCAATAAAAAACCCGTTCCCAATACAATACCCGCTCACTCGCTTAGTGTAAATAATTCTGTTCATCAATTACAACTTTAGTAAAAAACAATATTTAATTGCAACTACCAGATATTTTCCGTCTGTGTCTATTATTTAGAAGTGATGAAACCCGGATTCACAAAAAATTTCTCCAAAAACATTGCCATAGTAAATACAATTTTTGTTAAAAAACGACATTTGATATGCAACAACCTAATATTTTCCATCTATTCAGAAGTCGGGGAACCTGGAATCACAAAAAATACCCAAAAAACATCTCCCTAATAATTACAATTTTTTAAAAAAAAGACATTTAATCTGCAACAACTTGATATTTTCGGTAATAGTGGAAACTGGATAGAAACATATTCCATTTCCAAATTCATGTTCAATTACATTTCATGTCATACAAATAAGTAATTTTATTTTTTTTTCAAAAAATTGGCTAAAAAATAAATGAAAATCATTCTTTTGACACACTTAAAGGTATTTTTTGGTCTCGCATACCAATACCGGCGATCAAAATTTTTTGCATCCCATCACTTAAAATGAACGTATTTTAAGCAAAATATATGCAAACTTTCTTGTTTTGACACTTAACTATTTTTTTGACACACTTCCAGTACAGTATCGCGTTCTTTTTCTCGACAATGTTAACTATTGTTAACAGTTGTTAACTTTCGTCGTTCTTTAATTCAATAATTTTAACATTATGTAACAAAATGACGTCATGATTTCGTTCCTAAATTCAATGTTAAACTGTCAAAAAATAACATTTTGTTACAATTTCCAACTCACCTCCTAGACATGAATTATAGAATGTTGTTATGTCAAATGGCATGTTGTGATCTATTTATCTGTCAAAATGTTTATAATTAAACATTAAGAGATTCGTAAATAAAATTTCTTGTTTTTGTGTGGACATGGAAATTTTAGAATTGGTTATAGTTTTTGAAATATTTTTGGAGTTTTGAAAAAGTTTGTATTTTTGATTTTGTAATAATTTTAGCAATATTTTTAGTATTTTGGAAAAAGTTTTAATATTTGATTTTGTTATAATTTTTGCAATATTTTTAGAATTTTGAAACAAAAAGAATTTTTGAATTTTATATACTTTTTAAATTTTAAAAAAAAATTCAATTTTTGATTTTGTAAGAATTTTTGGATATTATTGGAATTTAGAAAAAGTTTAAATATTTGATTTTATTCTTATTTTTGGAATTTTGAAAAAAGTTTTAATATTTAATTTTGTTATAATTTTTGCAATATTTTTAGAATTTTGAAACAAAATAGAATTTTTGAATTTTACATATATTTTAAGAATTTTGAAAAAAGTTACAATTTTTGATTTTGTAAGAATTTTCGGAATATTTTTAGAATATTAAAAAATTTTAAATTTTTGATTTTATTATAATTTTTGGAATTTTGAAAAAGTTTCAATTTTTGATTTTGTAATAATTTTTGCAATATTTTTAGAATTTTGGAAAAAAAAAATAAAATTTTTGAATTTTATAACATTTTTAGAATTTTGAAACAAGTTTCAATTTTTGATTTTGTAAGAATTTTTGGAATACTTTTGAATTTTGAAAAATTTTTAATTTTTAATTTTATTCTAATTTTTGGAATTTTGAAAAAAGTTTCAATTTTTGATTTCGTAATAATTTTTGCAATTATTTTAGAACTTTGGAAAAGTTTGAAGTTTTAAGAATTTTTGGAATATTATTGGAATGTTTAAAATAGTAGCAAAAGTTTAAATATTTGAGTTTATTCTAATTTTTGGAATATTTTTGGAATTTTGAAAAAAATTTCAATTTTTGATTTTGTTCTAATTTTTGCAATATTTTTAGAATTTTTGAAAAAAAAAATTTAACCTTTGATTTTGTAATTATTTTGGAATATTTTTAGAATGTTGAAAAAAGTTTGATTTCATTTAATTTTTTGCAATATTTTTGGGATTTTGAAAGAAATATGCATTTGTGATTTTGTAATATTTTCTCGAAACGCCAAATGGAGATGTTTTTGAGTAGTTTGCTGAGTGTATCATCTTTTCACTAAATTATGTTAATATATGATCTGTTATAATTTTCCGGCGACGAGTTTATGTTTCGTGTTAGTTTTGTAATAAATTTTTAAACAGAGACAAAAAAATACTTGTACTTTAACCATAGAATAACTATACTAGAAGAACAATGTCCTAACACGTTTTATGCTTCGTCACATTAAATCTATTTTTTAGTTGGGTAGTTGCTTTATCTAGTGTATAGCGCTGGAACTGTGTGGTAGAGAAACTATTCATACAAATTTTTACCATTTATCTCTCTTTCTGGCTTATACTGTATCTAATGATGAACATAAAATAAAACAAAAAACGAAAAAAAAAGAATAAATATATATTTTTAAATTTTCTCTTTCTTTCTGCTCTGTATTTTGTATGTTAAAAATGATTGAAATTAGTTTTTTTTCACTATTTTTGTTTGTATGATTTATTTTTACTTTTTTGTTTATTAAAGCGACAAACAACAACAAAGTTTTGATTTTTGTTTTTGCTAACCATATTTTGAATAAAGATATTTTAGTTTAGAAGATACAACAACAAAATTTAAATTAGGATTTATTTTGATCTTAATTGTTTTATTATTTTAGCAAAAAAAGATTTTGATTCATTGGATTTTGGTGGAAAGTCCTTTGTCAGATACCAAGTGTTTGTAAAGTAGTCTTTCGAATTTCCAGTAGCTGCGTTTTGGTTGATGTTTTGGATAGAGTTCTTCAATTGTTCGCGTTTTATTCTTCCTAAAGAGTTTTGCTGGAGCTTTCTTGTGACACATATCATCAGTTTGGGATCTTTAGGTGTTCCTTTTTAACCATTTTTCTCGCTGTTTTGTTTATTTACAATGCTTTATCGGCAATGATCATCAAATCATTCGTTGCGAGCATTCTTTTTCCGATTGTGTTTTATCTGTGGATATAATGTTTAATTGATGTGTTTTCACTATTTTTGTATGTTTAATGGCAGCTCTCACTGGCTATCATGGTCTTCACAGTTGTGTGTGTCATCTACTAATTTTTATTCAGAATTGTTGGATGCTTTAATACCTCGATATTCTAGCGCACGGTTCTTTGACTCTCTATTGAATGTATATGACAGTTGCAATTGTAATTAAAGAAAACAAGCATATGATCAGTATTCATATCAGCAAACTTGTGTGATCGAACGACAGTTACAACAGAATATTGTCTCTTAGCAATACTCGAGTCCTCTACTGGATACAATAAACATGTTCTAACGTTGGACGCTTGATAGATGGACACATCAATCGGCCAAACTTATAAGTCCAACATTGGGGTTTAAATATATTTGGGATATGGTCATTATTTTCACTCAATTCAAAGAGATGTTATAGACAGAGTTTAACAAGACAAATAGCTTTTGTTATGAAATTTGTAATATTGTTACCCGATTCGTTAATGGCTGTGATGTTGTTTACATTATCGAAGAATTTTTACTATATAATTTTTTTATATCATTTATTTTACAAGTTTAATAAAGTGAAACTATTGGCAACAATTGTTTGATTCAATACATTTAGTTTTTTAATGAGCATTTTAATATACATATAATTGATTGAATAGTTTTGCTAAAAAATAATTTAATGAGGAAAATTAATAAATTTTAGACTAAAATTTCAATTTTTCATGTATGTATTTAATAAACTAATTTTTTTTCAATAATAATTTGCCTTACGACATAATTAGTTTTTCACCAAAAATAAAAAATTACAAATTTATAGCATTTTATACGCTGCATCTACTAATAAAGCTAAATTTATATTTCATTTTATTTGAAAAACAAAAATATTAGCAATATACTTTCATATTTTACAAATGATTTATATATACTAGGAGGGCCCGGCGTGCTTCGCTACGCTTATAAATAAAGTTTTTGCGTAGACATTTTGTTGACGTAGAAGCAATGATTTCAAAAAGTGGTAATGAGAAATGCTAGCACATAATTTTTAATTTTTCTTTTTAAATATATGAATGAAAAATAATCAAAACTCTAGCTGATCAGTTCGGATATATGAAAAATTAGCGATCAAATAAGTTTTCAAGTAAGCTTATTTGATCGCTAATTTTTCATATATCCGAACTGATCAGCTAGAGTTCTGATTATTTTTCATTCATATATTTAAAAATAAAAATTAAAAATTATATGCTTGCATTTCTCATTACCACTTTTTGAAATCATTGCTTCTACGTCAACAAAATGTCTACGCAAAAACTTTATTTATAAGCGTAGCGAAGCACGCCGGGCCCTCCTAGTATCTGTTATCAAGAGATGCACCACGTACATCAACACTCACACCATTATCACGTCGACGATATAAAGGATAACCATTCACAGATTCTTTAGTATTTTCAGAAAAAGGTTTTGGAAAATTCTTACTACATTTACCATCTCTCATACAAACAGAATTGGGATTTAGAGCACCATGTGGTCCATGCATCATATGACGTTTCACATATTCATGTAATTTAGGAAAAAGAATTGGATCATCGATTTCACTACATACAAATTTATTAATCATTTCATTTCCATCAATTCTATCTTCATCTGACAAATTTAACAAAATATAAGCATGGGGAAGACCCCGTTTTTGAAATTCAATGGTATATATAAGTGCTTTGACAGAACCGAAAATCTTTTTTTTCATTAAACAATCTATGAGCTCTTTAAGTTTCACTTTAAACACACGCACAACAATATCAGGACGAAAATTCGAAGACTCATAATTACTCAAATTATCAACAATTTCTGGCCATTGAGGATTAAATGTTATTGTTATAAATAAAGAAGGTTTACCGAAATATTGTACAATAGACATTGCATCCAACTAATTTTCATACATGTTACGGGTTCACCACGGTGAAAGAAGATGGCAAAATTACTTTACGACCAACTACTTGCATATTATCATCGCCATTGCGATTTTGATGCAAGAAATCTGTTAAATTATTGTACAAATCAGCACGAAGAGCAGATTGATTTGAACGAATGTAATGAAGCCGTGTACCTTCGATACGAACATACATATCAACAATCCATTGAAGAAATAATTTTTGAGAACGATGCAAAAGACTAAAACCATCACGTATAGCAAGGCGATAAGATGCATATGGCAACGTTGTAGCTTTTGTACGTGGCACATTAGCACGTGAAGTTGAAACTAAATTATGTGGAATATTAACGTGCCACCCAATATCACCATTTGGAAACAACAAAGGATAAGCTAAAGGATCCAAATTTCATTTGCATTTTTTGAAAAAACAATCATATTTCTTTCAAAAGGTGGTTCACCATCATCATTTTTAAAAATAGCAGCCACATCAGTTTGAACAGCATCATTAAAACGACGGTGATATTCGTCGGTGACATTCTCTGTTAACTTTTATAACCATTGACACATCAGCAGTAACATTCTAAGGTCTTTCACAAAATTCATGCATTGATTTAAAAGAACGAACGAAAGGATTTACACGATCTAACTCAAAACCTATCTCACGCAAAAGAAAAACTTCACATACATTGGCATTTCAATTTATTCTCATATTAGCAGCAGTATCAACATCATAAATATATAATTGTGCATACATTGGAGGTCATCCATAAGCAGGAATTAAAGCACCAGTGCGATTATAAAAAATATTATGAATTTTAAAATGATGTGCAATTCATTTCTTCATTCACAACATTCATTTCACCATTAACACCATTCATTTATGAAGAAAAAACAGAACAAAATTTTCACATTCATTCACTTCAATGTACATAAGAAAACTAAAACAAAGTACAATGTATAAAAGAATAACAAAATAACATCGTATCGTTATGGGCAAGTCCATTTCATATAAGTTTAGGGGAGTTCGTTTAAATTCAAAAATAAATTTATTTCGTCTATAACTTTTTTATTTATGATCCGATTTGTGTGAAATCTAAGTTACACTAATATCAGTTAGCAGTGAAAATTTGAAATCAATCCATCTGCGAATAAAAAAGCCTTAGGCTTTTCAAAATGTTTTGTTAGCGTATTAATATATAAGATTATTATTATGAAAAAGTTTTCATTTCTCGCGAAATACTATTTTTTCTATGATAATAAACATAAATAGTATATGTAAAATTGTTAAATATTTTCTATTTTTAAAATTATCAGTTGTAATTTCCCAAGGGCGGTGATAATTCGAAATAATTTTTTGCCAAAAATTTCGAAAGCAAGTATATTGATAAAAGCACGAGGCTGTAGGCCGAGGGCTATTATCAATACCACTTGCTTGAGGAATTTTCCAAAAAATTATGAGAATTTATCAACGAACTAAGGGAATTTGATTAGAAAATTTTTTGTCATTTTTCATTTCTTTATATATACGGCTTACTGAGATATCAGTTAATTATTTCAAAATTTATTTGATAATTTTTAATATCCCAGTTTGGGTTTCTAAATATCCGACCTATTTGATTATCCGGATATCGAATACATAAACAATAGATTATCCGGATAATCCGGATAATCGGATAATTAAACAATAAACAAAACATGTTTTTTATTTTGCGGTATTTATAGTATTTATGTATATTATTTTTCGTGTATCTATATTAATTAATTTTTATGCATAGTCACAAAGTAACAAAAATAGTCACAAATCATAAAATAATAAAATTATTGATAAATTTAATTAAATTAATGAAGTTATTGATGCATTTTTAAAAATGCATATTTTAGAAAAATATTGCATTAATTAATTAATTATTGCAATGTCTCGAAATTGGGTCGAGTTCTAATTTTTGTTCTGGTGAGACCAGCAATTGAAATACGCGCTCCGTTGCAGTCGATGTAGGTTTTATTGGTAATAATACGCGATATAAAATATTTTAATTGTCTATTCTTTTTTTATAATTATTTAAATAAATGAAATCTTTTTTAGCAATATGGAACTTCCTTCATTCTGCTTCTCAACATGAGTAATTAAAGCAATTGCTTTCCAACTTCTTTTTGCAATCACGACTTCTTATACAAACTTCACTACTTAGACTTTCTTCATCTTCACTTTCAATAGTAATTTCTTCACAGAGTCATCATTTAGAAGCAAATCTCTCATAAACTTTAAAAAAATAGCCAACACTTCAGATTGAAATTTTTATATGATTTAGCTCACTTATTGTAGAGTACAAAAAAAATTGACAGGCAATTTTGAGGTGCACAAGTATCTGCCACAACATCTTCGGTTGTGACGGCCAGCCGGCTGGTTGTAACACCTTTCGATTCGCCTGGCAGATACTTGTGCACCTCAAAATCGCCTGTCAATTTTTTTTTGTACTCTACAATAAGTGAGCTAAATCATATAAAAATTTCAAGCTTACAGGAGGAAGTTTTTTTTTTAATTATTTTTACACTTTCAAACATATAGGGGATGATGAAGTGCACGGTTGATGCCTGGCAGGTGGTGGTTTCCGTACTTCACATTTCATGAACTATCACTAAAAAAATTCTAGCCTTACAGAAAGACCGTTACCCAAAGGCTTCACTAGCCCTCAGTCTATAAGGATTTATGTATCTTAAAATAAAACCAAAGAATTTCGATTTTCAAAATTTTCTATTTTAACAATAAAAAGTTTAATAAGCAAACCAACAAATAAAAATTAAGTCATGCAAAGTAGTTTAAAAATTTTTTGCTTTATTTTATTTTAGTTTAACCCAATGAAATTTTCTAAAATGTAATGACTTCATTCAATTTCACCAGTAACATTTGAATTATACTAATAATAAATTGTTATACGTCTGGTCTACTGGGATTGGGGTTTCTAATCCGGATATCCGGATATCGAATTATCCGGATTATTCGACCAATTTTGACTATTCGACTATCCGGATACTTTTTTGCAATTATCCGAATATTAAAAAACCGTTTATTTTCTAAAAAAAAATAATCAAATTGCGTGCAAAGTTCAAATAAATATTCAAGTTGCGTTGCAAACTTTGTTAGTGCAGTGAAGTGACTATTACTTTTAAAAATTTATTGACAACTTTAATGTTTTAAAAACTGTAATCATTGAATATTTTATGAAACACTTCGTGAATCTGCAGTGCAAAGATATTTTACTAATATTTATTTAATGCTATATTAATTTTAAAAAAATAATGTTTTAAAAACTTGTGGCCCTGTCAATAAAATCTGAAGTGTTGGCTATTTTTTAAAAGTTTATGAGAGATTTGCTTCTAAATGATGACTCTGTGAAGAAATTACTATTGAAAGTGAAGATGAAGAAAGTATATGTAGTGAAGTTTGTATAAGAAATCGTGATTGCAAAAAGAAGTTGGAAAGCAATTGCTTTAATTACTCATGTTGAGAAGCAGAATGAAGGAAGTTCCATATTGCTAAAAAAGATTTCATTTATTTAAATAATTATAAAAAAAGAATAGACAATTAAAATATTTTATATCGCGTATTATTACCAATAAAACCTACATCGACTGCAACGGAGCGCGTATTTCAATTGCTGGTCTCACCAGAACAAAAATTAGAACTCGACCCAATTTCGAGACAATGCAATAATTAATTAATTAATGCAATATTTTTCTAAAATATGCATTTTTAAAAATGCATCAATAACTTCATTAATTTAATTAAACTTATCAATAATTTTATTATTTTATGATTTGTGACTATTTTTGTTATTTTGTGACTATGCATAAAAATTAATTAATATAGATACACGAAAAATATACATAAATAATATAAATACCGCAAAATAAAGAACATGTTTTGTTTATTGTTTAATTATCCGATTATCCGGATTATCCGGATAATCTGTTGTTTATGTATTCGATATCCGGATAATCAAATAGGTCGGATATTTAGAAACCCAAACTGGGATATTAAAAATTATCAAATAAATTTTGAAATAATTAACTGATATCGCAGTAAGCCGTATATATAAAGAAATGAAAAATGACAAAAAAATTTCTAATCAAATTCCCTTCGTTCGTTGATAAATTCTCATAATTTTTGGAAAATTCCTCAAGCAAGTGGTATTGATAATAGCGCTCGGCCTACGGCCTCGTGCTTTTATCAATATACTTGCTTTCGAAATTTTTGGCAAAAAATTATTTCGAATTATCACCGCCCTTGGGAAATTACAACTGATAATTTTAAAAATAGAAAATATTTAACAATTTTACATATACTATTTATGTTTATTATCATAGAAAAAATAATATTTCGAGAAATGAAAACTTTTTCATAATAATAATCTTATATATTAATACGCTAACAAAACATTTTGAAGAGCCTAAGGCTTTTTTATTCGCAGATGGATTGATTTCAAATTTTCACTGCTAACTGATATTAGTGTAACTTAGATTTCACACAAATCGGATCATAAATAAAAAAGTTATAGACGAAATAAATTTATTTTTGAATTTAAACGAACTACCCTAAACTTATATGAAATGGACTTGCCCATAACGATACGATGTTATTTTGTTATTCTTTTATACATTGTACTTTGTTTTAGTCTTCTTATGTACATTGAAGTGAATGAATGTGAAAATTTTGTTCTGTTTTTTCTTCATAAATGAATGGTGTTAATGGTGAAATGAATGTTGTGAATGAAGAAATGAATTGCACATCATTTTAAAATTCATAATATTTTATATAATCGCACTGGTGCTTTAATTCCTATGGTTAATTATTATGGTCGACCTCCAATGTATGCACAATTATATTTTTATGATGTTGATACTGCTGCTAATATGAGAATGAATTGAAATGCCAATGTATGTGAAGTTTTTCTTTTGCGTGAGATAGGTTTTGAGCTAGATCGTGTAAATCCTTTCGTTCGTTCTTTTAAATCAATGCATGTATTTTGTGAAAGACCTTAAAATGTTACTGCTGATGTGTCAGTGGTTATAAAAGTTAACAGAGAATGTCACCGACGAATATCACCGTCGTTTTAATGATGCTGTTCAAACTGATGTGACTGCTATTTTTAAAAATGATGATGGTGAACCACCTTTTGAAAGAAATATGATTGTTTTTTCAAAAAATGCAAATGAAATTTGGATCCTTTAGCTTATCCTTTGTTGTTTCCAAATGGTGATACTGGGTGGCACGTTAATATTCCACATAATTTAGTTTCAACTTCACGTGCTAATGTGCCACGTACAAAAGTTACAATGTTGCAATATGCATCTTATCGCCTTGCTATACGTGATGGTTTTAGTCTTTTGCATCGTTCTCAAAAATTATTTCTTCAATGGATTGTTGATATGTATGTTCGTATCGAAGGTATACGGCTTCATTACATTCGTTCAAATCAATCTGCTCTTCGTGCTGATTTGTACAATAATTTAACAGATTTCTTGCATCAAAATCGCAATGGCGATGATAATATGCAAGTAGTTGGTCGCAAAGTAATTTTGCCATCTTCTTTCACCGTGGTGAACCCGTAACATGTATGAAAATTAGTTGGATGCAATGTCTATTGTACAACATTTCGGTAAACCTTCTTTATTTATAACAATAACATTTAATCCTCAATGGCCAGAAATTGTTGATAATTTGAGTAATTATGAGTCTTCGAATTTTCGTCCTGATATTGTTGTGCGTGTGTTTAAAGTGAAACTTAAAGAGCTCATAGATTGTTTAATGAAAAAAAAGATTTTCGGTTCTTTCAAAGCACTTATATATACCATTGAATTTCAAAAACGGGGTCTTCCGCATGCTTATATTTTGTTAAATTTGTCAGATGAAGATAGAATTGATGGAAACGAAATGATTAATAAATTTGTATGTAGTGAAATCGCTGATCCAATTCTTTTTCCTAAATTACATGAATATGTGAAACGTCATATGATGCATGGACCGTGTGGTGCTCTAAATCCCAATTCTGTTTGTATGAGAGATGGTAAATGTAGTAAGAATTTTCCAAAACCTTTTTCTGAAAATACTAAAGAATCTGTGAATGGTTATCCTTTGTATCGTCGACGTGATAATGGTGTGAGTGTTGATGTACGTGGTGCATCTCTTGATAATAGATACTAAGAGGGCCCGGAGTGCTTCGCTACGCTTATAAATAAAGTTTTTGTGTAGACATTTTGTTGACGTAGAAGCAATGATTTCAAAAAGTGGTAATGAGAAATGCAAGCATATAATTTTTAATATTTCTTTTTAAATATATGAATGAAAAATAATCAGAACTCTAGCTGATCAGTTCGGATATATGAAAAATTAGCGATCAAATAAGCTTACTTGAAAACTTATTTGATCGCTAATTTTTCATATATCCGAACTGATCAGCTAGAGTTCTGATTATTTTTCATTCATATATTTAAAAAGAAAAATTAAAAATTATGTGCTAGCATTTCTCATTACCACTTTTTGAAATCATTGCTTCTACGTCAACAAAATGTCTACGCAAAAACTTTATTTATAAGCGTAGCGAAGCACGCCGGGCCCTCCTAGTATATATAAATCATTTGTAAAATATGAAAGTATATTGCTAATATTTTTGTTTTTCAAATAAAATGAAATATAAATTTAGCTTTATTAGTAGATGCAGCGTATAAAATGCTATAAATTTGTAATTTTTTATTTTTGGTGAAAAACTAATTATGTCTTAAGGCAAATTATTATTGAAAAAAAATTAGTTTATTAAATACATACATGAAAAATTGAAATTTTTGTCTAAAATTTATTAATTTTCCTCATTAAAAAAACTTTATTTATAAGCGTAGCGAAGCACGCCGGGCCCTCCTAGTATATATAAATCATTTGTAAAATATGAAAGTATATTGCTAATATTTTTGTTTTTCAAATAAAATGAAATATAAATTTAGCTTTATTAGTAGATGTAGCGTATAAAATGCTATAAATTTGTAATTTTTTATTTTTGGTGAAAAACTAATTATGTCTTAAGGCAAATTATTATTGAAAAAAAATTAGTTTATTAAATACATACATGAAAAATTGAAATTTTTGTCTAAAATTTATTAATTTTCCTCATTAAATTATTTTTTAGCAAAACTATTAATCAATTATATGTATATTAAAATGCTCATTAAAAAACTAAATGTATTGAATCAAACAATTGTTGCCAATAGTTTCACTTTATTAAACTTGTAAAATAAATGATATAAAAAAATTATATAGTAAAAATTCTTCGATAATGTAAACAACATCACAGCCATTAACGAATCGGGTAACAATATTACAAATTTCATAACAAAAGCTATTTGTCTTGTTAAACTCTGTCTATAACATCTCTTTGAATTGAGTGAAAATAATGACCATATCCCAAATATATTCAAACCCCATGGTTGGACTTATAAGTTTGGCCGATTGATGTGTCCATCTATCAAGCGTCCAACGTTAGAACATGTTTATTGTATCCAGTAGAGGACTCGAGTATTGCTAAGAGATAATATTCTGTTGTAACTGTCGTTCGATCACACAAGTTTGCTGATATGAATACTGATCATATGCTTGTTTTCTTTAATTACAATTGCAACTGTCATATACATTCAATAGAGAGTCAAAGAACCGTGCGCTAGAATATCGAGGTATTAAAGCATCCAACAATTCTGAATAAAAATTAGTAGATGACACACACAACTGTGAAGACCATGATAGCCAGTGAGAGCTGCCATTAAACATACAAAAATAGTGAAAACACATCAATTAAACATTATATCCACAGATAAAACACAATCGGAAACAGAATGCTCGCAACGAATGATTTGATGATCATTGCCGATAAAGCATTGTAAATAAACAAAACAGCGAGAAAAATGGTTAAAAAGGAACACCTAAAGATCCCAAGCTGATGATATGTGTCACAAGAAAGCTCCAGCAAAACTCTTTAGGAAGAATAAAACGCGAACAATTGAAGAACTCTATCCAAAACATCAACTAAAACGCAGCTACTGGAAATTCGAAAGACTACTTTACAAACACTCGGTATCTGACAAAGGACTTTTCACCAAAATCCAATGAATCAAAATCTTTTTTTGCTAAAATAATAAAACAATTAAGATCAAAATAAATCCTAATTTAAATTTTGTTGTTGTATCTTCTAAACTAAAATATCTTTATTCAAAATATGGTTAGCAAAAACAAAAATCAAAACTTTGTTGTTGTTTGTCCCTTTAATAAACAAAAAAGTAAAAATAAATCGTTTTATTTTATGTTCATCATTAGATATACTGTAAGCCAGAAAGAGAGATAAATGTTAAAAATTTGTATGAATAGTTTCTCTTCCACACAGTTCCAGCGCTATACACTAGATAAAGCAACTACCCAACTAAAAAATAGATTTAATGTGACGAAGCATAAAACGTGTTAGGACATTGTTCTTCTAGTATAGTTATTCTATGCTTTAACAAAGAATTATGTTTGATATACATCGCTGCCTTAAACTAAAAACCATGTCCTCAAAAAAGTTTTTTGCCGAAAACTATATCAAAATCCTTAACCCAGACCGAAGTCTTGATATCTCAGAGCTGTGAGATTTCAGCCCCTCCATATTTTTATTTTTTGATTATTAGCCAACTGGTTGAAAGACAAAAATCTAATTAATTCAATTCTCTCAAAAAATATTTTATTTTATTTCTTTGGGATTTTTTGTATTAAATTTCTAGACCTTACTATGTATGAATTCATAGGATGAGAGAATATTTCATCAACATTTTAAGTCAACATTTCCAAAAAAAAACGCAAAACGGTTTCCAAAAAAAAACTCAAATTTACATCAAGATCACCTACACTCTCAAACAGCTAGGAGAACCAATCCAAAATAAATCACACAACAAAAAAAAAATGAAACAGAAAATAAAGAAAATGCAACTTTAAATTCAGTCTCTCTTTTTTGAAGTGCCAATAAAAAATATATGATGTTTAATTCATTTACTTTATGCATTCTTTCTTTTATATATGTATGTCTTAATTACAGTGGATCTCAAAGTTTTTTTAAATGATTGTTGTTGGACTACAAAGGTAAAAAAAGTAGATTTATTGTGCCAATTGTTTTGCTTAAATGTTTGATTTTTTTATGCAAGTTTAGATGTATTAGCAAACGAAAAATGTGGGTCATAACATAGTTATCAAACACATCGTCCTTTCAGCTTTTACCATTAAATTAAGTTAACCTATTTTTAGAGACAAATTTTTTTGAAAATGCTCCAGCGGGTTTTTAGTTAATGGCGGTTGTGACGCCCGACAGACGGACATTTTTTGCTTTTTAGATCCGTTAGGTCATAAAACGTCGAGAAATGCCATAAAAGTGAGGGTAAGAATTTCACTTTTGGCTCGAGAATGTAATACTTAAGTCTTTCAGCTCGAAGTAATAATAAGAAAAAATGTAAATTTTTTCTAATTGTTATGTGACGTCAAACAAACATATCATTGTATATATATATATATATATATATATATATATATATATATATATATATATATATATATATATATATATATATATATATATATATATATATATATATATATATATAAATATATATATATATATATATATATATATATATATATATATATATATATATATATATATATATATATATATATATATATAAATATATATATATATATATATATATATATATATATATATATATATATATATATATATATATATATATATATATATATATATATATATATATATATATATATATATATATATATATATATATATACATATATATATATATATATATATATATATATATATATATATATATATTAAGCTTGCCAGATTATTTTTGGAGGCATTCCGGGCCGGAAAATCCGGGCGGTTTTTTTATAAATCCGGGCAAAATCCGGGCGACAAGTGTCAAAATTTCCATTTGAAAAGCCGGGCGAAATCCGGGCGAAATACAAAATTTTTAAAAATCGCACAGAAAAGAAGAACACAAAAAGACTATGTTTTTTCATAAATAACCTTTGAAAACTCTCTATTGCTTTGAACTGTTGAAATATATTTTGTTAATAATATTTTTAATTCTGTTTATTATAGAAAGAGTTCTATGCTTAAATTGTCAACATTGTATTCAATCAATCTCCATCGAAGTCGATGACTGTCCACTCTCTTGAGTACCAAACAAACAATCAGCTCTCATTTTGTGTTTTTCACTTCCAGCAACTTTTTGGAGAAAACCAGCATCTTCTTTTATTTTTGTATAAAACTCTGGACATGTCTCCTTCCAGTTGAATTTTACCATCAATTGTGCCCGAACGTTTTCCAGTGTCAATTTGCCTTTTTCTTTTGTCCAAATGTCATTGATGTGAGAAAATACGCGCTCAGTTGTCGTATTGGCCGCCGCTGGGATAACTAAACCAAACTCCACGATTTGCAGCAAACGATTGAACGAACGAGAGCACAATATATAAATTATAAAACGTTGAAATGATGTCAATTGTTTATATATTTTCATATGAAACATTGAAAATAACACGATTTAACATGTGAAACATATTTGAATAAGAAAGATACAGATTATTAAAATTTTGACTATAAAACGAATTAATATTATATATATATTTTTTTTTCAATGAACAAATGTTGGAAAAATCCGGGCGATTTCCGGATTTTGTTTAGAAATCCGGGCGTCCGAACCGGCGATTTTTCAGCCAAGTTTTACCAAAAAAAGCCGGGCGAGTCCGGCTTTAGCCGGGCGATCTGGCAAGCTTAATATATATATATATATATATATATATATATATATATATATATATATATATATACAAGCACTAATGGTATTAGAAGAAATTTAGAATTTTTGACAAATGGCGTTGCATTTAAACAAATTAAACACGTATGGTGATTGAATGTTGTTGGTCCTCTATTTTGCTACCATAATTTTACCATCACAATGTGGATGATGTATAAGTATGATACGATGTGACATGTAACATTCCTTCATTCATTCACGTAAAATTGTTGTACAATACATGTAGTATTGATTGTTTCGTTATCGCATTACTCTGGGAATTAGACTTCAACAATAATACAAATATAATATGAATTTCCTTTGTTTTAGATCTTTGTTGTAGCGTGATCAGACGATCTCCGAAGAAAACTTAACACACGTGGTATGTGATTTTAAGGACTATGCCCAGCCTTAATCAATCACGTAAATCACAAGTAAGTAAATTAAATAATGAACAATTCACATTTATTTACTTTAATTATACATTTATACATAAAGATTACTTTAATTATATATAATAGTTACATAGGGGCTTTGGACCCCCATCCTCCCCTATGTCACAAATTATCACATTTTCAAAACTCCCACCCCCACTCTATATGTCGTGTCACAAAATTTTATGAAGATTTCTAAATATGTTTTTTTTTAAATAAAAATTTTTTCAATCATTTTTATTAAATCGATTCGATATTTCCCCATTTATATATTTGCTGGTGTGGCTGAAATCTTCAATTCTTTATCTGACTGGTATAATAGAATTGATGGTGGCAAAAATCGTCCCGGCATAATATTAAAAAAGTCCAAGCGGCACGTATATCCGCTAGAAATAGGTAGATTTCGGGACCAGACAGCTTTGTGTACAAATAGAGTTGGATGTGTCAGATTAGTTTAAATAAAAAATTTAAGTAGAATAGTCCAAGTCCAGAATAATCCAAAAAATTTATCAAACCAAAATAAATACATTAACGGAAACTACTTTATCAATGCGATTTCGGAACAGTTTTATTTAATTTGGTTAAAACTACTTTTAATAACATATTAAATCCACCAAAAAGCAAATAAACGTTCTCACAACGTCACACCTACAACACCACCACACATAATTTATAATCTAAAATTGTCAAACATCTTTTACACCTCAAATAATTCAAATATCTACAATTTAGAAAGACTTTTGTAAATGTGTAATCAATATGCAATGCATATAAGAAAATATTCCTTAATTTAAAACAATAATGACTCAGCTTTGTTTTAATTTTTTTTTAAATTTTTGCGATAAAAACCAAAAACTGGAAAAAAAAACAAAAGAAAATTTTTTAATATTTTTTCTATGGGATATTTTTATATTTTTATGGAAGTTGTTGTTGTAATTGAATGGCATGCATTAGGTTTAATGCTAATTACATTGAGACCTCTTGGGTTAGAAAGCAAAGCTGAAAAGCTCTGAGGTTATAGTTGAAAAGTTTATCTAAAAGCTAGTATGAGTTTAAACAACATAAACTCAAAAATGAGGAAGACATGGCCGTTTGCGTTTGTTTTTGTTCTAACAGCCCTGGTGTCTCAACCTCTAGACTTGAACTATTTTTTTTTACATTTTGGAAAGATTTATGTTCTAGCTAACGTATGCGTGAATATTCAAAAGTAAGATTGGCCATTTTCAGCCAAATCAAGGACAACAAAGTTTATTAAATTTTTAAAACAGCTGATTTTTCAGGAACCTGGAACGCCAAGGTTGTCATTTTGAAATAAATGATAGAAATATGCTCAAGTTTTCAATATTGATAAATTTTATTAAAATATTATGATTCAAACAGAAGTTATAACGCCTTAGATTTTTCAACATTTTTGGCTCTAGCCACTTATCCTGTACCCGGATATGGCCAATTCGCGAACTTGTCCAAAAGATTTTTTGCCGCAACGTATACAGAAAAAATTTTCGTTGTAGGTCAAGAAATGCGATCGTGAGAGTGCCAGGACATTCCGTTATAGCTCATATCGTTATATATATATATATATATATATATAGATATATATATATATATATATATATATATATATATATATATATATATATATATATATATATACATATATATATATATATATATATATATATATATATATATATATATATATATATATATATATATATATATATATATATATATATATATATATATATATATATATATATATATATATATATATATATATATATATATATATATATATATATATATATATATATATATATATATATACTAGCGGGACCCGGCGTGCTTTGCTACGCCTATAAATAAAGTTTGTGTGTATACATTTTGTTGACGTAGCAATAATTTCAAAGAGTAGTAATGAGAAATGGTTTTCTATTTTTTTTTTCAATATGAATGTAAAAGGATCAGCACTCTAGTTGATCAGTAAAATATAAAAAAATAGTATTATATATAAAACAAAGAATATATAAAAAATACGCGATTATATAAGTTTTCAGGTGTGTAATCTATTTAGAACATTATACGGAACAAAAATCGATTCACAAATTTTCACAGTGCTCATGCGGTTTAATATACGCTTTCTTTACCGGTAGGTTACTAAAAACGTTGCAAAAAATTTTGATCGGTATATGATTTTATGGTCAGCAAGTGCAGTAAGAATAGCGACAATACATTCGATGAAGGTATAGAAGAAGTGATGCAAAAAAGGAATAAAAGAAGTGATGCAAAAAAAATCAAAATTATTTGGAAGTTTTTGTATATGAATTCATAGGATTTGAATTCATAGGATGAGAAATATTTCTATTTAGTCAACATTTTAAAGTCATTATTATTGAATGTTGCAAATCAATGTGAAACTAATATCTTACACACGGTCAATATATTGGCATATATGTTCCATATATGGACAACATTAATGGAATATTAATTTTTAAGCGAATTTGTGAGTAATTTTTGCTCAAAGTAATTATTAAAAGTATTATTCCCGATAATAAGTAATTATTGTCGGGATTGAACTCACGCTCATCAGAGACATCATAGTTCAAAGCCATCTTACAGACTCAGCCACAGTGGATGAAACAACAACGAAACATATTTCAATTTTCATGTTCAGATAATTTCTAAATTGAAACTTCATTACCGCATATTTATTTAAATTGAATTCTTCATCTGTGATTATACAATTGTAAATTGTATTTGTTCCCGACACGAAACACTCAAAAACTGTTTTAAAGAAGTTTTTCTGAGAGAAAATAAAAAATGCTTTAAAATTGCAAAACTCATGTGAATTAAAATAATTACTTTAGCTTAATCACTCTAAAAATCTCTAAAAACTATTTATTTTACACCAAATAGTGTAAACCTTTTGTTTATTTAACATTATAACCCGTCGCATATTGTCGGTATCTCATAAGAAAGAAAATTCAAGAAAACTCGTCTTGAGTTGTTGATGGTCATTGCAAAAGCGAGTCGCATTGGAAACTAAACGTTTGAATTCAAATGCCATATCTGTTGCGATCATTGAAATACGTAGCAACAGTACATCTTCCACTTTGAATTTTCCATTCAAAATTGTAGCTTCAACGACATTGTTCATCATCTTTTTCACCTAAAATTTCCAAAAAAATGTGCTATTTCAAAATATTTGACATATTATTTTAATAAAATATTATACATTCATTTTCCTATTTCATAAAATTATATTCAACGAAAAAAAACATTGATCAAAGCAAGCTACGCGCATAAACCGATATTTAAAAAAAACCAATTAAAATAATTATCACCAATCACCAATGAAAAAATAATACACGACAATTGGAAAAAGTAAGCGTTGTGTAGTTGGAAAACTTTAACATTAAAACCAATTTTTTAAATACAAATATGGCACCATCTATTGGCTAACCCAAATTTATGAGGCGTATATCACACTATCTATATATTGGTCAATAAAAAAAATTTGACATGAAATTAGAGAGTTGACGTTAACTTTAACTTAACCGTAACTTAAGACTCTATACAAAATTTTGATTTAAGGTTGGTAAGAAATTAGGTATGCTTTGACGTTTGATATGATATTAGTTTTGGTTTTGTAATCAATTTTATAAATCAATCAATGCTTTAAAAGTAACAAACTGATTTCACAATCAAAATTTAAAATAAAAAATTTCGAAATAAACATTTGATACAAAATTTAAAAATAAAAAAATTTATTTTCATATTAATTTCATGCTAATATTTGGCTTTAATTAAAGTCGCTCTTTTTATATCTTTTGCATTTTTTAATAAATAAAATTTTATTTTTATGGACACTTGCAATTAAATATTAGTTTTCTTCAGTTTTCATACTAAAAAATCCTTAAGATAGAATAAAATGAACTTTACGTTAAGTTAACGTTAAGTTTACGTACCGACTATAAATGTTCTAGTGCATTTTCATACACTTGTACTTGACGTTAAGTAAAGTTACCGACTATAAATCAAGCATAAAGGTTGTAAAATAAACTTCGCTAGTTTTTCATCCAGTTTTGATGACAATTTTTTTACC
>OY856187.1:280925285-281094963 GCA_963693315.1 Diogma glabrata | reverse complement strand
GTCTCCGCTTATCATTCTCGTTTGGCACTAAAATTTTTCCGAAATTCCGAGATGAAGCCCATTGCAATAGGTAGATTTTTATATGAAATCTACCTAAAAGTAAACTACGTGGATCTAAACAACACTCGATATTTTTGAATTATACTATTTGCGTAAACTGTTGGCTTGTTCTAACATGCTCTTCTAACCATGAAATATCTTGAGACAGTAAGTTATTTTCATCAATTTCAGGTTTAATATCAGGATCATCAAAGGTAAAAAATCCATCTAAAACCAATTGATTCTATATTTCTGCCGATGTTTTACCTCAAAATTCAAAAATATTCTCAGTTTCTTCATTTATTGTCCTGCCTTAATACACAGTTGAAAAAGTTACTGCAATTTTCAAAGCAGGCCTTGCAATAGGAGCTATGCAATGCAGGTTATTATTGAATTACAAAGCAAATGTTGCATTACAAATAATTTTGATGCATATCTACAAACTTTAAGACAACTCTTGCATGATAATTTATTTCTATAGAACTGCTAGAAGTTTGAATGCAACTTGCTACAATTTAATAATGAAATAATCGTAATTTTCGTTAGCTATACAAATGTTAACCGATTTTAAGATTTTCTTCTTTGTTTATTTGTTTTGAACATCATTTTTTTAATTTTTTTTTTTTGAATTCGTTTTTTTGTGGTCGTATTGAAATTAGAAATGAAATTAGTTTAAGTTTTAAAATTTCAAAGTGATAATATCTGAGTTCTTGAAGTTCAATAATACAAATTATTGGTTAAATTGTGCGTGTTAAAAATATAATATTAAATAAACTTAGTATATGTGTGTTTGTCTAACTTTTAAAGTTAGTTTAGTTGTAGTGATTTTGTTCCAATAATAATTGTAAATTTATACATTTGCATAAATTTATACATTTGTGAAGTGAAATGTTAAATATGACAAATATATAAGTGAAGTGATATAAATTTTATTTAAGTTAAAATACAGATCAAATTTTTTTTATTTTTATCACAACTTATATAATTACGAAATTGCAGCAATTAATATTTGTGTTAAATACATGTGCGTAATAATCAAAGTAACTCGAAATTATAATGTAATTTGCATTAAAATGTCTTACAAAAAAGCGTGTTGCGCGTAATATTATTTAATGCAAATTATAGACATATTTAATACAACAAGCTTTAAATTTTATTCCAAGTACTCTGTTCAATATTAATGCAAAGAGCATTAAATTTAACTTTATAGCAAGCTTTGTATTGTTTTGTAATGGAAACTTCCGTAGGACCTATATGTGTAGCCACTTGCATTACATATTCAAGTTTTTTTTGACTGTGCATAATCTAAATGTCTGCCATGGTTTTTATGTGCTAAATTTAAACGACATAATTCTTCACTTAAAGGAGCCATTCGTAAAACTTCTCCCAGGAACATTATATGGTATAAAAGATATCTAAATTATATTTTAAAAAGCGACTTATTCCAACTTTATTATAAATATCGGTTTAAAATTGGTGTAGAGTACGCTGTCGAGGACGAATGTTTTTCTGGCGTAGTGCTTTATACATTGGACCAGAGTATCCCACAGCCTTTGGATTTCCATTGCCATTCTCTTTGATTTCAATTCCTCCATAAACGGATGGTATAAGTTTAGGCCTTGATGCAACAACCCAAACATGGTTAGGTAAACTTATCATATGCTCTATACCTTACGCTTCAGCTTCACTTGTACCGCGGTTCGGTCGCCGTATTATAATGTAAATATTTAAAAAATAACATACACAATAATGAAAAATATGTGTAAAATTAGTGTAAAAGCATGAAATAATATTTCAAAATATATTTAATAATGGTGGGCAGATAGTTTTATTGATCGATAATTTTAATCAAACTAAACAAATACTGGACGTGACATGACGTTTTGGCTCCCTCCCACTCGTAACAAAGTGTCCCAAATTAAAGAATCTTTAACCTATTTTATGTTTACTATTACACACTATTGTTTTTACATTTAATTTATTCGGTACCTCAATACGAACTCCTCTTCTATCCACGAGTTGCTTTGCATTACAAAAGATTTAATTCAGCAATATTGCCTAGCCGATAGTATGTCCTTCTGCACGCGAAGTTGTATCACAATCACTTGATTAAGCTGGTGGCCACATACGCATTTTTATATTTTTTAAATGCTGTAGAAAAATTATAGGGTATAACTCGCCAAAATGTACATTTCCCGATAGTAAGATTGCAGCCTCGCTACACTCACGATGCAAATTTCATACTTGCGTGAAAAGAAGTACATTTTGTTATCGTTATACAATCTACTATTGTAATTTTTATTAAAATCGTTATAACATATTCAATCCACCAAAAACCAAATATACTTAAATATAGAGACCTTTTATACATATATAAATTATCAACAAAATTTTATTCCACAAACACTACAAATCTCTATCAATTTTATTTCGGTCTGAAAGACCTATAGTTCAGGAATAAAGATAAAAAAATTGGCCACCTTCGGAAAAATTCACGGAAAGCTAGATTTTCGTATGCACCTTCTTTATGTCGTTCAAAATAATATGACAGTGGTCATAAAATTTGTAGCTTCGAAAATTGCCTACAACAAATATTCAAAACTTTCGTAAAACTAACGGTTTTCGAGAAAATTTGATTTAAAAAGTTGTAAGGAACCGACTTCACTGTTTAACGGTATCTATGTGTCGAATATTTGTAATTAAACGTTGAATGCGGCTTAAAATATTTGAAAATTTATTTATTTGAATGTTTTAACCTTCATAAAAATACAAACAAACCAATATATACTACACAACACTGTTTGCTGGACCGTACTAGATAACGGACTAGACGAAGAACTGGACGAACTCCACCTCTCTGTGAGGAAAATATAATACGTTGAGAACTGTTTTGAATTATACCTGCTTTGAGATCTGATTTGAAGCTGCTAATGTTAAACAAGCTCAAAAGAACACTGGTGTTTTCGCCAGTGGCGAAGCGTGCTTCTGAAACTAGGGTAGACATATTCAAAAGTTTTATTAATTTGCCAGTAGAAACTAATTATAGTACATTAAGATGAGAGGACAGAAAGCTAAGGTTTTTGGAGGTATGTGGAGTTTGTAAGTCGAAGCACCAACCGAGATTTGCACCCACATTTAAAATGACTTACGTCCGTGCATCATATACTATGTTTAGTATTCGCCACAAGCAAAATATTTCAAAAAAGATTGTTCAATCTAAATCAAAATTAAAAATTTTTAAAATTTTGAAATAAAAATATTTTGTACAAAAGATAAAGGATATTGTAGATTAACAAAAACATTGTTTTAAGTTTTAGGGAGCGATGAATATTAAACATAAAATTCTTTGTAAAAGTATAAATAAACTTTTTCAAAATTCTAAATATATTCCAACAATTATAATAAAATCCAAAATTTAAACTTTTTCAGCATTCCAAAACTTTTCTAAAAATTATTAAAAAATCAAAAATTGAAACTATTTTCAAAATTAATGCAAGAACTATAACAAAATCAAAAATTCAAACTTTTCCTAGAACTCTTAAAATATTGCAATAATTACAACAAAATTAAAAATTCAAACTTTTCCCAAAATGCCAAAAATATTGCAAAAATTATAACATAATCAAAGATGAAACTTTTTTCAAAATTCTAAAAATATCCCAAAAAGTAATCCAAAATCAAAGATTCAAATTTATTTTCCAACTGTTCCTGTTATTCAGAAGTCGTAGAATCGAATTCAAAATCACACATCACACAAAAAATTGCTCAAGAAACATCTAACTAATAATTACAATTTTTGTCAAATATGTTTCCCATAATATGTTTCTCAAAAAATTTGGAAGCAAAATATATAAACAGAAATAGACATAAACAAAACTGTCTATCCAAGAAGGAACAAAAGTTGAAAATTTGTTGTTGTTGCTATTGCTTATTTTGGTAGTCATAATTTGAAACGTCTACTGATGTTTCTCAACAAATTTGGAAACAAAAATAGACAGAAACAAAACTGTCTATCCAAGAAGGAACAAAAGTTGAAAATTTGTTGTTGTTGCTATTGCTTATTTTTTTAGTCATAATTTGAAACGTCTACTGATGTTTCTCAACAAATTTGGAAACATAAATAGACAGAAACAAAACTGTCTATCCAAGAAGGAACAAAAGTTGAAAATTTGTTGTTGTTGCTATTGCTTATTATGGTAGTCATAATTTGAAACGTCTACTGCAGTGAGAAAAACATTTTCGTTTGTTTGTACATGAAACTGGGAAACGTTTATATTAAAGTTTCGGGAACATAGTTGAATTGTTTTTGTTCTAATTATTGTATTAAAACTTAATGATTTTCTTAGAACGTTTGACAAAATAGTATTAGGTCGACATTATGCGAGCAATATGAAAATAAAGTTTCATATTTATATTATGTTTGGGTAGACACTGTCTAGTGTCTCTATACCGACGCTTCGCCACTGGTTTTCGCCATTGACACATCAATTGAAGAATCCGATAGGAGAACAATTATTGTTCTAGGTGAAGGAAGATATAGGCTTGTTAGAAATATTGATTACACAAAAGTCAATTGATAAAATAATTTATTTTTTTAAAGATGGAAAAAATAAATAAATGCATCCTTCAAAATGTTTAAAACCCCCAATACGCATAGCCCGCTTGATTGACGCCATATGCAAAAAATAATGAACATTGTCATATGGAAAAAAATTGAATTAGCATTTTTGATTAAATTTTTTTAAATTTGTTTTATATAGAGCTTTATATTTCAAGATGGCGTTAAATATTTTAAAAAATTTTTTTAAATTGAGTTTTAATTTCAGAATGGCGCTATTCACGATTTTTTCTGTTCTAAAAAAACAAGCGGCCTTACAATATCGGGGGTTTTGCTTGTACCCTAAGTGTAAAATCATATTTTATTTCGACACATAATGACCGGCTGCGAAACTAGATCTTCTACTCTAGGTACAAAAACTACATTTGCTACTAGAATTAAAATTAATCCCATCCTTTGAAAATAATACGGAATTAATCAATCATGCTATTGTTTTATTAAAAAAATGCTCTCCAAATGTGATGTTTAGTAAAGGTATCCGTTTTCTGCTGGCTATGTTTAAAACCACAGTAAAAAGAGTTTCTATTGATAATCTTAGATATTTAACGTTTGCAAAATCTACACAATTCTTAAAAAACCTAAATAGATTTATCTTCTTTTCCACCAACATCTACCTAGTGCTGCTCTGCAACACTTATATCACGTCTACTAACAAGCACCAGTATGAGAACGAGCTTAACCCTCTAGACAGGAGATGAACATTGCAGGATAAAATTGATGCCGGTTAAAAGTCTTCTTCCACCCGCTCCTGATAGTCTTCTAAACTCTAGTTATTGTAATTGCACCAAGGGATGTTACTTAAACTGTGGTACCAAAAACGTTGGGTTAACTATTCACCAGTTTGTGGTAATTGCCGCGGTAAGGATTGTTTGAATGTTTCACTCGATATATTTAATAGTGTTAATAATGACGAGACTACTGAAGGTGAAGATCCTTCGTGTTTCCTCACTGAAATTATGGAAATCCTGGAAACGAAAACGGAGAGATGGAGCTGGAGATCGAAAATGAAATGGAATCTGAAAAGAACCTCATATAATTGCGCTGATCAATCAATCAAAAAATTTAGTATCTAACCATTTTAAAATAATTGGTATTATTTTTAAAATAAACATATTTTAATAAAAAAAAAATTTGAAATAATAAATAAAAAAAAATTGATTTCTTTTTAAATAAAAAATAAATTATTTTTGTTTTTATTATTTTATAATTTTTTTTACTTTTCGGCCCAGTGGCCAAAATTCGGCCAGTGTAAATGGAAATTGTAAAAAACCTCCCAACAAAAAAGCTACAGCACATTATTTCAGAGATTGATTTATTGATATAATTGATTTTGAATTGTGAAACAAATAACTTAAAAAAACAAAATAACCGGACAAAAAACTCGAAAAAACACATCTATCACATTTTTTCCCATTTTTTCTCAAAAAATCGTCAGACTTCAAAAAATATTTTTCGGCACATCTAATACTCAAGACCTTTCCAACGATATACATATTGCCACACTTTTGTTGGGATAAATATTTTGAAATTTTACCACAAAAACAGTGCGTATTTATATATAGATAATTTTTTATAAATAATTATTTTTCAAATAAAAAAGTTGACAGCTTGTTTATTTTGATTTATTCTTTAACAAATTTCAATAACAAATAGACGTGAACACGGTTTTTTGATCTGGCTCCCCAAATGCAACCGTGAGAGCGCCGGTTGATTCAAACGCATTTTGTGTTTTACAAGCTTTTTTGTTGGAGCCGCTCACTCAGAAACCTCCAACTGCAGAGGTCTTTTTTTTGGAAGAAACTGATTAAAAAGGTTCCGAATATAAAATTGTTCAACTTAAATCGATATTTTGTTTTACACTCACGAACATAAAACTACCACCGCAGCTAGCTCCCGCGATGAAAAATGTGTCCAGGTCAAAATATCAAGTTCAGTAGCTGGTAGTTTTAATGTTATTTAATTGACAACTAATGCTTTAATGTTGACAACAAATTGCTCACTAAAACGTGGAAATATCAATTGCTCCTTTTGAATATCCTACTCGTGTTGATGCAAGGCCTTTTAATAGTAAACAGGAAAATGAACGTTTAAGACCAAGCCGCTGCGCACAAGATTCAATGATGACTGTGCTCCAGGATCCAAAATAGCTCGTGCAAATTGATACTTTCCCAAAAAATCCTCAGCAAATGTCAATGCTGTAATCAATAATGTATGACATGCTTCCTGAGAACCTTGGACAAAAAAGTTGTTCACTTCTGGAACGTTAGTACATGCCGTAGTATTGTCTGATTCACGTATGTGGTTATTTTGAAGAATGTTGGCTTGAAATGGCATATGCGGTGTGTTGAAAGTTTAATCTGACTTTATGACGCTTAAATGCGCCTTAGTAGTTATGAACAGGTTTTGTTTTGAATCGATGATGAAGGTTGTTGCAATTGCCTTGATGATTGATGTGCTTCAGAAGTTGGCTGAAGTGAATATGTTTGTGTTGATGGAGAGTGAAGCAGAGTATGGTGTTTTGTGTGGCATATAAGACACGATGACCTCTGCATACAGTTACTACTATCATATCCAGAACGCAGGGAATCTTTTAATTTACTGACAAAAATTGTGGACGAGATTCGAGCAAAATCCCCAATTTTTGAGGATATAGTTACCGGTGACTTCAACGTAAACAACAAATCATGGTTGGAATTCTCCAAATTGACCGACGATGTTGACAATAGTGGAAAACTGGAAGAAATTTTTGCCGCATCTCAGGGTCTATCCCAAATTGTTAAAAATCCAACTTTCACTCCCCGTAATGGCGGTGATAATACTTTTCTTTTAGATCTCTGTCTCACCACAATGCAAGATATTACGAGTGCCGATGTCGCGAAAGGTTGTATTGGAAATTCTGATCATTATTTAATTTCAGCAGTTATCAAAACTGATTTACTTAAAACTACAGCTCCTAAGCCCCGTAAAATATTTCAATACTCAAAAATTAATAACAGTGGTCTTCAAAATTTCTTCCATGGTTTCCTTTTCAACCATCATTATTTCTACACTGACAATGTAAATGTTTCTGCTCAAAACTTTACAGAAACCATAGTAGTCCATAGTTCTTTTCCATAGTAAAACCCAAACAAAAATACTTGTATTCGAAAGCTGTCAAAGCGGCACTTAGAAACAAACGTAGATCATTTAATATTTGGATTCATAACAAAACTCCCGCTAATCGATCCCAATTTCTAATGGCGAACAATATATCTAACCAGATTATCTCAAACGAAAAGTCTGAAATTGACACAGCGAAAGCTTCAAAATTTACGTATATGTCTATATCTGACAAGAGTTTCTATAGTGTCATTAATTCTTTAAATTCTGGTACAAAATCTTCTATTCCCCCTATTATTTATGGTGATTCAATCGTCAATGATCCCGCAAGAAAAGCTTACTTGTTCGCTGAACTGTTTTGGAAACTCTTAAAGAAATGCCCCAAATCCAGTCTTCAGGAGTTAATATGAATGAACTCCACTTCAAACCCAAAATAGTCGCTAAACTTTTCATGGGGTTAAACATCCACAAAGCCTCAGGAATGGACAACATTCTACCCATTATTTTTAAAACATTTTCTAAAAAACTTTGACTAAGATATTCTACCAATCCTATAAATCTGGTATATCTCCCTCTTGATGGAAGTTAGCAAATGTCCAGCCCGTCCTCAAAAAGGGACCAAAATCCGATATCTCAAATTATAGGCCAAAAGCTTTACTATCGGTCCTATTCAAAGTCTACGAGCATTTTATTAATACACACATTTCAAAATTTCTGGAAGTAAATTTAATAACTGACAGCCAATACGGTTTTCGAAACAAAAGATCAACTAGCGATCTGTTAAACTATGTACCGCATTGATGGAACAGCATATTTGATAGAGGTGGTGAAATACGTTATACGTTATCGCTTTAGACATCTCCAAGGCATTTGATCGAGTCTGGCATGCCAACTTAATCAACAAATACAAAAGTCTGGCATGCCAACTTAATCAACAAATACAAGAATGTTGTGAAGCTGATTCAAAATTTTCTATCCAACCGATACATTTCGGTCTCCTTAGACGGATTTTCGTCTGAGTCTAAACTAATTACCGCTGGTGTACCTCAAAGCGCAGTATTAGCCCCAACCCTATTTTTGATTTATATCAATCAATTGTTGAAAATCACCAGCAACCCAATAAATAGCTTTACAGATGATAGTACTCTGCACAAGTCGTTCCAGCCCCTTCCTTCAAAAGGTAACATGCACGAACGAAATAATCTCGCCCAGAGAGACGTTGCCATAAACGTGAATCAAGACCTAAAAAAAGTTTCGCCCCGATTGGGGTGACCAAAACCTGGTTAATTTCAACTCTACCAAAACACAGCTGTTGATTGTTTCCAGATCAAAAACCGAGTTCCCCAAAGATATTTTTTTCAGTATGTGTGATGAACCAATAGGTGAATGTAAAAATATTCATTTATTGGGTGTCAAAGTTTCAAATGACCTACTCTGGAACGATCTTGGAATCACGATGGCAAAAAGCGCGCCCAGAAAGCTCGGCCTCCTACAAAGATGCAAACAATTTTTCACTCTATACCAATTGCTCCATGTTTATAAGTCCTATATTCGTCCCTGTATGGAGTACTGTTGTCAAGTTTGGGGTGCTGCTTCTGTTTCCATCTCGGCCCTCTTGAACTCTGTTCAAAAGCGGGCTATACGAATTGTGGGTGATCGAGATTTGACATCAAAACTTGATTCCCTACAAAATCGTCGCATTGTTGCTGACCTCGTTGTTTTTTACAAATATCGTCATTAACAGTGCTCAGATGAAATCAACAGCATCGTCCTCAAACTTATTCTTACCCCCGTTCCACTCGGCAATCGGCTAGCGCAACTAGTCAAACGGTCGAGATCCCGCGCTGTCATACTGGCAGATCGCAGAAAAACGTCTTTGTCCAAATTGCATACAAATGGAATAGTTTGCCGGAATCCGTAGTCTCAGGTGGTTGCAATCCGCTAAGGTTTAAAAAAAGCGTTCATCAACTTCTTAAAGCTCAAGTTGTTGTGGGACCTTCGTCTTAAAAGGTATTCATATGTTTTTGTGACACATATTGTAAGCTATATAACACATTACTTTTTATTTTAAAAAAAAATGTAGCAGACTCTATAATGATTCACTAAATTTCTTCGGATTTCAATGTTAAAATTTTTAAAATTAGGACATTTAAAAATGTAGTGTTCTTGACTACAAGCAAAACAATTAACGACTTTAATTGGGTCAGTTGCAAGATGGTTGTAGGCTTCTGTTGACTGTATACCTTCCTTTGGCATATATCGCAAGTTTCTAGCGCATCACAACGATTAGTCATAAACTTTAGAAAACCCTTTAATATGGAAAATTTTTATCAACAATTCTCGTAGCCCATAATTGTCGACTTTCAACATCATCTTTATTCAACAGTATGTAGATTAACCATGGATTTCGGCTTTCGGCGTCATTCCCTATCGCTCTCACCGCTCGTATAACTTCATCGGTTAATTGCCTTAATTATATTGCGTTAGGATGGCTTGTTGGGCGTTGTTCCATAAAAGTGAGGTAATAATAACCTTTTTCTTATTATAGCGTACAGCTAGTTTTTCCCAAGCCTCTATATAATTAGCATCGGTTGAATTAAAATGACAAATAATTGCAGCTGCTTCGTCTTTCAAATGTGTCTTTAATACTTGGAATTTATGTATATTTGAAATTGAGACATTATCATGTACAGTTGTAGCATACAAGTCATGAAACGATGGCCATAAATTGAAATCGCCAGTGAATGGTTCAATTTGCAGTTTTGGGGCCTTAGTATTTTTGTAAGCATTGCGATCCATGCCTTCATAAAATGATTTTTGTTGAGCTACAAATTCACCCAATGTATGACCGCCATTTTAACAAATTTAACTGAATTAAATGTTTTTAAGTTCAATAAAAAATAGAAACAACCACAACATAAATCACTAATATCACTAATATCACTATAAACAAAAACACTCAATTGTCTTGTTGTTAAATGTCCACACTACTTATTTATTTTTATTATTCTTATTTTTTTTCCAACCAAAATATAAATATAAAAACGTCTATAAAATCAAATATTTAATAAAATTAAGCAAAATTAATCAATTTAATGATTGACATTTACTATTGACGTCTACGATTAAACATTTATTCTGTTATGCGTCCATGATCTGGCGATATAAAGACACTACAACACAACTTTATGTCATTTATTTTTGATATTGTGTTCTTTTACATTCACGGAACCCTTGGCGAGCGAATTTTATTCGCACTTGTCCGACTTTTTTTATTAATATTTTTACTACACTGAAAAAATAAAGTTAGATTTATTATCTAGCTACTAGTAAATGAATTTTAATTAGGTGATTTTTCAGAAATATTTTTTGAATTTTCTATTTAATAAATGATTTAACCATGGCGATTTAGATAATTCTTCTAAGGCGAAGTAGGTGATATTTTCTAGTAAATAACCTATATAAAGTATCTGAATTTGCCATTGATTATATGATTCGACTACAGTATATAGGAAGATCACAAATATAATAGCCAAATCATCTATTCAAAAGTCAGTAATTCCGATCAATTTCGCATCAAACTCGACAAACATTTTTATACATGAAGATATAGCGCTCGTATATTTAAGATCTAAATTGGAAATGTTTGAGTGTGATTTTGTTTGTAAAGGATGCGTCCAGTTCTCGCCATTTTTTTAATGATACAATTTAAAAGACCAAAATTCAGAAATCAAAAAATTTAAATATTTGAATTATGTGTAGAAAATAATACCAATTTTCCATAAGTTTCTCAATATTACGAAATTTTAAATCAAAATATCGATAAATCGACATGAAACAAGACAAATAAATAATATTAAGAAATACAATATTTTTTTTAAATCACCAAAATTTATTATTGAAAATGGCCTCTTTGTTTAGCGAGATTATTTGTATTAGATTCACTAAAAAATTTCTTTCGCACATAATTTTATATTCAATTAACATTAAAATAATTCAATTCAATTAAACGCATGTAAATTGTTTCCAAAAATGTTAAATAAAACCAGCCATGATAGAATATATAAAAATACGTTTTATTTTTATTTCTATTCTTATATTTCTTGTTCTTGTTCTATTCTTATATTTTTTGTTCTAATTCAGCCGGTGGCATATTCCTTGACCCTGTGACTCACTGTCTTTCATAATGATTAAAGCCCACACATAGTTATATGAAGGCTCGTTTCTTCAAGGAAGCAATAGTGTCTCATCATCAAGGATTATTTCACAGCTAAGGTTGAAGGAAGGTGCTACTGTTGACTAGGCTTTGCAATACCGGTTAACCGGTTTACTGGTAAATCACCAAAAAACACATTATCAAACAAAAACTGGTAAATTTCAAAGTTTTTACCGGTTTCGGTAAGAATTAAACAAACTTATATTTATTCTTATTTAATCTAATAAATTAATAATTATGTTATTCTGAAGAAAATTAATTAATTTTGAATAAATTAGCATAAACTGGACCTAACCAAACATATTTAAGACATAAAAAAGCCAAGGAAGAAACCACTCAAAAGATACGATGAAATGTTCCTACTTAATACAGTTTACCGCAAGTAAAAAATCGCAGATAAATGATGTTCTTGCCATCTGATAAATGTTTAACTCTGTTGACCAACATGTTCAAACTTAATAGAACATTGACTCAATTACGACTGATGATGCTGCCCTTAGGAGAACAGTAGAAGCTTTGATTAATGCTTATCGTCAATTGTGTTTATTTCATTCAGTTAACATGTTATAAATATCTACAAGCATCAACAATATTCATGTAGGGGAAATAGATTTTTTGAAGAAACAGACCTTTGGAAGACGAAGAAGATTTTGCAGTAATGTTTGCGGTACCATCTTATGTTGTTCATGTTTAGTGACGAACCAATGAAGCGGCATAGCAGGCCGCGTACCAAGCGAGGTTTATATGGCCTTTTCGACTAGATTTCAGCCTTCGTGGATTGAGAAATGATTCCTGCTACTTCAGCACAAATACGTAATGTACGCGATAAACAAAATATATACGGAAATGGAAAAAAGATAAGTGAAAAAATGAGACTCTGGCGACCCCTTAGGCGAAAAAACCACGATCACGCCGTCAACCCCTCATTTACTCAGACATTCACACGCTCATGTACTCTATCCACTCATTCATTCACACACTAAAGTTTCCATTCATGGAACGATTTTGATGAAACTGATACATGGTCGTTACTTGTACCATAAATAACTAATTAACTTTTATGAGCTGTTGAACAAAGTACTGAAGAAGGCGAAAAGAAAAAAAATACGAATCAACTACTCTCTTTGGGTTAAAACAAAAAAAAACATCGATAGACGAATGAGACATGACAATAGAATTACTAAAACAAAACTTAATCTATCTAATTATAAATTAAATTCAAATAACCTATTTCTTGTCCATCAAGAAAAATTAAAATATTATTTTCGTTTTGTTTTTATTTCATAACTTAAAATTGACGTTATATTTTTTTTTTTATTAAGTAGCTCGATTTTTATGAATGGTTTTAGAGTTGTCCCATATCAAATTAACTATATTAGCAGATTATATAAAATATTGGTGTATACGATTATGGCATAACATAATTTTTTAGGTTTAACGATAACGCCGGCACATCCTACCGTAACCTGTTGTATAAGAAATTTAATTGTTTTAAATTATTAATGATTTATCAATGTTATTAAAAATGTTAAAAACTAATTATTAACATAAAAAAAAACTTATTTTGTCTACAACAGCATAGCCCTAACATTAAACTTTGGCATAAAAAAAAAAACTATTTCATTTCTACGAAAATTTGAATCGATCTGATATTAGAGATATGTATGTTTTTGTTACCTTTTATACACGCGTAATTTTAGTTCAGCGAAGCAGTAAATGTTAATAGATTGCGTTGCATAGAAGTGCAATAAACTGCGAGTGTGAAAGATTAATTTTAACAAATTTCGAAAACATTCTACAAAAATCCAGGTAATTGTAAACGTTCTTTGTTCCTCAGATAGTTAAACTATTGAAATTCCTAGCTAACAGAAATTAAGTACGGAATAAACTGTAATCATTTTATCCGTGTTTAACAACTTTATAAAGGCATGCATAGACATACTTTTTTTTATCAACATTATACGCTCCAGCATCTTGTTTAATTTATAAAATTAAGCACTTTGCTAAAATAACATGCCGACGTGTATCGTTATAAATTCATTACACTATGATAGAAATCAAGCTGCCAAGCTTGAGATCTTTGCTTCCCTTTGGCATAGGGTTTACCTATGCTTGATGCCACCTATGGGATCATTTGTCACAATGTCAGAATTATTTCAAATCAAAATTAACTCAATATCATTCAAATTCAAATAAAAATAATTTAAAAATCACAAAAACTATTATAAAAAAATAAATTCTAATCTTTACATATTTTTGTTGTCATTTCCGCCAATGGTTCCAATTCTTTATTTGAGATTAAATCAAATTCTTGTACAAAATAGTAGAAATGTTTGTAACATGAATTTACATGAGCTTCAGCCTCAATACTGACAATACGATCAAAATGATGTATATAAACATGAACAAATACACGAAAAGAAAGTCTTGTTAATATTTTACGACATAATGGCACAAATGATTTAGGAAATGGGACGTCTGCCGATACTGGAAATAACGTTTCATTATTTATTTGTGATTCCGTCCAATCCATTGATAATTCTATATATTTCGGTGCTGCTAATGGTGTTTTTTTTTAAACGTTCCACCATCGCCCACAAATATTCATATCTAGCACCTGACATTGTTGGACAAGTTGTTTCATTTCAAAATTCTGCTATTGTGCCATAAATTAAATTAATTCTATTAAAGATAATAAATAAAATAAAAATAATAAATTATTTATTTAATTTAACACAATTTTGAGCGATTCTCTCAATTTTAAATTCAATTATGGGTTTAGCGGTGAGTAATGACTATAAACAAATAGCATGACACAAACTCACACTCATATTCACACGTATCCACACTCCTTCCTATCTATACTTTAAAATAAAATTGAAATATGACTCACCTAGTTTTTCCTGTTTGTTTCCACAATTCCACGTTCCAGATAATTCCATTACAATTCCATTTAAATAAACTCCATTACTGTTATCTTTATTAATATATTTCATAAAAATAGGTAGGAAATCATCCCGTTGTAATTAACTCCATTCATTAAACCACTGAATTATATAGCCAAATTAACCGTCAATTCCCAAGTAGGTTTTGCCAGACATTGACATACGGCCAAGCACTGGTCCATTAATGGTTAACAGTACTTGGCTATTGTTACTGGAACCAATCATCGGCCGATCTATGGTTTACAGAAAATAGCCAGTATATTGTTACCTTTGAATGGCCAAGCACTGGCCCATGGATGGTAAATATTACTTGGCTATTGTTATTGGGCCAGTACTGTAGCCATGAATTTGCCGATCTATGTCATTTTTTTAAAATTTCACTAGAGTATTATCCCTTTTAGAAATACATAGTTTGAAAAATTTCACATATAGTTTAGTTATCGCTTTGTCGGTTGAAAGACTATGGTAATAGAGAAAAGGTTGGTATATGTTTTAATTTATTTTCATTTCTATTTTATTTAAATTATTTTGTAAATAATTAATTTAAATTTATGTATAAAAAATATTATTTTATATTTTTTTTAATGGCGGAGTACTGGCGGAGTCTGGGCGGTGTTTGCCATTACTCAGCCATTCATGCATCTGAACCAGTTGTATAGGGTTTTGAATGAGTTTTGAATTTTTTCCGTCATTTTATTTTATTTTAAATTAGTTTGTATTTAATTTATTTACATTTACATATGATAATAATGTATATTTTTTTTAACGGCCCAGTCATGGTTGCCAGTATTTGGCCCAAGAATGGCAACCATTTATTGTCCGAAGTTATCATCCAGTAAAATTATGTTGATGGCCCAGTCGTGGTTGCCAGTACTCGCCCATTGCTGCATTAGTGGCTGCCAGTAATGGACCATTACTGGACTAGTGGTACAACCTTGTATGGGTTGTTACGTTATTTACAGACATTTTCGCAATTAAGTTCAATTTATAATTTTTTTATGTTTGTATTAATTAAGGTATGAAATCTATATATCACTTTTTCTAGCTCAACACAAGTATAAATATTATTTCGTGACAGATGTGACGACGTATTCAAATTTATAATACAACTCATCACTCTTCCATATATTTAATTATTTTTTACACGCTTTTAAAGCATTCTTTTAAATCAACAATAACAAATTAATAATTATTTAATAACTTTTATAATAAATTTTTGGGGACAAGCTGCTATTTTAATGTTCGCCAATAATAATTTGAAATCGTCAACTCATCAAAACGTCAAAGCGAACAATGCGGTTATGTTCGTTTACAAACAATCGAAAAAATAAGAACAGAGGGTTTACACGCGTAGCAAATGATTTTTCTTTTTGTTGTTAAATTAATACGCAAACGTACAAAAAAAAATTCCTTTGTTTGTTTAACACTTTTTAAATTGACTCTAATGGATTATAGTAAATAACAAACATTGAACTAATTGAAAGTACAAACCTTACATAATTTATTTTGCTTCTATTTGAAATGTATAACTGTGTCAGCAATTTGAACTACACAAACATATATAATTTTTTTTTTTTTAAATTTGAAGGTCACAAACATGAATAATTATTAACTTAGGTTTACATTTTGTATAATTTAGACTAATGATGCTGCAAAAACATAAAAATGTTTCTTTTGTAAATTACACTATTAAATTGTACTAATTAAAAACAAATTTGACTAAGTGCACTATTTTAATTGTATTTTAAGTAAAAATTTCACTACTTAAACCCAAACTTACATTAAAGAACAAAGCGTGAAGTCAGAAAAAGCTTCCCCGTATTTTTGATCTTCACGAAAGACTTTACAAAATACAACAAGAGTTTTTATGTTTGTTCAAGAAAACACGTCACAAACATATAAGTAATTTTTTTCTAAATTGCACTAGCAAAATGCAAGTGTATATTTGTTTGTTATTTTTAAATTTGATCGGCACAAACATGCAAATTTTTCTAAATTGCACTAACGGAACGGATACATTTTAAAAAAAATTGAACTAATTGAACTAAAGTGTTAAAATTTTATCTAATTAAAATTTGCACTACTTAAATTTATATGAAAAACGTGAATGCAAAGCAATGCCGCTGTTTGACATTCACGAGAGAATTTTCAAAATGCACAAGAGGCAATCGCGTTCCATTTATAGTCTGTTAACACCGTTTTTCTTTGTTTATTCCCTTATTTTATTCCCTTTTCGTTAATTATTGTAGCCAAAAAAAATTGGTACAATTAATTGGTGTTAAAAATTGGAAAAGAATTTTAAAAAAATGATTACAAAATGATTTCAAGAAAGTATATTCAACAAAAAAGGATATCAGAAACAACCTTAAAAGTTCATGACAGTACAGCAAACGATCATATTCTAATTCAAAAACATTGCACACTGTTTTATGACAAATTTTTTTAAACAGGAAGAAGATTGTGAATTGAATATAAGAAATTATGCTCGACAAAAAAACGAGAATAACTACCAAAGTTTCTGCTTTTGCGAATTCAATACGTGTGGACAAGCAGGGCGAGTCCCAATTACAAAGATGGATTACTAGCTTTATACAATTACAAAACCGAATCAAGCAAGTATAACGAAATAAGTTCCGTAATGGCAAAAATTAGAAAAGTTGTGATGTTTCGCAAATTACCAATAAAGAACGACAACCTACAAAAACAAGGTAAAGATGTGAAAAACCAACTTTCCTTAAATCATAGATTCAAGATCGAGAAGCTTTTTTGCAATACTAAAAAGATTTTGTAAAACGAAAGTGTAATGTGGATAAGTTTAATTGCCATTCAATCTGATATAAACTTTTCAGACAGTGAAATCGTTTAACTTATAGTCATAAGCTCTTGCCCCCAATATAGTTACTGTAAAGACAGTGTCGATATGACGTAAATCTATATGTTTTTGATATATGTGTATAACAATAAAATTTATGTTAGATGAACTTACTTAACAAAAAACATTCATATTTAAAGAACTTAAAGGAGTTCTCGTTAGATATATACGTATCAAATAGAGGACATAGATTTTTCAAATATTTTGCACTACCTCGGTGATTTAAATGCCATTAAAGTATGTAATGTATGCTATAAGATATTTCATAAAGTAAAAAAGCCATTAATAAAAAAATTGTTGAATTAATTGAACGTTTTGCTTTAAATGATGGATCTGAAATGAAAGCTCAGACTCAGAAGTATGCACTTCCAGTGATCGACCAATTGCGTCCATATTAGCAATGTCAGAATTAACAATAAGGGATAAGGGATTCACAAATATTATTAAAAGTTATATTGACTTTTTCCAACAACAAAACATTCGTGGCAAATATTTATAGAAAGCTTTTAATAAATTATTGCTCATATGGTCAACAAGTGTCGAATTCGAGCGTGCGTTAGCAGCAGCTGGTTTGATTTGCACTATACTAAGGTCCATCTTGAATGATAAGAATCTAGAGACAACGTGTTTCTTACGCCAATATTTTAATAACCAAAACCATAGAAAATTTAAAGCTTCAAATTATTTTAAATTTTTTTCTTAATATGTGTTCAATTATTATTTATTATTACACGCCAATTTAAGCTATAGATAGTTTGCTTAAACTAATAATTTAAAATAGTTAGATCAAAGTTTATTATTTTGATAAATTACCGGCAAATTACCGGTTAACCGTGTTATAATTTTTTTTGCGTAAATAAAAATGTCGGTAAATTTGCAAATTCTACTATTGACTGAATACAGTTCATCCGCCACCACCCCTAAGATATCTCCTTGGCTAGTGATATCTCACTGCTATTGCCAGTGGTATGTGATATCTTACGTAAACTCGTATGTTAATAGCAGGGACTGAAACACGTGGGGTTGTCACACCCGTAGATAAAATTAAACAAATTAACAAAACAATAAAAACTGATCCCTCCATGCGGACAGTGAAATAATTTAATTAGACAATTTAAATAATTTTTAACTACTAAACAAATGTATTATCTTTAAGTTAAAAGTTATCATAAATCAATTAATCATTATTCATAATTTAAAAAAAAACACAAAAGGAAACCTCTTCTCATTCATATCTAAACTGTACACAGTTACTATTTATCATAGATAATATAAATACCAATATAAAGGATAACAAAATATAACTTTTTACTAATTATACTAAATTGAATTTCTAAATTGTCAATGATTCCAAGAATTTGGTAGCGGTTTTCTATTTGTTTACCTATTTTTACAATTATAATAAAAGTTTACGGTATACACCCTCAATAATATATTTGTTTATCAGCATCTCAATAAAATTTTGTAAATTTTTAAGTCAGGCCAAAAATTATAGATCCTTTTCTACTTAACACAGTTGTTGTCCTCGGTAAATATCCAATGAAACAAAAGAAAACAAAGATCGTGCCCAAGGGCTAATAAATTCTAATCTTTATTTTGTTAAAAAAAAATAGTAGTGGAGTGAAGGGAGATACAATTGAAATATGGTCAATTTATTTCTAATAATAATTTACTTTTTTGGAATTCAATAACAGATTTAAATACTTTTTTAAATAATTTGAAATGGAAATAAAATTTAATTTATTTATACATATATTAAGGATAGTTTTATGATTATTAGTTTATTACTTTGTATGTTATCGATGCAAATGTTTCGCAAAGCAGTAAGCTAATTATTTCGGTCTGAAAGACCAAGTATTGCATTCTCGAGTCGAAAGTGAAATTCTTACCCCCACTTTTTTGACATTTCTCGACGTTTTAGTACCTAACGATTCTATAAAAGCAAAAAAAAAATGTATGTCTGTCTACCGGCCATCACAACCGACAAAATCGAGGAAACCGCTGAAGGGATTTCAAAAATTTCTGATTCTACAAATAGGTATAATCAATGGTAAGACTCGAAAGGACGATGTGTTCAATTACTGTACCGAAAGTGTGTCAAAAAAATCGTCAAGTGTGTCAAAACAAGGAAATTTGCATATTTTTTGCTTAAAAAACCTTAATTTTAAGTGATTACGAGTAGGAACATTGAATTTGGAGAAATCCTGATGGTCGGGATTGGTATGTGAGACCAAAAATTAGATCGTTGCATTATAAGTTTGTCAAAAAAATATTGTTAAGTGTGTCCAAAGAATGATTTTTTTACCCATTTTTTTGGAAACAAATGAAATTAATTATTTGTATGACTTGAAATGTAATCGAACATAAAATGATTTTGATTTTGTTATAATTTTTGTAATATTTTTGGAATTTTGAAAAAAGTTTGCATTTTTGATTTTATTTATAATTTTTTCAATATTTTTAGAATTTCGGAAAAAGTTTGAATTATTGAATTTGTGAATTACGAATTATTTTTGCAGTATTTTTAGAATTTGAAAAAAGTTTCAATTTTTGATTTTGTAAGAACTTTCGGAATATTTTTAGGATTTTAAAAATGTTTAAATTTTTGATTTATATTATAATTTTTGGAATTTGGAAATAAATTTCTGTTTTTAATTTTGTTATATTTTTGGCAATATTTTAAGAATATTGGAAAAAGTTTCAATTTTTGATTTTAAAATAATTTTTGGAATATTTTTGGAATTTTGACAAAAAATTTATATTATTGATTTTATTATAATTTTTAAAATAGTTTTGGAATTTTGAAAGAAATATGAATTTTTGATTTTGTTATTTTCTCGAAAATCTATATGGAGAGCTTTTTGAGTAGTTTGCTGGGTGTATCATCTTTTCACTAAATTATATTAATTTATGATCTATTATAATTTTCCGGCAACGTATGAATGTTTCGTGTTAGTTTTTTAAAAAATTTCTAAACAGAGATAAAAACTACTTGTACTTTAACAAAAAGTTTTGTGTTTGATATACATCGCTGCCCAAAACTAAAAACAATGTCCTCATAAAAGTTTTTTGTTGAAAACAATCAAAATTTTTAACCCAGACCAAAGTCTTGATATCTCAGAAAACCAAGATAAAAATATATTCGGAAAGCAGGAAGTTAAATTAAATTTCGTTTTCTTAGTTAAACGAAATTATATATTTACCTAGCTAACACAGATTTCGATTTGTAACATAAATATGTTACAAATTACAATTCGGTTGTAATTCAGTTTTTGAAAACAAAGTTAGTCATATATGGGTTATATTACAGTTTCGACTTAGCGATTGGCAACAAATCATTCGGCTCTGTTACAATATAATCTCTGCGTTTTGATTTTTGCTTAACAACAACTATAGCAACAATGTTTTAGACAAAGGGTCTTTTATATCTCGTGCAACCATTTGATTTCAATATTATTTCGTTCTGAAACACCTAAGTATTACATTATCGAGCCAAAAGTGAAATTCTTACTCCAACTTTTTTGACATTTCTCGCCTGTCGGCTGTCACAACCGACGAAATCTAAAAAACCGCTGAAGGGGTTTTAAAAATTTTTGTTTCTAAAAGAAGGTATACTCAATGGTAAGAACCGAAAGGACGATGTGTTCGATATATGTACCGGAAGTGTGTTAAAAATCGTCAAGTGTGTGAAAACAAGAAAATTTGCATATTTTTTCTTAAAAATAAAAATAAAACGTTCATGGTAAGTGATAATGACTATAGTAACATTAAATTTAGAGGAATCTTGACGGTAGACATTGGTATGTGACACCCAAAAACTTGATTATTGCATTATAACTTTGTCAACAAAATATTATCCAGTCTAGGATTTTCATGTATGGGTAGTTCTACAAACATAGGAATTTTGGACGGCTCTTCTCATTTCGTATATTAATATGAAAAAATTTTTTTTTTTCAAATGAAATTTGTAAACCTTAACTATATCTAGCTGGTCACCCAAAATAAAACCTTTTCGAAATATATTTCTTACAAAAAAAATTATTCAAAACGTCAAATTCTTAGTCTTCTGGCGTGTCCGACCTTAAAAGTCAAAGCTGGTAAACTAAATAATCAATGATTCTAAGTGTGTATAGACAAATTTACACTGTAGTAATAATTTCGAATAATAATGCTTTAATAATGTGAAAAAAATCATAACATTACTCTATATTTCATATAAGATATATCCTATTAAAGTTTGTCCCACGAATTTGTTATTATTCTCCTGCCCAATCAAAACACATTGAAAATATTGGAAATTCATATTTCTATCAAGTTATCGCTCATCAGGAATTAATTAAAGTTCAATAAATATAATATTGCAAGTGTTTTACTTAGTCCGAGGTTTTATCAATCAAAACAGTCATCATTACTAGCAAGATCGTGTGTTGTCCAGTCAAATTATCAGTCCCCCGGCAAGTATTTTCGAAAAAAGTATTTTAATTACAGGTAATTTTGTAGTTTTATATGACGTGAATATGTATTGCCTTGGTATAGAATCCGTTTATTTTTTTTTTAGACGTAATTTTGTCATTTTTAAGCGAAATACTGATAAATTCTCAGTCCCCTGGTCTCAAATTATCAGTCCCCTGTCAAGTATTTTCGTAAAATATCTTTTAATTACAGGTAATTTTGTAGTTTCATACGTCGTTAATATGTATTGCCTTGATATAGAATCCGTTTATTTATTTTAGACGTAATTTTGTCATTTTTAAGCAATATACTGATAAATTGATAAATTCTCAATCCCCTGGTCTAAAAGTGACTAAAATATTTGGGATTTTGACTTAAATAGATGTTTATTTCGTATTTTGAGATAATATTGAGATAATTTTGAGTTAATTTAGGAGTAAGAAGGATTTTTTTTATTGTGACTCTTGTATTTTTTTTTTTTGGCTGGTTACATTCAGAAAAGTTGAAAGAACGTCATGAAACGAACGAACGCAAAAAACATGTCGTGCCGTAATTAGCTCCATTTTCTTCCTTCGTGTGTAGAACTACCCATATGTTTTAAATATTTTATTGGAAAAAAATTGAAATTAGTTATTTGTGTGACATGCGAAAGTAGAATTTTATTTGCCCAATTGGAATTTGCATTGAACTGTCAAAACGCAAATTTCTAATAAAATGAACCATAGATAGAATTCGATTTGCGGATATCAAGTGTTCCTAAAAGTCCTTATAAAAGTCCTTATATCAAAATCCTTAACCCAGACCGAAGTCTCAATATCTCAGAGCTGTGAGATTTCAGCCCCTTCAATATTTAATGAATTAACTTGCTAACACTTTTCTAATACTACAACAAATTATAAATAGATATAAAAACCAAAAACATAACAAATTTCATCATAGGTACATAAACAAAAAATGATAGATCAATGTCAAAAGCTAATATTGTCTTCCTGTGTTTTGGTTGCTTTTAAAATAACAAACATATGTCACAAAAGAAAATTATTTTCCTCAATGTTTTCTTCGCTCACATTTCGAAATCATAATTTCATAATTTTTATGTTTTATTTAATTTTAAGTTATTACTTTTTGTTTTATTTTGTATCTTTTGTTGCCGACTCAACAACTTGCTAAAGATTTTTTCTTGTTTCTTTTTTTACTTTATGTCAACAGTAAATTTAAATAATAGACCGTGAAATAGAGAGATGTTTTATTTGTTGTTATTGTATTTTGTCTTGAATTTTCTATACAAATTAAATAACGAATAAGACAAATATAAAAAGTGCATTACGATGTGTTTATATTGGATATTCAAAAGGTTTTACTAAATACAAGAGATTTTGTTAATGCACATTCAAAATTTGAACTGAGTTGACACTGTTAAGTAAGGGTTGTTGGTGTCGTCCAATAAAAAAATTTTTTTATAAATAAATTAAGGAAAAATGATTGGACATAAACGTTTTTTATATGTAGTACGTTAAAAAATATCATTTGTTTAATTTTTTGTTTCAAATAAGAACCGAAAATGTTACGACAGAGTAGGATGAAATTACTGAGTCCAAGTACTGAAGCTTATCGGAATAAATTTAATGCTGACGTATCCTTAAGGCGTCAGGATTGGTTTTGGTAATCCTAACCTCTAATCAGCCGCTTGTTGAAACAGAATGCCGAAATGTATGCCCCTCATGATCACATAAGCTTACTTTATAGTATACTACAAACTATTATTATATTTTCAATAATTAATGTTTTTTATCGAATACTGAAAAGAAACTTGAAAATTAAAGTATTCAGGTTATAAAAAAATAAATATTTAATTGTATTTTTAAGGGTTGCTCTCATTATTTTTGTCTGTTTTTGTTTTATGTATAAACAAAATCGAGCCTTTCTTTATACATGAACATTTAAATCCATTCAAAAATACGCTCCAAAGTATGTATAAAAATTTTTATTTGAAGTCGGCTTAGAAATGGTCATAAAAACCTATTTTGTCCTTAAATGCATTAGTTTGGGAGATAGATAATATCGTATCCATAATTCCTAGCCATAAAATTATTTACCTGTTATTTAAGTTAAATTTTGTCACGTGTTTTATGAAATTACTTAAATTTATCCTAAATTTTTTCACGTATTTTATTTAATACATGTAAATTATCTAGCTATTAAGTGGAAAATTGATCATATAATTCTTATCTAGAATACATTTAGTAGCTACAATATCTGACTTTGGCAGAGTAAATTCATGTAACAGCTGAATACAAAACTAAGCAAGTGCAAATTATATGTAATTTTACTGTACCAAAGTCAGATATTGTAGTTATTACATGTTTTTTTCATGAGAATTTCATGTAATTGAACCATCCATTTTTCTTTAACCTTACTTTATTATCGGGCTGTCATTCTACCATAAAAAAGCTTAAAAATAATATTATAAGAAACAAAATATTTTAAAAAAATGAATGAAAAAGCCTTATTCTTAACCTTATTCTTGATTACTGAGTTTTATTATTTTTTTCTATATACGCATTTCGAAAACTAAATTTGAAAGTAAGATACATTCCATATTTATATTATATACCGGTGGTTTAATAAAAACCCATTTTTAAAAATTAATAATCTAACCTAACTACAGAAAATTATAAAATATAAAGCAAAATGAATGAATCGAATAAAACAATATCCTTCAGTCATAAATATAGTTTAGGTGATTTGTTTATTATATTATGTTATTCGGCGGTCTTTTACTTATTAGGTTAAATAAATTAGATTTTATGTTTCCTTCTTTATTGTTCATCAGGTTCAACAGTTCATTGTTCATCCAATGGTAGATTTTCAATGACAGCCTTGTTCACCAATTTCAGTGGTTGTGACAACGCTGTTAATGAAATCTTGTTTTGCAAAGCCCACTGCCTCAGTTCGTTCAACAGATCTATTTTAGTTTGAGCGTTATGCTCATATTCCAGGTGTTCGCGCATCAATTCCTCAGCAATATCTGCTTCTGACAATAAAAATTCAGCATTTTCACCAACTTGGGATGTACAATCATCTGGCATATCATCGTCACACTCTACATTTTCATCACAAGTAACACTAACGGGGATTTCGATCATAGCATTTTCTGCTGGAAAATTATTTTCAAAAATGACATTTAGTTGTTGTGGCGGTGGCCGATCCATTTCTTCATCCGTTGACACATTTGATGCATCAAATCGTGCTTCGAATTCGGCCGCTCTCTTCCGCCGCATTATGTAGTATCGACCGTTTTTCAGAGGCATTTTTTACTATTTAAAACAACGTTTGTGAGAGAAATATATAATAAAGACTGTATCTGATTGATTTGATCAATATACTGCGCACTAATAATAAATTTCATCGGAAAACGAGATTTGCTATAAATCTTTATGGATACTTATAAACACATATACTTATTATATGTATTATATGAAAAAAACAGCAAAAATTTAGTTAATATTTGTTCACCAAACCAAATTAAATGCAGTATTGCATGTAAAACTCGACCTATTTAACTTAACAACTGTCTGAGAATTTTTTTTAAGTTTCAATGTTCCGTAGTTATGTTAATTTTAGGCTATTTAACTTATTTCATGAAATAACTGTTGCAATGTCAGCTAAATTACCGCTAGTTAAACAACAGGTAATAAGTTAAATACATGTATTAGATACACTTTTGTAACTTAAATTTTCACTTAATACATGAAATACATGTACTATCTGTATTACATGATTTTTTTAACTTAAATTTGTATACATAATATGTTAAATTTACTTATTAACTTATTTTTTTACACCAAAACATATTAACTATAATTTTCGACTAAAAATACATGTACACTAATTAGCTGAAACAGCCATCTATTACCTTTTTCCACATGTTTAACCAAACTTTTACTTAAATTAAACCAAATCCCAAAATGGTTCACCTAAATTTCACTAAGTGTGCTGGCTGGGTCATCCTCCGTATGTGTTCCATCCGGCCTTCCCAACGAAGTTTTAATCTTGACACCATCCTTGGCCAAAGTTTTATGCAGCCTAGCCGCTACAGGCGTTGCAGAAAAATTTTCACAGAAGGTTCTGAAGCTGCCCCTTTTTGCCTTCCTGATTTCTTTATTGTAGGTGGTAAGCACCCTAGTATACTCTTCCCAGTTTTCGGATTGTTTTGCTCTATTAAAGAGCCTCCGTACTTCTGTTCTTAATTTCAATAACTCCTTGCTCCACCAAATCGCGTCCCTCTGCTCTTTTACCTTAGTAATTAGGCAGCTCGCTTCGAACGCCTTGGTGATTGCCAGGTTTACCTCCGCTACAGCTTGTTCCAGCGCGGTATAGTGTTTTACTGTCCCTCAAACCGTTACTAGCTGTAGACCTTCTTTAAGATTCTCCTCAAATTGATCCCACCTTGTGTTCCTGAAGTTCCGAACCGGGGGTGATTCCTCTTTCGTACTATCCAATTCAAACAGAATCATTCTATGATCTGACAAGGAGGGTTCATTTGAGACTCTCCAGTTCTTTATGAACTGTCCTACATTGGTACTTCCTACCATTAAGTCTTACACTTCCTGTTTTGCCCTTGTGACGTTAAAAATGCTTAGGTTTTCTTTAGTTTAAAATTCTAACAGAGACTCACCTCTTTGGTTTGTATCCGTACTTCCCCATGTTTCGCTGTGAGCATTTGCATCACACCCGATTATGAGAGGCCACTTCTTGTTGCACCATTCCACCAGCTCCTGTACCTCTGTAGGCGGTACCTGTGTCCCATCCCCTGCAAAGTATGCTGATACTACCACTACCTGGCGGCGAATGCCTCCGAGTGTGATGGTAGTTCATATGGCTACCAAGTCCCTGGTAAGAAAATCTTAAAGACAAATATAATTAATGTTTTTCTTAATCATAATGTACGCTCTTGGTGAGTTTGCACTAGTATCCCATACTAACTTTGCCTCCCTGTTTGCAAGGTCCTGCACCCTATTTTTGTGGATGCAGAGTTCTTGTATCAGCGTGAGCCCTAGCTGTTTCTTAGTAAATGTTCTGGACACAACAGCTGACGCTGCTATTACGTGGTGATAATTCCGTTGGGCCACTGGCTATTACCCAGCTAGCACAGATTTTGATTTGTAACATAAATAAGTTACAATTCGGTTGCAATTCAGTTTTTTGAAATAAATTTAGTCACATATGAGTTATATTACAGTTTCGATCTAACGTTTGGCAACAAATCATTCGGCTCAGTTACAATCCTGTTATTATTTTGTTACGGAAAAATATGCTTGTTGTTAAAATGTTTCATAAAAGTTGCAAAGGCAGAAGTTATGTTTAAGTTAAATTAACGTTAATAAAACTTTTATTTTTGCAGCGCATCTTAAAAATGTTATTTTATTGTAGTTGTCACAAATCCAGTAACGAGCTAGCAACCTTGATGTGACTAACATATTTTCCTCAAATTACTGTTACAACTATGTTGCAGCGATGTTTTTATTTAGTTTCAATGACAGAAAAAACAAGGACGCTACAATGAGGTTGTTATACAGTTACAATGACAGAAAAAGAAAACGGATCGAGTACTATAATTTTAGATAGCCAATTAGTAACAAGGACGCTGCAATGAGGTTTTTATTTAGGTTCAAGAAATTTGGAAGCAATCTGTCGTTGTTCTATGTATTTCCTACACTATGCGGTTTTATTTGAGAAAAGTCTAATGCGATTTTCTATAACATTATTTATTTCCTCTAACAATTTACGGTGCAATATGACTCTAGGAGCGTTACAAAATGTATTTTGATATGTATTTGTGGATTTTATGGTTGTAATAAAAATTCGAAAATTTTCCAATTATTTTCCGAATTTTCAATTTTTGGGTGGCGCATAAATTTTCCAGAGGTAAAACAACCACACTCATCGACAAAGTGGCATCCGTTATATAATTTTGGTCTAATAATCATGAAATTTTTCTTTTTCAAAGTACTTATTGAGTAATGTCTAACTTTTATAACTTATAAAACTTATAAATTATTTCTATTAAAATTATGTAAAGGAATATTTTTTTAAAAATATTTTTAAAACATTACAAAATACAACTGAAATAAACCAAAATATTCGTTGTTTCATCTTGTTGCGTGCAACTTCAGTTTGTTACAACAGCACATTTTAAACATAGATATAACTCATTTATTGCCTAATTGCGATTAAAGTTGTCTTAAAATATACCGTAAATTCTGCTTTTTCTGTCGCAATGGAGCTACAGTTGCGTTAGATATCTAATCTTGCGACTCTTTTGTAACATTAGTTCTATTGCTTCAAATTTGTGCTAGCTGGGTAACAAACATGTTTGTAATAGAAAATCAAATAAATTCAACAGACCAATGTGTGTTGTATTTTACCTACAATTTTTTTTCAGTGTATTGAATAAGACTTTATTTTTATATAAAATTTTTCACTTTAAATTTTTCAAAAATTTACTTTTCCTGGATGGATAAACACAAAACTACTATTTCTTCTTCATTTGGAGTTTCTAAAGATTTAGTTTTTTACGCAAAACATCCTAAAATTTCAGAGAGGTGTTTTGTTTTGTTGACGAGAAAAACTCATATGTGCAACGACAAAAAATATGTCAGGTCTGAATCACTGTGGTGGATTGTGATAGCCTATCCAATGTTAAGTTTAAATCACTTGCGAAAATGGTAGAGGACGCCAGTTTAGACCTCACAGAAAAAGGAACTTCCGTTCTTTGATTACTGTGCAGGAAATTCATGCTGAAATGCAGGCAAAGCCCATCTCTTGACACAAGGTCGAAGAAAAGAACAATAGGTCGACATTACTTTATACAAACAGTCAACAAACACCTTAAATATCAACACATGATCGAAATAGACTTATAAACAAGCTCAACAATCTGCGTATACATATCATACCAATATGTCCTGAAACCAGACTTTCTAAATACCCGATAAATTTAACCATTAAATCCTATACAATTAATGACTGACTTTTGCGCAAGTTTTTCCTTAATTATAAGATTAAAAAAATTATTTCAATAAAAGTACCAAAAAAATTGAAATAAACACAATTTTAGAGTAAGACTGCAAACGAGAAGTCGAGATGTAGAACTATTATTGCTCTTGCAACAAACTGTTTTGAATAAAACTTGATATACATTTTTGTGACTTTGGACCGACTTCCAGTAAGCCCTTTCTGTTCATTTAAAAGCAAAGACATTATTTTATCTTGGATATTATTTTGGATAGACGAAATGTGTTATATATTTCATTTCCAGCTCATTCCAAGTTATTACGTTATTACGTTATGTACTTTTACCACTCGAACATTAAATATTTATATAATTAAGTAAAAGAGTTATCAAAACAAAACAAATACCATCCTAGCATATCACAACTTCAAATGTCAAGTTTACGGTCAGTTTTAAAACAATTGGAAATTAGGAACCCTAAGCAAATAAAACCTTGAAAATATGACATCTTTTTCACATATTAACCTAAAACACTGTAGATTACCGTCCACTGTCTCCTGTTGTTAATTTATATACGTATTTATTCATCAATTTAATTTAAGTTAATAACATCATAATGCTAATTAACCGGCACTTTCTTTAAACATACCAAAACTATACGAAAGATTATTAAAAAATCATAAAGAAAAACGAAAAAACAAATCAAAAAGAAAAGAAAACACAAGAAAATATGCTCGTACACATAATGTTTCTCATCTCAATTTATATACGCGTAAAGAAAATAAAACCACAAAGTTAGATAAACAACTTAAATTTAAATAAGTCAAACTTTTTCTAGAAGAGCAAGTGTTTCTATTTATATTTCCTAACAAATAAATAAACGCATAAATTAAAATTGTAGATATATATGCCTTAAAAAAATAAATAAAAGATTAGTTTACTTACATAAGTTTGTAGCGCCGCATATCAATCATATTAGATGTGTTAAAAGAGACGGGAACGAAAGATTTATTTCAAAAATGTGTTAGATTTTTGTATTTTATTTACTTATTTTGTTGGAGAGAAAATTATTCTTATTATAATTTGTGTGATTGTTGATTTCATTGGTTTGTTAAATGGTTATTATTTGACTTATTATTGCTGTCGTATGTTAATTAACGATGAATTGTATAATGAAAATTGATATGTTATTATATGTTAATTATTTTAAGGAAGATTGTGTTTGAGCATACAAATTATGCAGTACTTTGCTATGTTGTCGCTCAAATGGGTATCTCGTGAAAGCTTAATCGGAATTAATGCAGAAATAATGTCCAAGCAAATAAGCTTTCTATTTTGGATTATTGACAGATCTCTGTCAACAAGAGGAGGTAATGCAAATTTACAAAAATTGCTTTGGACAGCCTTTGCTTATTGCTTTATAGAAATTGTGTGAACCATTTGGATATTCTGCAAATTTAATAAGCTTTTTTCCTATTAAAAAGATGTTTTCTTCATCTATTATGTTTGCGACATAAGTTTCTCTCTTTTCGGTACTAACTAAGGTTTTAATCACATTTTTTTTGGTTAAACCTACAATAAGCCTTTTGTTTGATTGTAATTGTTAATGTTGTTGTTAATTGTTGTTGTTAACATAATAATTGTTGTTGTTTATTTTAATTCTTGTTTAATTTAAATTTAATTGTTTTGCATTTATTCTAGAACCACAGACCAGCCTTTGGAACGACCTATTTGGAATAGATTTGCGTATACCCTCAACAATAGTCTCCGAAAAATTTAACGAAGCTATGTTAGGTTCTTGCCCGGTAAGTCAATTACTATTTTAGGAAAACCATTTAAAAACCCTCTTAAAGCCTGCCAATCCGCAGCTTCATAATCCCAAACTAGACGGGAATTGGCTTTAAATTGCTTTGGAATTTGAAAATTTAACTGTGTAGATAATAAAATATGATCTGAATTACCTAAAGGCTATGATACTTTAAAGTGTACCAGGTAAGGATCATTTGTCAAAACAAACCAAGTAAGATACTTCTTTGTCCAGAAATATCAGACACTCAGTAGGCTGATCTATAATTTGTGTGTAATTATGGTAAAGAGCAAATAGTTCATTTTGTTTGCCTATTTCATCAGTGGTGGAGCTGTGAGTGAGCCGTTTTTTATTTTGAATATTAAAGTCACCAAGAACAATAACTTTAGCATAATGGTACTCATCTAACCTATCTATTTTTTCAGAAAGGTCATGAAATAAGTTAATGTTCTCTGGCGTGTAAGACGAGCTATATAGCCCTTAAGGGTAACCATGTTTTTGAATTTAATTTCAATTTTTTACTTCTTACATATAGAATGGTATTTCTAATACACGAACAAACACCATGCTTAATGTAGAAAGAAGATTTAAATTCATACATAATTCGGGCAAATCTATTTACTTTTATCTAAAGTCGCAAAACGCGCATTGACTCCGTTAAAAAAAGTCTAAGCGGCACGTATATCCGCTAGAAATAGGTAGATTTCAGGACCAGACAGCTTTGTGTACAAATAGAATTGGATGTGTCAGATTATTTTAAATAAAAAATTTAAGTAGAATAGTCCAAGTCCAGAATAATCCAAAAAATTTACCAAACCAAACTAAATAACTAACTAACTTTATCAATGCCATTTCGGAACAGTTTTATTTAATTTGGCTAAAACTACTTTTAATAACATATTAAATCCACCAAAAAGCAAATAAACGTTCTCACAACGTCACACCTACAACACCACCACACATAATTTATAATCTAAAATTGTCAAACAACTTTTACACCTCAAATAATTCAAATATCTACAATTTAGAAAGACTTTTGTAAATGTGTCATCAATATGCAATGCATATAAGAAAATATTCCTTAATTTAAAACAATAATGACTCAGCTTTGTTTTAATTTTTTTTTAAATTTTTGCGAAAAAAACCAAAAACTGGAAAAAAAACAGAAGAAAATTTTTTTAATATTTTTTCTATTTTTCTATGGGATATTTTTCTTGGGTTAGAAAGCTGAAAATCTCTGAGGTTATAGTTGAAAAGTTTATCTAAAAGGTAGAAAAGTTTATCTAAAAGTTTAAACAACATAAACTCAAAAATGAGGAAGACATGGCCGTTTGCGTTTGTTTTTGTTCTAACAGCCCTGGTGTCTCAACCTCTAGACTTGAACTATTTTTTTTTTAATTTTGGAAAAATTTATGTTCTAGTTAACGTATGCGTGAATATTCAAAAGTGAGATTGGCCATTTTCAGCCAAATCAAGGACAACAAAGTTTATTAAATTTTTAAAACAGCTGATTTTTCAGGAACCTGGAACGCCAAGGTTGTCATTTTGAAATAAATGATAGAAATATGCTCAAATATTCAATATTGATAAATTTTATTAAAATATTATGATTCAAACGGAAGTTATAATGCCCTAGATTTTTCGACTTTTTTGACTCTAACCACTTAACCTGTACCCGGATATGGCCAGTTCGCGAATTTGTCGAAAAAATTTTTTGCCGCAACGTATACAGAAAAAATTTTCGTTGTAGGTCAAGAAATGCGATCGTGAGAGTGCCGGTAAATTCCGTTATAGCTCATATCGTTATCATATATATATATATATATATATATATATATATATATATATATAAATATATATATATATATATATATATATATATATATATATATATATATATATATATATATATATATATATATATATATATATATATATATATATATATATATATATATATATATATATATATATATATATATATATATATATATATATATATATATATTTATATATATATATAAATTTTTTTTTTGTTTTTCCGTCTCCGCTTATTATTCATAGTCGTTTGGCACCAAAATTTTTCCAAAATTTCGAGATGAAGCCCATTGCAATAGGTAGATTTTTATATGAAATCTACCTAAAAGAAAGTCAGGTTTGAAGTTTTCAAGAAAAAGATGAAACTAATTAAGATTAACGTTCAATTCTCTTATATTCGCATAACTGGTAGGTAGTTTTGCCATTTCTATAAAAGAAAATCTTCAGTCAGATAAATCAAAAATACTCAATACTCAAAAATATGAACGGGCTGAAATCTCAAGGCTCTGAGATATTCAAGGCTCTGAGATATCAAGACTTTGGCTTAGATTACGGATTTTTAGCTATAGTTTTTGGCAGTAGGCTTTTATGAGGACATTGTTTTTAGTTTTGAGCAGCAGTATTGACGAAATCAAAGTTTGAAATTGTTTTCAAAATTCTTAAAATATTGCAAAATCTTTTACAAAATCAAAAAATACAAAATACAAATTTGGAATTTTTACAAAATTCTAAAAATTATAATAAAATCAGAAATTTAAACTTTTTTCAAAATTCTAAAAATATTCCAAAAATTATTACAAAATCAAAATTGAAACTTTTTCAAATTCGTTAAATATTGCAAATTTAAAACAAAAAGTTCAAAATTGTTTTCTAACTGTTCCTGTTATTCAAAAGTCGTGGAATTTGGCATCACAAAAAAGTTTCTCAGGAAACATCTGCCAACAATTACAATTTTTGTTAAAAACCAATTTAGTCTGCAATAACTTGATATTTTCCAGCTGTTCCTATATGTTTGTAGGAGTTGAAAATGCATAGAACCATATTCCATGTCCAATATCATGTTCAATTACATTCATGTCATACAGATAATTAATTTTTTCTATATAATAGCAGTAGAAAAGTCTATTTTCACGCAGGCTTAAACGGTGAGCCCCTGTGAAGATGTTTTTTTTCTCTACTAGTGTAAAATCATTTTTCTACTTCAAGCTACGAATATGTCATTTCAATATTTTACTATATATTACTATTTACTACCTATTTGAAAGGGAAACTTTTTCTAAGTAGTGACTGAAATGTTTTCAGTCCCTAGGACTGAAAGTAAATAAGTTTCGGTGGTCGCCTACAGGTGGTGGTTATTTAAAGGATTGAATATTTGAGATTGAATTTGATTTACTGTTTCTGTTGTTGTTTCGGTTTCTGTGATTATTTCTGTCAATATTGCAGTATTTTGAAGGGATTGAATATTTTGAATATGTCAATATTGCAGTATTTTGAAGGGATTGAATATTTTGAATATTTTGATCGAACCGAATCGAAACTAATCATTATATCAATTGTGTGTAATTAACCCAGCCAGCACACTTAGTGAAATTTAGGTGAACCATTTTGGGATTTGGTTAAATTTAAGTAAAAGTTTGGTTAAACATGTGGAAAAAGGTAATAGATGACTGTTTCAGCTAATTAGTGTACATGTATTTCTAGTCAAAAATTATAGTTAATATGTTTTTGGTGTAAAAAAATAAGTTAATACGTAAATTTAACATATTAAGTATACAAATTTAAGTAAAAAAACATCATGTAATACAGATAGTACATGTATTTCATGTATTAAGTGAAAATTTAAGTTACAAAAGTGTATCTAATACATGTATTTAACTTATTACCTTTTGTTTAGCTAGCGGTAATTTAGCTGACATTGCAACAGTTATTTCATGAAATAAGTTAAATAGCCTAAAATTAACATAACTACGGAACATTGAAACTTTAAAAAAATTCTCAGATTGCTGTTAAGTTAAATAGGTCGAGTTTTACATGTAATATTGCATTTAATTTGGTTTAGTGAACGAATGTTAATTAAGTTTTTGCTGTCTTTTTCATATAATACATATAATAAGTATATGTGTTTATAAATATCCATAAAGATTTATAGCAAATCTCGTTTTTCGATGACAATTATTATTAGTGCGCAGTATATTGATCAAATCGCTCGGATACAGTCTTTATTATATATTTCTCTCACTAACGTTCTTAAATAGTAAAAAATGCCATTGAAAAAGAAAGTTAGGAAAAACGGTCGATACTACATAATGCGGCGGAAGAGAGCGGCCGAATTCGAAGCAAGATTTGATGCATCAAATGTGTCAACGGATGAAGAAATGGATCGGCCACCGCCACAACAACTGAATGCCATTTTTGAAAATAATTTGCCAGCAGAAAATGCTATGATCGAAATCCCCGTTAGTGTTACTTGTGATGAAAATGTAGAGTGTGACGATGATATGCCAGATGATTGTACATCCCAAGTTGGTGAAAATGCTGAATTTTTATTATCAGAAGCAGATATTGCTGAGGAATTGATGCGCGAACACCTGGAATATGAGCATAACGCTCAAACTAAAATAGATCTGTTGAACGAACTAAGGCAATGGGCTTTGCAAAACAAGATTTCATTAACAGCGTTGTTATATTTTTATAAGAATATTAAATTAAAAATATCACATTTATCGTGACGCAGTTTGAAATGAATCATCTTTAGAGGAGCTTTTAAAACAGTTTATGGAGCAATTCAACATTTATTTATTATTCTTGTTTACTATTCTTGTTTTATTATTTTTTATTTTTATTATTTATGAATTTCGAAAGCTATGCTTTCATCACCTATAGTATATAAAAACTAAATTTTAAAATAAGATACATTCCACTATATACATATTGGTGGTTTAATAAAACCCCATTTTAAAAAATTAATAATCTAACTACTAAAAAATATAAAATATAAAGCAAAAAGAACGGATCTAATAAAACAGTAAAATAATTAAACCATTAGAGAAAATTAAAAAAAATAAAAAAAATAAAAATGAATTTGACAAAAGAAGTGAACTAAATAATAACAGTTTTATGGTATGTCCGAAATGGGTGGATATCCTTCAGTCATAAATATAGTTCAGGTGATTTATTTATTATATCGTCGCTTTAATAATGAAATAACGTATGCTATTTAGACGCTGTTATTATATAATGGGAGACCTGCATTCCCCATGAGGATCTCTATAGAGTGGCGTTTTAACATTTTCCAATTATTTTATAACTGGGGGTGAAAATTAATATATTGATAATTAACGTACATGCAAATTTGAATTTGGCTAAATATTGAAACAGCGTAAATGCATGTACGATATTCTAATTCCTACAGAATAATAACTTGGGCAAAATCAGTGTAGTATATTTTACATACATTACGATCGCTACACGAAATGGTAAATATAAAATATTGTATAAGCATCATTCGTGACTACATGATGGGCCGGTTCATATAAATAAAAAATTGTAAGAATATCATGCGTTATTTCAATAATAATCAGTTTTAGTCTTAATCGTAATCGAGAAATATGATATAACGTATAAGGTACCTGATTGACTCACCTCTTTTTAGGTAGAAAAGCCAGCAGGTACCAATGTGAAATTTTAATATGCTGTGGCGAAATTAATCAAGAGTAATTGGTAGAAATTTTTTTTCCAATTTATCTTTATTCATTCAATAGTGCTGCCGAGTTTACGAAAATCAGAAAATCGAAAAATCTTTAAACCCAATTATCTCGAAACTACACTTTTGCGAATACGTTGTTTCATTATTAAAGCGACGAAATGTTCGGCGGTCTTTTAATTATTAGGTTAAATAAATTAGATTTTATGTTTTCTTCTTTATTGTTCATCAGGATACTGGGGTTTAATTAATTTTCTTTTTCAATGAAAAAAGTTCGTACGCTTCTAGGTGTTTTAGATTATCAATCTCTTTTATGAGCTCTAAATTTGATGGTGACGTGTTGTTGAGCGGCATATGAGCAGCAACGCTAGAATTCTCAGCCTTTTTGTATTTTTTTTCTGTAGGTGTTCTTTCTGGCGTTGTCCCATTTTGCGTTGAGAAAGACCTACATAAAATTTTTCACAGTCGTTGCAGGATATTTTATACATACCTGGTTTCTGATTTGGCTCAGTTTTGAATTTTGGTTTATAGCTTACATTTACACACCATAAAACTGTTATTATTTCGGTTTACTTCTTTTGTCAGATTCATTTTTTTTATTTTTTCTAATGGTTTAATTGTTTTATTAGACTTATTCATTTTGCTTTATATTTTATATTTTTCTGGAGTTAGATTATCAATTTTTTTAAATGAGTTCTTATTAAACCACTGGCATATAATATAAATATGGAATGTATCTTACTTTAAAATTTAGCTTTCGAAATGCGTATATAGAAAAAAATAATAAAACTCAGTAAACAAGAATAAGGTGTTTTTTCAATCATTTTTTAAAAAATTTTGTTTCTTATAATATTATTTTTTAGTTTTTTTTATGGTAGAATGACAGCCCGATAATAAAGTAAGGTTAAAGAAAAATGGATGGTCCAATTACATGTAATTCTCATGAAAAAAACATGTAATAACTACAATATCTAACTAACATATAATTTGCACTTGCTTAGTTTTGTATTCAGCTGTTACATGAAATATACATGAACTTACTCTGCTAAATTCAGATATTGTAGCTATTAAATGTATTCTAGATAAGAATTATATGATCAATTTTCCACTTAATAGCTAGATAATTTACATGTATTAAATAAAATACGTGAAAAAATTTAGGATAAATTAAAGTTATTTCATGAAACACCTGACAAATTTAACTTAAATAACAGGTAAATAATTTTATGGTTAGGAATTATGGATACGATATTATCTATCTCCCAAACTAATGCATTTAAGGACAAAATAGGTTTTTATGACAATTTCAAAACCGACTTCAAATAAACATTTTTATACATACTTTGGAGCGTATTTTTGAATGGATTTAAATGTTCATGTATAAAGAAAGGTTCGATCTTGTTTATACATAAAACAAAAACTGGAAAAAATAATGAGAACAACCCTTAAAAATACCATTAAATATTTATTTTTTTTTTTAAACTGAATACTTTGATTTTCAATTTTCTTTTCGGTATTCGATAAAAAATATTAATTATTGAAAATATAATATTAGTTTGTAGTATACTATAAAATAAGCTTATGTGATCATTAGGGGAGAATTTCGGTGCATACATTTGGTGGTTTGCATGTGTAACAAACAAGTTAAATTTAACTAACAATTAGCTTTTTTTTTTTTTTTTTATAGTTCAGGTTAATCACTTAGGTTATAAACCTCTAATGCTTGAAGCACGTGTTAACGTTGGGAAAGGAAAGTTAGAAGGTTAGGATTTAGAGACTTGGGATAGGATTAGAGAGATAGTGTTGGTGTATTGCGGATTTAAAATCTTGGGGATAGTACGAAGCAGGGAAAACATTATTTGGTAATCGATTCCACCAGTATACGGAGCGTGAAAGTAAAGAGTTATTATAGCTAGATGTTCTCACACAAGAGACCTCTAAGGTATGCTTATGGGAATGCGAAGATTGTCTTGTGGCTCGTGAAGATCTTCGTAGTGGAGGTATTAGGTTATTAATTTCCTTAGAGCATTTACCGTAGTAGTATCTGTAAAACAGTGTAAGAACTCCAACCGCTCTTCTATGATGCAGCGAATCCATACCCGATGTTAATATTGGATCATTAATCAATCTCAAAGCACGCCTGTGGACTCTATCGACAAAATCTAAGAGGTTTCTGGTGCTGCAGCCCATAAATGGGAGTCGAACTCAAGGATCGGTCGTATATAAGCTTTGTAGATCGTAATAATTTCCGATGGAGAGAAGAAGCTTTTACAGCGACGTAGGAAGCCAAGTCGTTGGGATCCCAATTTTGCCACGGAAAGAATATGATCATACCATTTTAGTTTGTGATTGATATTAGTACCCAATAGTTTAAGTGAGGGTGAGTTTAATAAAGGTTGCCTGGAAAACGTTACATTGCCGTTATAGAGTGAGGTTTTATGGGACAAAAAGCACGACTTCGTCTTCATAGAATTAAATATCACAAGATTCCGTTTACCCCAGTCCAGGATTAATTCAAGATCTAAATCCAAAGATTCAATCATTTTTCTACGTTGACAATTAGAAGACAAACTGGATGGCTGTTTTTTGAAAGAATAGGAGTGGGAGATAGTACTGTCGTCGGCAAAGCAATATATTGGATTAGTGGTGATAGATAACAAATCGTTGATAAAGATCAGAAAAAGGGTTGGTGATAGGACCGAACCCTGAGGAACAGCGGCTTGAATTGGGAATTTAGATGATATAGCACCATCCAGCACTACTCTGATAGATCTTTGAGATAAAAAATTTTCTAACCAGCATATCAAGGTCTTACAGACTCCAAATGAAATTAATTTGTTGTTAAGGGCCCGATGCCAAACTCTGTCAAACGCTTTGGATATGTCCAGAGAAATGATATGAGACTCACCAAAGTCATGGATTGCTTTACCCCATTTCTCCGTGAGGACTGACATAATGTCACCAGTAGACCGTGTTTTACGAAAGCCATATTGGCGGTCATGGAGAAGATTGTTGTTTTCAAGATATGCCTTTAGTTTGTGATTAACAATTTTTTCCATGACTTTAGCAAGTATCGAAGTTATTGCAATGGGACGATAGTTTGATGGGTCAGACTTATTGCCCTTTTTTGGGACTGGTTGAACATTGGTCAGCTTCCACATTGATGGATAAAGATCAGAGCTTAGGAATAAATAAAAGAGATTCATAAGTGGATACACCAGGGTATCAGCACAATGTTTTAATACAATAGGTGGTATTCCGTCCGGACCAGCAGATTTGCTAAGATCTAGATTAAGCAATGTTGACCGAACAATTCTAGGTCGAAAGTAAATTTTATTCATTGATGATTGGACAGGTGGAATGATCGGCGGATATATACCGGCATTAGAGATTGTGATCGGGAATTCCTGTCTCGAGAAATCTCGAGACTTTTACATATTTTAATGTCTCGTGTCTCGAGAAATTTAAATATTCATGTTTCGGGAATTCTCGTAGTCTCGAGAAATTAGAAATTTTAAAAAAAAATTTCTTTTCCAAAATTTTTATGTTTATTTGAATTTGGATTTTATTTTCCGTAATTTTAATATTGCAATCAAATAATCAAATTTCCTAAAGGGTAACAACTAAAAATATTTAAAAGTGACAACAATGTTAAATTGACAGATATTTTTTTTTGTTTTGACTCTTAAATTTATACTCGCTGTCATATATATATATATATATAAATGAAATTTATGCATTAGTTAGTTTAAATTTGAGTAATTTATGGCAAAGTGCTAAGTGCAAAGTATGGCAAAGTGCAATGAATTGTATTTTTTTTCTATATTTTTTCATTATTTTGTTTTTTTTTTTTGAATTAGTTAATAAAAGTAAATAATTTTACAAGATTTTTTGTAATTATTTGAATTTTATTTTATTTTATGAAAGTCTCGGGAAATCTCGAGACTTTCGAGTCATAGAAAAAAAATCTCGGATTCTCGAGACCACAAATATAGCGAGACAAAAAAGTCTCGATGTCTCGAGACTTGAAAAATGTCGGGAAATCGCAATCTCTAACCGGCATCATCAACGACAGAGTTTGCAGCAAAATTTGCAGCAAGTAGATCTGCCTTCGCTATGGTTTCGATTACAGGGTTGCCATGCTTATCAATCAATGGTGGTATAGAAGATTTGATAAAGTTGTTGCCAACCTCTCGGATAAAATTCCAGTATGACCGGCTGCCTTTAGTAGCACGTAAAATTTTTCGCTTAGCATTGGAGTTGAAAAGAAATTTAGCTTTTTTAAATATACTATGACAGTTGTTTCTAGCCCTGATATAAAGTGATCTACTACTGGGAGATTTATCACTCTGGTATTTGTCAATCGCTAACATTTTGTTAATTTTAGCTATATAACATTCATCAGAGAACCAGAATTTGGATTTATTTCTAATTTTCACAATACTGGTTGGTATAAAAATATTCATTCCTAGTAGAATAATGAATGTGATCAATGCAGTAGCTTGATCAACATTTTTATCCTGCAAAAATAGCCGCCAGTCTATTTCATTGTAGAATTTGTTGAGGTTCTGCCAATTACATCTATTGTAATGCCAAACCTTACGAGGGGGAGACAATTTTGGACTTGGAGCTTGAGAACTTGTTTCAAAATAGGCCGAAACTACACAATGGTCAGATCTGCCAAGAGGAGCATCGACTGAGCAGGTATATTTAGCAGAATGAGTTGTCATGAAAAGCTATTTAAATATTTAAAGCTAAAATATAAAATAACATTTGCACTTATTTAACTTAAAATTTGGTTAAATTATAGTTAAACTTAATCACATATTAGCCAGCATATTACATAAAATTTACATGAAAATTCAACCAATATTTTTATGGAAAAAGTACGACACTTAGGTTAAATTTAACCTTTTATTATACATAAATTTACGTTAAATGAAAATGTTCACTAAAATTTTGTACAGATAATATCAACCTATATTTGAGCTAAAATCCACCTACTGTGTTAGCTGGGAATTAATTAAACTAATAATGAGTGTGTGTTTTTTTTTCTATATCGGAGAAATCGGAGTGATAAAATAAAATTTGTATCAGATATATCGTATAATTTTTTCCTCGAAAAATTAACTGTCAGATATAAAATATATTCTCTGAGTTCTTTCCGATAAAAAAAAATTAATTAAATAAATAAATACATGTTATTAAAAAATTTATTTTTATTTGTTTTTAATTGAAACTTTACCTACAATTTTTTAAATTTATACTTTAAACGATGACTTCCAGTCGTTAAAAAAATATCTGTAATATCTGTAAAAGTTTTTAGAGAAAATATATGAACTTTTTTACTTCACCACAATTTTAAATTGTGTGAAGTAATGCAATCTATCGTGAAAAAAAAAATCTTACATACCCCAAATTTTATTTTATCTTTTGTTTTGGACCATCCTCTATCTAAATAGCCAAAAAAAAATTTGGTGTACGTCTGTGTGTGGGTGGGTTGGTGGGTGGGTGTGTGGGTGGGTGAGTTTTCTGCATAGGATCTTGATGAAACTTTGGCAAATGATACAGGTTCACTTGAAAATGGAAGATCTGGATTCATTTCAAATTTGGACAAAATGGCGGGGGGTCTCCCGAACACCTCTAAGTTTAAATCTTGAATAACTTTTGATCCCGGGCTATGATCTTATTGAAACTTAGTATATAAGGTTTTAGTACTGTTTCCAATATTTCTGCATACCAACTTCCGGTTTGTCACTTCCGGTTAAAAAGTTTTTTTTTCATGTGTTTATCCCTACTGTAGCCTACAATTACCGATCGATTTTCATGAAACGTTGCGAAAAGCTTTTAAATAATATGATAAAGATTTTATCAGCTTTTGGAGCACATTGGATAAAGGGTTGGGGGGTCCACCATACAACAGGTGGTTTTTTCCACAAAGTTTTTAAGTTTGTTGGGAGCATAAAACATTCATTCGTGAATGAATTTTGATGACACTTTGGAAAAAAACGCAAACATGTATGACAAAAAACTGATTAGTTTTTGAGCGATAGTGAACAAAGTGGTGGGGGGTCCCTGGAGCACCTGTTTTTTTGAAAGCTCTATAACTTCTGTACCTGATAAGCGAACTGGATGAAACTTGGTACATGAGTATGTAGTACGGTTTACAATAGTTCTGCATCCCAACTTCCGGTTTTTCACTTCCGGTAAAAAAATTTTTTTTGTACTTTTTTTAAGTTTTTTCAGTGTGCTTACGCACACTACAGCCTACAATAATGAAGTGATTATGATGAAACTTATGGAATAGGGTTCCAATAAGTGTGAAAAGATAATTATCATGTTTTGGGACACATTGATCAAAGTGGTGGGGGGTCTACCATACAAATGCTGACTTTTCACACTTTGTTTTTTAAGTTTGTTGGGAGCATACAGACTTCGTTCATTAATTTATTTTAATGACACTTTGGAAAAAGATGGAGACTTAAGTAACAAAGAACTGATTAGTTTTTGGATAATATTGGAATAAGTGGTGGGGGTCCTCCCAAACACCTGTTTAATGTGTCACACTTTTTTCAATGTTTGTTGGGAGCACACAGCATTCGTTCGTTATCGAATTTTGATGACACTTTGGAAAAAGATGCAAACATGTATGGCAAAGAACTGATTAGTTTTTGAGCGATAGTGAACAAAGTGGTGGGGGGTCCCTGGAGCACCTGTTTTTTTGAAAGATCTATAGCTTCTCTACCTGATAAGCGAATTGGATGAAACTTGGTACCTGAGTATGTAGTACGGTTTACAATAGTTCTGCATCCCAACTTCCGGTTTTTTACTTCCGGTAAAAAATTTTTTTTTGTACTTTTATGAAGTTTTTTCAGTGTCCTTATGCACACTACAGCCTACAATAATGAAGTGATTATGATGAAACTTATGGAATAGGGTTCCAATTAGTGTAAGAAGATAATTATCATCTTTTAGGACACATTGATCAAAGTGGCGGGGGTCTACCATACAACTGCTGACTTTTCACACTTTGTTTTTTAAGTTTGTTGGGAGCATACAGACTTCATTCATTAATCAATTCTAATGACACTTTGGAAAAAGATGGGAACTTAAATGACAAGGAACTGATTAGTTTTTGGACAATATTGGGATAAGTGGTACGGGGTCTCCCGAACACCTGTTTACTGTGTCATCATTTTTTCAATGTTTTTGGGAGCACACAGCATTCGTTCGTGAACCAATTTTGATGACACTTTGGAAAAAAATGCAAACATGTATGGCAAAGAACTGATTAGTTTTTGAGCGATAGTGAACAAAGTGGTGGGGGGTGTCCCATACACCTGTTTTTTTTAAAGCTCAATAACATCTGTACCTGATAAACGAATTGAATGAAACTTTGTACATGAGCATTTAGTATGATTTACAAAAATTCTGCATCCCAACTTTCGGTTTTTTACTTCCGGTAAAAAAATTTTTTTTTAATTGTTGGCAGTTTTTTCAGTGTCTTTATGCACACTACAGCCTACAATACTGAAGTGATTATGATAAAACTTATGGAAAGGTTTCAATTAGTGTAAGAAGATAATTATCATCTCTTAGGACACATTGATCAAAGTGGCGGGGGATCTACCATACAACTGCTGACTTATCACACTTGGTTTTTAAAGTTTGTTGGGAGCATACAGATTTCATTCATTAATCAATTTTAATGGCACTTTGAAAAAAGATAAAGACTTTATTGACAAAGAATTGACTAGTTTTTGGACAATATTGGGATAAGTGGTGGGGTCCTCCCGAACACCTGTTTATTGTTTCAATGTTTGTTGGAAGCATACAACATTCGTTCGTTAAGTAATTTTGATTAAACTTTGCAAAAAGATGCAAATACGTATGGCAAGGAACTGATTAGTTTTTTTAGCGATAGTGAACAGTGTTCTAATATATATTGATTATATATTGTATGAATGAAAATTTAAAATTCTGACAGTAAAAAAAATTATCGGGTAAAGTTTTTGGTTTAAAATCACAATTAAATGTAAAAATAAATACTTTAAAACAGCGTATTTAGGAGTAGGACATAGAAAAGTATGTTTCCACCAAATTGCGTGAAAACAAACTTTTTGTGGAATTAAAAATTCAAAACGAAAAAACCTTTTTATATCGTTTTTTTCAATTTTTCTCGTAAAATTTTAGGGTATGTGAAAAAATGATCTGCACAAAAATTATAAACCTTTTTATTACCTACAACTTTTGCATTCAACCTTTGTCGATAGAAGGTCTAGTTTCGCTGGAACTCATTGTCCCCTCTTAAAAGTTCAATGCATTTCACCTTCGTATCTCGGATCAACTTTAGTTTATTTTTCCCATTAATTGCGCTATATTTTCCTTCTTATCCAATAGTTTTGATGCTGTTACTAATTTTTATCATATTTTACCTTTTTTAAAGGTACCTGCACTGGCCTATAATCACTCTACGAAAATATAAAAGTTTGAGGACTAAAATTAAACACCGAGCTCACATTTCTAATTTGGCAGTACCTACGGAAAATTTTGCGAATATTTAAAGTACTAAGACCTGACTTCCATCAGCTCGGAACTTACTACTTTATGTTTACAATTTTAACTGGTTTACATATCGTTGTTCGTCTTGCTACGTTTCATGTACTTCTTTTTGTTTTTGTATATTTGTATAATTTATGATAATGCCATCAAACAGTTTGTGTGTGGTATTAGATAAAAATCTTCTCATAAATAAATTTAAAATAAACACAGAGACAGCACACAAATAGTTTTGACATACGGATGAACGAAAACATTCCAAAAACTATATACTCGTTCGTTCCAACTAACCTATAGTGAAACAAAAAATAAATTTAGTTTTGTGGTAACATTTTTGAGTTTTATTACTTTTTCGATGACATATGATTAAAAATGTTTCATTGAAGTTGAATTGAAGAAACAAAAAAAATTATTCAAACATTCTGACCTTTGCTTAAAAATTATTTTCACATACTTTTTGTTATTTTCAACAATTTGTTTCGTTTTTGTTCAGTTAATAATTTTCTTTTTTCTGATTTATTATAAGTCGTTTAGACCTTAGTTACCGAAATAATAATGACATTCATAATTCCCAAGGGAATTATAAGAGGGAGTTATGGATTCATAATACACCTAATATTTATTATAAATTTTTATTATAAAAGAATTGTTTATTTATAAACAACATTATTTAAATAAAGCCATAGTAACGAATAAATAGTCCAGCGGCAGGTATATCCGCTAGAAAAAGGTAGATTTCTTGATCAGACAGATATGCATACAAGTAGAATCAATGTATCAAATTAGTTGAAATCAAAAAACTAAATAGAAACGGAATTATCCAACAAATTTCACAAAAGACATTTAATACATTAACCGAAACTACTTTATGCAATTTCGGAACAGTTTTGTTTAATTTGCTTAAAATTAGTCATAACATATTAAATCCACCAAAGATCAAATAAACGTCCAACAAAGATCAAAAGAACTACGTGACAACTACAATTATACCATCACACATAATTTATAATCAAACATTATTAAACAATTTTAATTTAAAATCATCTTTGTGTTGTATTTTTTTGTTCTCATGTAATCTTTTTTCAAATACATAGTTTACTTAGTGAAAAAAAAATAAAAATACAAACAAAAGAGCATATGATAATATTTGGAGCATATGATAATATTGTGGAATAAAATTAAATATTAACAAGTTTTTTAATTATTATGATAATTTTCCTTTGGTATTAAATGGCTTGAGATTTGTATGTAATAGGTGCATTATATTGCTTATAAAAATGGAACCTTTTGGGCTAGAAAGCTGGAATTTCGTGAGGCTGTAGTTTAAAAATTGTCTTGAAAGTTAAGATGAATTTAAATAACATAAACTCAAACATGATGAAATCATTGCCTTTTGCGTTTGTTTTCATTTCAACAGACCTGGGGCCTCAACCTGTAATGAAGAGCTTTCTCATTGGCGAACCAATGAGAGTGGCATAGCAGGATGCGTACCTAGAGTAATTTTACGCCTTAACGACTAAAGCCCAGTCCTCGTGGATTTGATGGAGTAATACCTGCTGCTTCAACACAAATGCAGAAATGTACGCAATTTACGAAAAGTCACAGAAATGAAAAAAATTACAAATGGAAAATGGAGACTCTGGCGACCCCGTTTGCGAAAGACCTACGATCAGCGCGTCCAACCCACACAATCATTCCCAGACGCTCACACACCCACGCTTCACACATGCTAACATTCACCCACACACTCAGACTGCGAAGCAAGACAATTAAGCTCTAAGACCCGCAGCAAGTATCGCAAGTGGTAGTAATCAAGATTAAGTTGTATTGCTGTCACATAAGCACCATGGTACAGCCAATAAACCACTGACATTTCTGGTAAACCGTAGATCAAATCTTAGAGCATTGGAGAACGTCACACGCCATATTGAAAGTCTCTATTGATTATTTCCCTTTTTCTTTATTGATAGCATTTTCGAAAATTTATAATACCATAAGTAATTCCCAAAAAAAAACATTTCCAACTCAACCAAATTATAAGTTTATTTGTAAGTTGAAGAAACATGTCCAAACCAGTTTATTTGTAAGTTGAACAAACATGTCCAAATCAGTTTATTTCAATACCTGTAGTTTACAGTTAGTTAATGTATCATAGAATTAATAAACCTAAAACAGGACAAGAATTTTTTTTTTTTTGTTTTTAATTTTTTTGTATTACAGGTTATTTGAGAATGATTGTTTTGAAAATATAACTTCATCAATTCAGGTAATATAATAAAAGAAAAGGTATTTGGTAAGTTAAGTTTTACCTCGGAGCAACAATATTTAGATTAGAATCACTTCCAATTCAGACTAACTGTGTCTCGCTACTCGCACCGCCAGTTCACACACACACACACGCAACAACTAGCACGCCCCCACTCAATCACTGATACACCCTTTCGCACACATTCACACCTCTACAAATAAAATAAAATAAAGCAAGTTCACTCACCACATGATTAAATTCTTCCGGCCAGAACGTCTTACAGGCTCAGCCCTCCATCCTCGATGACCAGTCCAATAGGTAAAGTATCAAGAAAATTGCTTGGCAATGTGGAGTTGAGCTCCAGTTGCAATCACACCAAAATTTGATATCCGTTGGCAGATGTAAAACGCACGAAAGCCACAGCAAAAACTTGTTATATATGATGCGTTTCAACCAATTCAATATACGACAGCAATAGCCAAAAATTTGATATAAATGTTGTGAATATGTAGCAATAGCCAAAAACTTGATATATATATATGATGCGTTTCAATAAATTCAATATACGACAGCAACAGCAGAACTTTGACATAAATGTTGCTGAAAGGTAGCAATAGCAAAAACTTGTTATATATGATGCGTTTCAATCGATTCAATATATGACAGCAACAGCAGAACTTTGACACAAATGTTGCTTTGAAATATATAACATATTCGATAGCATCAGGAAAAATGTTTTACAAATATTGAGTTGAAGTATATAACATATTCCATAGCATCAGCAAAAATTTGTTATAAATGTTAAGTAGAAGTGTATAAAATATACGATAGCATCAGCAAAAATGTTTTACAAATGTTGAGTTGAAGCATAGAAAACATATGATAGCATCCGCCAAAAATTGAATACAAATGTTAAGTTGAAATATGTCAAACATACGGCAGCAACAGCAAAAATCTGATATAACCGTTGAGTAGAAATATGTCCAAATATACCGTGGTAACAGCAAAACTTTGATACTAATGATGCGGTGAAATAATATACGGTAGTACTAGCACAAATTATATATAAACGATGCGTTTCAATATGTATAATATACGGCCACAATAGTAAAACTTTGACACCAATGTTGCGTTGAACTATGTATAATACACAACAGCAATAGTAAAACTTTGATATCAATCTCGAGTTGAAATATGTAAAATAAATGATTTGATATAAAGGTTGATTTGATGACAGCAAAAATTTAATATCAAAGTAACGTTGAAATATGTATAATACCCAGCAGTAATAGTAAAACTTGGATATCAAGGTTGAGTTGAAATATGTAAAATAGACGATTTGATATAAACGTTGATTTGATGACTGCCAAAAATTTACTATCAAAGTTGCGTTGAACTATGTAACATACCCAGCGGTAATAGTAAAACTTGGATATCGATGTTGAGTGGACATAATAACAAAACTTTGTTACACCAAAAAAAAATGACCTCTATTGCCTTACTGACATTATATTTCAATTTATACAATATTCCAAATTAAATTTTATTTGTATCAGAAAAATTCACAGAACACACATAGATATAATTTTTTTTTGTAAATTAATTCACAGTTGTAATTCACAGTAAATAAAACTAAACGATAACTATGTAGTAGAATTACATTTTAATTTAAGGCATCACTATTTACTGTTATTTTATCTAACAATTTATTTAACAATTTAGAAAAAATGTATTCTTTATTTTCAATAATAACACTATCTGTATTATAACAAGAAAACAACACTCATAATTTCTACGGAAAATTTGGGTACGGAATATTTTTAAAATAAAAAAATAACAAAACAAAGAAAATTTAACATACCACACAAATATTACTAGTAGACGTATTCAATTAGACTGCCAGACGTCAAACACACGAATAAAATGTAATAGACTAAGAGACTGAAAAATTGTATAGTCATTCCTTATATAGCAATTCTTTTAATATCGAAAAATTCGAAAAAAGGGTTTCTGATGCAAGGAAATTCATTTACATTATGTAAACTAATGTTAGGACCTTTTTTCGTTAAAACAAAACTGTTTGTTACTTTGTAATACTTAACATTGCAAAAATAATTTGACGAAACAAATTATTTCCAACACACTAGAAAGAAATATAAATGAATTAGAATGAATTAAACGTAAGTTTAATCGATTTTATGACGCTTACGTATTACAAAATAACAACTTACAACAGTAATACAGTGAAACTCAGATCCATAACAAAAAGATAATTTGATAAAAATACCCATATAGGAAATCGAATGCACAACGAATTGTAGGATAGTAATTTTTTCTATTGCGACGATTGGACAAATATGCACAGCTGTTTTGAGGTTTGAAAACTTCGTTGACCAAGTACTGTAAGTGTTTAGAGAATTCAAATTTTAGCAGTATGGTAACGTAAGGCGGGTGAAAACAAAGTATGAGTCAATAATAGGGGATTGTAAAAGAAATATTATTGTTAATTATTTTATGCTAAGAACAAATTCATGTACGGAAACTATATGAAAATATGACTATAGATTGTGGATGGATGAGAAACTATTATGAGCTACGTATGTTAATCAAAATGATGACTTATGAGGAAACAGACACTGAATAAATCGGGAATTTTACCGCTCTACATTATCATGCTCATTACAAACCTTTAGACCTGAACTATTTTTTTTAAATTTTGGAAAGATTTGTATTGTAGCTTTGTGTAAAAAAGTTTTCAAGTGTGAGCTTGGCCATTTTCAGCTAGATCAAGGACAAAAAAGATTGGCAAATTTTTAAAACAGCTGATTTTGCAGGAACCTGGAACGTAAAAGTTGTCATTTGGATAAAAATGATAGAAATATGTTCAAATATTCAATATTTATAAATTTTATTAAAATATTATGATTCAAACGGAAGCTATTGCGCCCTAGATTATTCGACATTTTAGGCTCTAGCCGCTTAGCTGGTACCCGGATATGGCCAGTTCCCGTACTTGTCCAAGACATTATTTGCCGGAAAACACACAAAAATTAAATTTGGTGTAGGTCGAAAAATGCGACCGTGAGAGTGCCGCCAAATTCCGTTATATCTCATATCGTTATATATATATATATATATATATATATATATATATATATATATATATATATATATATATATATATATATATATATATATATATATGTATATATATATATCTATATATATATATATATATATATATATATATATATATATATATATATATATATATATATATATATATATATATATATATATATATATATATATATATTTTACATGACCTAACTTATGAAGTTGTTATTTTCATCCCTCCCACCGACTAATTATGTTCCTTTTGACTCGAAAATGAAGTGTATGCAGTTTTACTGAAATCGGAAAATAATTACCCATCGCGCAGTGGCGTCGAAGATAAGAAAATTAGCAGAGTAATAGTATTTTTTATGTTATCAGATATAATCATCTTAAAATATAATATATCTCATAATTAATTAATTAAAGCTAATTAATTAACGATTCCAACGAGCCTAAGTATGTAGAAATTGATCTTAAGAAAGCGTTTTTATCGAATTTCTTCTTCTTAAATCCAAAAAAAAAGTTTCTGCGAAAATTCAGAAAAAATAAATTTTTATGTTAGATTTAGACTTTGTTTGAGTAACAAAAATTTTTATTTTTGGATACATTGCTAGCAGAATTAACTGGACATGGTAAAGTACATCGTTTGCCAACCATAGCTACATTTGGTAATATTGAGAAGATATTAACGGTTCCATAATGCAAAGAACAGACCGGCTTATCGATTGCGAATGCGATATATGAATGCCTTGAAGAATGGGATCTTACTGATAAAGTCGAAGCCATGTGTTACGACACGACATCAAGTAACGCTGGACCAGAAAAAGGTGGAAAAAAAGATTGGCCACAACTTGATTCGATTCCCATGTCGTCATCACATACAGGAGATTAAACTACGGGCTGTTTATGATCTCAAATCTGGAAAGACCACAGCACCCGATGTTTATCTGTTCAACAAATTTCAGAAGGCATGGGACGATGGTAAAATTAATCCAGCAATGTTCAAAAATAGAATATCGGACAAAAAACTGGGAAACACAATTTCAAAACACTCGTGAGAAGCTCTAGTAATGTTTTGTCATGAAGAGTTGGAAAAATCACACCCACGCAGCGAATATAAAGAATTTTTGGATGTTACGTTGATTTTTCTTGGCGAAACCATTGAAAATTACAAATTCCAATGCCCAGGTCCGACAAGTCACGCCGTTTGCATTTTTTCGAGACGTTTGCATTTTTCTGATTATGTTGTATGTAAAAATTTGGTTCAAATGCATAGATGGAACAGCAGCCGCATATTAGAATTTGGATTTCATCAAAATTGACCAAAGATTTTCAGAAGAAATGTTGAACCAAATTTGTTATCATCTTCACTATTTAACGGAAGCAAATATTGGCTTGGCTTTTTTCGACCCAGAGATTTCGTTTGATGAAAAACGAAAAATGGTTCAAAACCTAGAGGTCTCAGCACGAGACATCCCCATCGCACCCCAAACTCGCAAAAAAGATTTTGACGCAGTCACACATATGCAACTTTTTGCTAATATGAACATTAGTGATTTTGTCACAGAAAAAACTCAGAGTTTTTTTAATCGATTTAGAATTTGTATTGATTTTTTGCTACATGACCCATCGGAATGAGGATTTCGTCAAAGCCACGTTGTTTTGCCAAAGTTTGCATGTTGTTAATGATACCACCGAACTCGGTGTTAAGTTGATGACACGGAATACAACAGCATTCTAACTAAAGACGAGGAAGGTACACAATATACACCATTCAGGTGGTCGAAAACTACAGATGCAAATACCCACCATACAATAAATCTTATTTAATTTATTGATTTCTTTTGGAAAAATGTTGCTTTTGAATGAAAAATTATTATAAATTTAACCATAAAAATTAATTTTTTTCTTTGAAAAAAGATTATTATGAATTAGTAAATTTTCGTATATGTAAAAAGAAAAATTAAGATAAATCGCTTTTCTAAGATCGATTTCTACATACTTAGGCTCGTTAGAATCGTTAATTAATTAGCTTTTAATAAAAAAAATCCAAATTATGAGATATATTATATTTTAAGATAATAATATCTGATAAAAATAAAAACTCCCATTATTCTGCTAATTTTCTTATCTTCGACGCCACTGCGCGGTGGGTAATTATTTTCCGATTTCAATAAAACTTGATATAGTTCATATTCGAGTCAAATGGAAAATAATTAGCCGGTGGGAGCGAAGAAAAAGATGGTTTGAAAATTGTTCATACATATCTGGTCATGCCTAATATATATATATATATATATATATATATATATATATATATATATATATATATATATATATATATATATATATATATATATATATATATATATATATATATATATATATATATATATATATATATATATATATATATATATATATAAAATATATATATATATATATATATATATATATATATATATATATATATATATATATATATATATATATATATATATATATATATATATATATATATACATATATATATATATATATATATATATATATATATATATATATATATATATATATATATGTATATATATATATATATATATATATATATATATATATATATATATATATATATATATATATATATATATATATATATATATATATATATGTATATATATATATATATATATATAATTCTTTGTTTTTTGTGAATCAGAAGGTTCTTTTTGATGATGTTTTTGGAAACCGTCTTTCTTCACTCGGTCTTTGTTTTTATATATGCTTTTTTTCTTCTATAGTCTTATTGGAAGTATCAGTTCCAATTAGATTTGTCGGATTCTAGACCGTTTTCTAAATTATTTGGTTTTATCATAAAACGACCACATCCAAAAATGTTCAAAAGAAAAACACCAGTTTTTATTTTTTATCTTTTTCGAGCGTCGATTTTTTATTTCCAAAATAATTTATTTTTCAAAAATTTTTTGTTTTTGTTCGGATACGTTTCGAGGTTTTTTTGGCCTCTTCCTCAAGTCCTTAAAAGATATTAACAAAGAAAAATATTAAAACATTGTTTTTCTTCTTTAAAAATGAAACAACAAATTATGATTAATCTAATTAAAAAAAAAAAAAACACAATACACAGCTTATCGGAAAAAATAATTTAAAATAATTTAAAACTAAAACCGAAAAATTAATGTAAATGAACTCTAAGATTAAGATTCCGCTCAAAATGAATTTCAATTTTTTTAATCCGTGTGTTAGATTGATTTTAGATTTTAGATTGATGTTTTTTGATATGTGTATTGTATTTTGTTATTGGTAACACGGTAAACCAATTCTTTTTACACATATGTATTATTAATTTTATAATCGTTTACCTTTGCTAGCTTAAAACTTTTTGTTTGTGCCGGAGATGGTTTATGGAAAATTTTTTTTTGTTCTTTGGAAATTAAAAGTAAAAATGAGAGAAAAATAAAAAATAAAAAACAAAAAAGACGGCAAAAGAGATGAAAAAGAAAGGAGAAAGGGATAGTGGATTATCAATATTTTGATTTTGGTTCTTTCATTATTATTATTAGGGGAAAATTTTAATGGACTTAGTTATTTTTGGAGATTTAAATTTTGTTGTTATTTTGTTATTGGATATTTCCTAGTGTTGCAGTAATAGTGTGTAAGTTTGTTGTAAATTTTTTATGTCTGTTTTGAAATTTATTGCGGTGTTTTTAAATTTATCTATGTATAATATTTCTTTTGTAGATCTTTTTTGGTAGTTATTCTCGATCTCCAGAACTCGAACACTGTCGAAATCGAATTTATGACCCGTGTTTATGGTGTGTTGGACTGCTGCTGTTCTGTCAGCTCTTGCTTTTTTGTGGTTATGATCCGATTTATATCGGATATAAATATATATATATATATATATATATATATATATATATATATATATATATATATATATATATATATATATATATATATATATATATATATATATATATATATATATATATATATATTAAATATATATATTTAATATATATATTTAATATTTAAATATATATATATTTATATATATTTAAATATATATATATATATATTTAAATTTTTTTTTCATTTTGATTTTCCGTCTCCGCTTATCATATATAGTCGTTTGGCACCAATAGGTAGATTTTTATATTAAATCTACCTAAAATACCCTAGCAATACAATTTGAAGTGAAAAATAACTAACTTGTTCAATTAAAACGAAAAATCATGTTATAAAAATACTTGATAAAAATAAATGTTTTAGTTTGGTCTCAGTAAAACATAAAATTATCTATGTATCACGTGAATTATTAGATGTCAATTACCTTGTGAAACTTACTAACCCTCGGGCCAGAGGCCCTCGGGTAGCAAACGTTTCCCTCGGTAATTACACTCAAAAAAATAAATGTCACTTTTGCAAAATTTTTATAAATATACAACCCACAAAGTTTTTTGATAAAACTACAATTGTTTTCCTTCAAATCCAAAAATAATTGGTAAATCAAATAAATTTTAGGTTTTTTCTAATAAGTTTTTTGTAATGTACAATATTTTTGGTAAACTTACAAAAAAAAGTCGGGACATGTGTGCAATTCACACGTGGTAGAAGTGAAACCTTCAAAAATTTTGGCTTCAAGATAATGAGACGAATGTAAAATTTCGAGAAGAGGATAATTGCAGGTTTTAGTCATGATCATAGTGATACAAAGTTTGATAATTATTTTACATTTTATTCATTTTATAAATTTATTCAGACTCAGAGCCTACATTTTCGATAAATGATACAAGAGGCTTATGGTATCTAAAGTATGAAATAAATACTTTGAACTTAATATGGTCAATATATCTTTGGAATACAGCGTTTCATTCGCACTATATCAAAAACAGTAATTGACGCAGTATTCCAAAGATATATTGACCATATTAAGACCAAAGTATTAATTTCATACTTTAGATACCATAAGCCTCTTGTATCATTTATCGAAAATGTAAGCTCTGAGTTTGAATAAATCTATGTAATATATACGAATAAAATGTAAAATAACTATCAAACTTTGTATCACTATGATCATGACAAAAACCTGCAATTATCCTCTTCCCGAAATTTTACATTCGTCTCATTATCTTGAAGCCAAAATTTTTGAAGGTTTCACTTCTACCACGTGTGAATTGTTTTTCCTGTTCCTGCATTTTAATCATCAATAATCATCAAAAACAATTTCATTTTTGAAAAAATTTATTTTCATAATAAATAATGTAATAATTGCAATAATTGCAATAATTAATAATCTATTTAACATAAAATCGACATTAATCGATTTCTTTATTAGACTACATACGGTTACACCGAAATTGCGTAAAGTTTATAATATAAATAAAATTCTTACAAAAAAACATAAAATATTTTCTTTTATACAAAAATTAAACAGTTTTTCAATACTTACCTTATCAACTAACTACGTTTTTTTTATGAATTATTAAATATTATCTATTTTTCCTAATAAAATTACAAAAACAATACAAAAATAAATTTATTGTCTTCTAAACATAAACATAATCAAATAAAATTTAAAATTTCATAATAAATTTTTTTTTTCAACATAATAACATACATAATACAATACCACCAAAATAATAAGTAAATAAGAGAAATATTAAAAAAGTTCAAGCGGCACGTATATCCGCTAGAAATAGGTAGATTTCGAGATCAGACAGTTTTGTGTGCCAATAGAATCTGATGTATCAGATAGGGTTTCTCATTTCCCGTAGAAATTCAAATCCCGGGAAGCCGGGACAAAAAATATTAAATTCCCGGGATCCCGGGAAATCCCGAGAAACAGTAAAAAGCTAGATTTTTCTAATTGAGTGGTAGAAAAATGTGTAAAATTAAAACAGCACAAAAAATGCGCTATTGATTTTTAGATTTCCATTATTTTTAATTAGTAAAATTTTAGAAATTACAGTCAAACTTCCATAAATCGAACTTCTATTATTCGAATTTCTCTATAAATCGTATTAATATTTCGAATTAAAATTTTGATTTTCTTTATAAATCGTTTCTATATTTCGAAATTTCCCTAAATCGAACTAAAATTGATGGCTTTTGGTGGTTCGAATTATGGAAGTTTCACTGTAAATAAAAAAGAATACATAAAAACAAAACAAAAATAAATTCATAATACTAATTTTTAAACAATTTTTCAAAAAACTAGATTGTCAGGCGTCAGGCGCCATCACCAAATTTTCTCCGAATTTTCGTGACAAAACGTCCATTGAACCATCCATTGAACCATCCGTCCAAGAGAACCATTAAACATAATGTTCAAACTTGAACATGTTTTAATGATTGCCTAAAAAAGAAAAATCAATTAATTTAAATACTAAAAATTTATATTTGGAATACTTATACCTGAGATGTTTATAATTAGTTTGTATTTTGTTTTGTTATGAAATGTCAAATTGTGACAATTCACAACCATTAGATTTAACTTTACCGGAGAAATGAATGAATGCATTCAATATTAATTAATGTCAACAATAAATGACTGTATTCATTGATTTCTTCGCTTGAGAAAGATATTCGCCTGTCCATCTATGATTGGAAATTAAATGTTCCGAAAGGAAGCGAATTGCATGCAAATTGAATGTAAATGCAAAAATGCAAGTCACTTCTATTTTTGCGATTACCAGAAGCATATTTAAATTTTCTTGCGAGCGATAAAATATAATTTGAGATATCAAAACTAAAGAACAGGTGAATATTTTTCTTTTCTTTGAATATAATTTAAATTCTTTTTAAATTATTATAATTGCGATTTATTAAAAAATTATTAAATTCAAAATAGACATTTAATTGAAAAAAAAAACATTTATTATTTTTATTATATAAACAATTTGTTATAAATATATATTTTGAAAAAACATTAGGGGCTATTATTTTGAAAACATACATTTTTTTGTTGATTTTTAAATTTTTGATTTTTAAAAAATCTGAAATTTTGATATATTGTTGGCATTGACAAAAGGAAAAAAGTTATTTCTGCTTTTATTTTTTGTGTACTCTGAATCGGAGTTATGCGCGGTTGAATTTTGAGGCTTTTTCACGTAGTTTTTGGTAATGGTGGCAATGTTTTGTGAATAGGTGCCACAAATTTCATCCGACTTACGTATATTTTTGCAAGTAAAAAGGAAAATAATTGAATAATTGAAATAAGTAAGTTTAAAATTAATAACTTTTCTCTTTTCCGCTAGGCGGCGCGTAAAACCTTGGTTTACTTCAAAGCTCATATCTCAAAAAGTAGGCTTTTTTTTTTTTGTTTTTCATAAATTTTAAAGTAAACATATGCAGCTATGAAATTGAGAAATAAAAAGTCAGCAATTCAATATGGATTTTTTCTTACGATTTTTTAAAGTTTGGTATATGAAAAATTCACATGTGTTTTTTTATTAAGTTAATAATCCTGTACTAAATGTGGATCTAATAAATTAAACATTTCATATTTTAACACCTGAAAATTTTAACATCCAAAAAATGAATTCTTATCATAATGATCATAATGACCATCATTATGATAAGAACATCCATAGTACAATTGTTTTTAATATTTTTTAATTTCTTAAAATTTTTTAATTTATAATAGATTTTTGTGTTTTTTCAAAATATTTTAGTTTTTAAAAGTTTTTTAAAAAAATGTTTTCATGTTAATTTCAAATAATGTAACAAAACTATACTGAAGATGTGGAAAATCAACCACGAAATATATATATAAACAGATGAATTAAATTTGTTTTTTATTATAAATAAAAGGACTCCATCCAAGGTTAAAAATAAACAAAGCATCGATTGAGAATTAGGAGTCAGATAAAAATATTTCTTTTTTATAAAGTTATAAATATAAAAAAAAAAATTATTAATTTGAATATACACAGTAATAAAAATAAACATGGGTGGTCCAAGAAAACAAAATAAAAATCAAACAAAATCGCCTAATATTAGCCAGTTTATTCAACAATCAAATTCAGACGACAAATGCAGTGGTCAAGATTGTCGTGAATTAATCGCCAAGAAAGACAAATATGTTGAGTGTAGTGTTTGTGTAAAACAATTTCATATTGAATGCGTGCACGTCAATCGGAATAAATACAAACTTATAAAGGAGAAAAATAACTGGTTCTGCTCTCAAAAATGTATAAGTAGTGTTATAAACCATCAAAGCAGTAATACTAATGATGATTGTGAAAGCCTGGATTTAAATGAAGACCGTGATAGTTTGGTAAATGGATTTGACACCTATTCGTGTAATCCAGATATGCAACTTATATCGTCCAAACTTGATCAACTATTATCACAAAACGCAATGTTACTCAAAACAATTGGTGAACATGAAGTTTTATTAAAAACTCTTAATCACAAAGTCAACTACTTGGAGTCCGAAGTTAACTATTTGAGGCAGGAAAGATTAGAAAAGCATTTGGTGTTTTCTTGCTTGCCAAAATATGACCAGAAGAACAAAGAAGAAATTGTGATGCAAATCTGTAAAATTCTTAATGTGAAAATTACCAATGAAGATATTGTTCAAATAGCAACAATTAATGTAAAAAAACCGTCAAAAAAATACGGGCTACCAATAACAGTTAAATTTGCAAAACTTGATTCAAAGAATAAAATATTACATTCAAAAAAACAGATGAAAACTGTTTTTGCTAAACAAATTTTCCACGACATGGATGACGATATTCAACAACTTGCAAATCAATCATTATCTTACACAAACAAATCGAATGATACTTGTTAAAGCTATGGAGTTAAAACAACATAATTATGCGTATATTTGGTATGGTCTCAACAAAATTTTTGCTAGAAAAATTCTGAATCAAATACACAGGTAATAAAATCAGTAGATGACGTCACAAGCATCATTAATTCATTGAACAAATCGAGCAACAAATAAATTCGAACATCTGTTTTTTCACCTGTTTTTCTTGTTGTGTGTATTTTTTTTCCATATTTTTTTTTTAAATTAATTAGTCATTAAAATGATTGAAGGTAGTATAATGAGCAATGTTGATATTAATTATTCTTTAAATCCAAAAAAAATCAAATTAGTTAATAAAAAAAATTTAAATATTATATATCTGAATATCAGAAGTATTCGAAACAAAATGGAAGATATTAATACCTTAATCTCTAATTCTAGAAACGAAGTTCATATTTTAGTCTTAAGGGAGACCTGGCTTTATACAAATGAAGAGAAATTTTTCCAACTTCAAAACTATAATGCATACTTCTCTAGTCGCAATACATCAAGGGGAGGAGGTGTTGCAATATTTGTACTCAAATCAATTATATCTAATGAATTATTTCATGTAAGTGAAAATGATATGAATTTTATGATCATAAGCCTTCCCCAAATCAATTATAATATTGGAGCTGTCTATAGACGTCCAGGTTCGAATATTGATATATTCTTTGACTTATTTGAATCTATTATAAATCGAAATAAAAATTTACTAATTTTTGGTGATTTTAACTTAAATCTCTTAAATGAAAAAGATTCAAATATTCAGAAGTATACAGATATTCTCTATACCAACGGTTTTTTGGTTCTTAATAACAACGACAGCAAATTTTCAACTAGGATAACAGAAAACTCATCAAGTATCATTGATCATGTATTAACCGATAAAGTAACTCCCAAATTTCAAATAACCCTCATTGACACTCCTATAAGTGACCATCGAATGATCTTAACTAGTGTAGAGCTGGAATGTATGAGATCTCCAGATAAATGCTCCCAAAAAACTGTTTTAGATTATGAGAGTATTGACATTGTTCTTTTGTCTAAGGCATTAGAGAAATGTAATTCTATGGAAGAAATTATGGAAACACTGATGACTACTGTAGAAAAACATACAAAAACAATTAAATTTAGCAAAATCTGTAAAAAGAACAATCCATGGATAAACTCTACTATACTTTCAGTTTTAAAACGAAGAGATGCTATATATAAAATGTTAAAGAAACATCCATCTAATTTGTACTTGAAATCACAATTCCACTTTTTTAAAAACAAAGCTAAAAATTTAATAAACCAAGCCAAACTAAATTATTTTTCAAGTAAATTAGACTGTAATAACAGTACAGAATTATGGAAGGTTGTTAACAGATTTATATTCAAAAAGCATGAAAAAAACAAAAACATAGTACTAAAATCAAATGATAAAATCATTTGTGATAATAATGAAGTATTTGACTGCACTGTCAAACAATACTGTAAGGCTTCTACATCTTCTACTCTTTAATGTGCAAGAACAACAGATATGACAACAGAACAACAGATCGTATTTTCGCAGAAAACTCAAACATAGTTGAACCTCCCCTCCCCTCTCCCACACTCATTTCCCCAGTTGTAACGAAAATGAAACCAATTATTTTTCGATGCAATATTGTACGGAAAACGCTTCTTTCTATAATATCAACAAATCTGCTGGCCCCGACGGTATTCCACCCCTCATTCTTAAAAACTTTGCTAGACAACTAGCTCCAATTTTAACAAAAATTTTCTATTTATCTTATAAAACCGGAATATTTCCCGATTCTTGGAAGCTGGCCAGCGTTCAACACATATCAAAGAAAGGCAGTAAGATAGGCCCTTACAATTATAGTCCCATTGCAATTCTATCGGTTTTAGCTAAAATATTTGAAAAATATGTTAACTACAAGCTATTAGATTTTTTGGAAATGTCGCGAATTATTAATGATAAGCAGTATGGTTTTCGTAGAAGTCATGCAACAGGTGATCTGTTAGCCTACGTATCCCATCTCTGGAACAAATCGCTGGAAAACCATGAAGAAACATTCAGTGTTTCACTTGACATTTCTAAAGCATTTGATAAAGTGTGGCATAAAAATCTCATTGCTAAATTAAAATCTTATAGCATAGACAATCTTACTCTCATGGACTCATAGCTTTCTTACAGGTCGCCAATTTCATGTTAATTTAGATGGTATCACATCCAATACTTTCACCACCAATGCTGGGGTTCCCCAAGGTTTTGCACTCTCATCAACTATGTTTCTTCTACACATTAATGATTTACTTAGTTCCACAGTGCACCCAATCCATAGTTTTGCTGTTGACAGCACATTGCATGCATCACATGCATCTTCTGTAATGAAGAGCTTTTCCATTGGCGAACCAATGAAGCGGCATAGCAGGCTGCGTACCTAGAGATTATTAACGCCGTAACGACTAAAGCTCAGTCATCGTGGATTTGATAGTTTAATACCTGCTGCTTCAACACAAATACCGAAATGTACGCAAATTACGTGAATAACCAGAAATGGAAACAATACGAATGAAAAATTGAGACTCTGGCGACCCCTGTTGCGAAAGAACTGCGTTCAGCACGTTCAACCCCCACAATCATTCCCATATGCCCACACACTCACGCTGCATACGCGCTCACATCCACCGCGCTCACATCCACCATCCGCTCACACACTCAGACAGCGAAGCAAGACAATGAAGCTCAAAGATCCACGGCAGGTACCGTAGATGGTAGTAATCAAAAATGAGTGGTATTGCTGCCATCTGATCCATCTGGTACAGTTCGTAAACGGCTGCTATTGCTGGAAACCGAGAATCAAATCTTAGAGCACGGGAGAACGTCACACGCTATATTGAAAGTCTTCATTATTTATTTACTTTTTCTTTATTAATAACATTTTCAAAAAAAAATTTTGAAACCATACGCAATCACCACAAATTACCACAAAAACTTATTTACAGCTCCAAAAAAAAGAAGTTTTAATTTATTTGTAAGTTCACTAACCATTTCAAAACAAATTCAATTTAAACACATGTAGATTACAGTTGGTTAATGTGTAATATGGTTAATAAAGATTAAACGTGGAAAGAATTTGTTTTTTTTCTTTTGTTTTGTTTTTATATTCTTTGGAATTGAATTTTTTTTTAATTACGTAAATCATAAATTAATAAATTTAGGTAATATAATTTAATATAGTAAAAAAAATGTATTTGGAAAACTAAATATTACCTCGGAGCAAAAATATTTCGATTATAATCATTTCCAATTTAGACTGAATGTGTCTCGCTACACGTATCGCCAGCTCTCACACACACGCATCGACAAGCAGGCCCCCATTCTATCACTTGTACACCCTTTCACGCACATGCACACTTCTACGTTAGAAAAAGTAAATAAAATAAAACAAGATTCACTCACCCCATGATTATATCCTCCTGGCTTCAAAGTCTTAAGGTCTTAGCCCTCCATCAGCAGTGAATATCCCAGCAGGTAAAGCATTATTCGTAAAACTGCATAAATTTTATATAAATGTTGCGTTGAAATACTGGAGTAAGGCGATGGCTAGTATAACTGATAAAAACTATAGAAATATTGTACAGATATTGTATGAACGTTGCGTCACAAATACTTAGGACGATAGCTGATGCAAACTGTAGAAATATGGTAAAAATACGATGTAAATGTTGTGCCGTGGGATTATATATATTTTTTTGGTATAGGTATTATAGCAAGATCGGTAAATAATACACCCCTTTTCTTAAGATTTCTAATTTTGTTGTTAATTTCGTAAGGTCGCTGCAGAGGTTATCGAGGACTATCACCGCAAATAACGGTCATGTAAACAAAATCATGGTCTTTTTCACATAAAAAATACAAATTAAATGTGTTTGATTTTCACAATGACTTCCAGTTTATTTTGTTTGGTTTCAATCTCACCCGTTACATGAGGGACATCGAAGAACTTAATTTTATGGTTTATCGTTATGACCAAACTATTGAGTCTATTTCTTTTCTTAATTTATATTTTTCAAATATCATAGATCGAGTTTTATTACATGTTTTATTTCAATTAAAAATTATTACAGCAACACAGAGAATTTGTTCTTTTTTTTTAAGATACACCAGTTTTAAGCCACAACCTTTCAACAAACCTTTCAACAAACATTCAGATATTTTTTTTTTCTTAGTGTTCTATTGATGGACAAAACTTACACCAAAATTTACTTTACTAATTTCGTCCTAATTTAAACTAATTTAACTTAATAATTTGCACATAAAGGATTTGAGTTTATCAAACAAATTAAATGAATTCTACTAGTAAATTTATGCTAAACAAATTTTGTTACCTTGACTAACAATTCCGGCTAAAATATTCCATTTAACGAATAGCGGAACATTCGTGGTTATGAATTTATTTAAAAAAGAAAATTAATAACTTCCTCTGCCGAGTACATTAACAGCATTCCATATTTAACAATTTTTTTTTACAATCATCAATTTTGCTAATTATCACCAAAACAAATTTCATTTTTTTTTAAATATTTTTACCAACAAAAATCACAATCACTGTCGTTCTGTCAAAATAGCAAATCACCAAAAAAAAAGACTAAGAGAGAATAACCTACAAGGTCATTACTAATTCTTTTGTTGTTTTACACGGCACACATTATATAAACTTTTTTCTAAATTGAACTAACTGAACGGATACATTTAAAACAAATTGAACTGATTGAACTATAAATTTAAACTAATTAAAAATTTCACTACTTATATTTTAACCTTAAATATAGGATGAAAAACAGTATGAATGCAAAATTTCAACATTTGATTTTGACATTCATGAGAAGATTTTTCAAGACATACGAGAGACAAAAGACCATATTCATCTCTTATATAGGAATTTAATATCGAAAATTGAGCTACATAGCTTTTTTTTTTTTTTTTTTTGAAGGGGAAATCTTAGTACATTTTCCGTTTATAAAAAATACTGATTGTTACTTTGTAATACATAAAATTGCAAGATAATTTCACGAAATAAGTCATTTCCAACGCATTTGGAAGAAATATTAATATATTAGAATGGATTAAACGTAAGTTTAACCGATTTTATGATGTTCATGTATTATGAATTAATGGCTTACAACCGTATTACAGTAAAATTTAGATTAAATTGATAAAAATACCTATATAAGAAATATAATATGCTTTGAAGACAATTGCTAAACTGATTGTAGGATAATAATTTTTTGCTATTGAGACGATTGGACAAATATGCACAGCCGTTTGAGGTTTGAAAATTTTTTTGAGCAATTACGGTTAGCGACCCGGAGAATTCAAATCTATGTAGTATGGTGAAGCAATGCTGGTGAAAATGCAGTGTGAACCAGTAATAGGGGATTGTAAAGGAAATATTATTGTTAATTGTTTTATGCTAAGAACAAATTTGTGTAACGGAAACTATATGAAAATATGACTATAGATTGTGGATGAACGAGAAACTATTATGAACTACGTGTGGTAAGCAAAATTGTGAATTATGAGAAAACAGACATTATATAAATCTGGAACTTTACTGCTCTACGTTATCATACTCCAGTCTACATAACAGGGCAAGTGATTTTTGGTAACGCCCGGTCCAAAAAGAAGTTGAAAAGACATAGACTGGTCCCAAATGGGTCTTGGTGTACACATATTCGTACTGTAAGGCATTTCAATGTTCCAAAGAATAGCAATCAAGCCGTTCAATCGTTCGAAACCCATTTAAATTAGAAAGGAATGGAAAACGTAGAAGGTCCAAAAAAAAATATAACAGTTAACTACGACTATATTGACAAAAGTTCTTGAAAGGTAACGAGAAAAACAGTATACTAATCTATTGCAAGCGATGGATCAATAAAACTTTCCAGACCCATTTCCGGGCGGATCTGGCGGTTCCCGGGACTCGAAAGTCGCCAACAAAAACAAAATTGATACAAACTGAAAGGCGAAGTATCACCTGACAGACTCCTTTAATGGGGGTACCACCAACGACTCCGTTCTTACGTTATTCAGGCTCGAACCCGACACCTGAGATCCCGAGTCTCATGCTCCTCCGACTACGCTAGCCGGGCTACACTGTGGTACGTATCTGAATTGGTGAGTTTGAAACTTCTTCGCATGGTTTCTGAACAATCACTTGAAACAAGAACATAATACATTCAGTCCTGCAAACCGACAAACCACCATTATGCAGGGAAAGGAATTCTGACAGGCACTCAAACGATATATACACTCTGTTGAGACACACTCGCTGTACTATTATTTTGACACGGAACTACCCTCATACTTGGATGTGAAACATAATTTTAACCGAAATATACTACCATACCGACAAGGAAAGATTTACAGATTTTAGGCGCGAATGTTCTTAGAATAATAAACACCTCTACGTTTGGAAACCAGGTCCTCCAGTTCGTAGGCCGCGGTACCTACTAACTTTGGCTTCAACAAACTTTGTGCGAGCGATACAGATAATTTATTGGCCGTTTATCTGCATCGCGCAAAATAATATTACGACAGAATACAATATTTTGTTTTTGCTAAGCCCCGAGGAGATAAAGCTGGTGGATTGTAGGCCCTTGCAATACACTCGTCAGCGTATTCCTCGGGTAACCACAATCTCCATACATCACCCCTTGGAAGAATCTCAATATCTAAACCAATCCAGTATTTTACCTGGCCTGAAATTAGGTTATCTGCGAATACAAGGGTAGACAAAGTCGGAGCCTATCCTCTACAATAGGACCATCAATCATTTACCTAGGTCCAATCTTAGGTGATTCAATATACTTGGGACTGACCAGGTTTCTGGTTTTCAGGTATTTGAGAAGTCGGTAAATCCAATAAATCATTTAATTCATTTCTAATATCCTCAACAAAAAAAATATTTTAACTTATGTTATCTTTTCCACATCATACCACCAAAATTTACTTTACTAATTTCGTCCTAATTTAAACTAATTTAACTTAATAATTTGCACATAAAGGATTTGAGTTTATCAAACAAATTAAATGAATTCTACTAGTAAATTTATGCTAAACAAATTTTGTTACCTTGACTAACAATTCCGGCTAAAATATTCCATTTAACGAATAGCGGAACATTCGTGGTTATGAATTTATTTAAAAAAGAAAATTAATAACTTCCTCTGCCGAGTACATTAACAGCATTCCATATTTAACAATTTTTTTTTACAATCATCAATTTTGCTAATTATCACCAAAACAAATTTCATTTTTTTTTAAATATTTTTACCAACAAAAATCACAATCACTGTCGTTCTGTCAAAATAGCAAATCACCAAAAAAAAAGACTAAGAGAGAATAACCTACAAGGTCATTACTAATTCTTTTGTTGTTTTACACGGCACACATTATATAAACTTTTTTCTAAATTGAACTAACTGAACGGATACATTTAAAACAAATTGAACTGATTGAACTATAAATTTAAACTAATTAAAAATTTCACTACTTATATTTTAACCTTAAATATAGGATGAAAAACAGTATGAATGCAAAATTTCAACATTTGATTTTGACATTCATGAGAAGATTTTTCAAGACATACGAGAGACAAAAGACCATATTCATCTCTTATATAGGAATTTAATATCGAAAATTGAGCTACATAGCTTTTTTTTTTTTTTTTTTTTGAAGGGGAAATCTTAGTACATTTTCCGTTTATAAAAAATACTGATTGTTACTTTGTAATACATAAAATTGCAAGATAATTTCACGAAATAAGTCATTTCCAACGCATTTGGAAGAAATATTAATATATTAGAATGGATTAAACGTAAGTTTAACCGATTTTATGATGTTCATGTATTATGAATTAATGGCTTACAACCGTATTACAGTAAAATTTAGATTAAATTGATAAAAATACCTATATAAGAAATATAATATGCTTTGAAGACAATTGCTAAACTGATTGTAGGATAATAATTTTTTGCTATTGAGACGATTGAAAAAATATGCACAGCCGTTTGAGGTTTGAAAATTTTTTTGAGCAATTACGGTTAGCGACCCGGAGAATTCAAATCTATGTAGTATGGTGAAGCAATGCTGGTGAAAATGCAGTGTGAACCAGTAATAGGGGATTGTAAAGGAAATATGATTGTTAATTGTTTTATGCTAAGAACAAATTTGTGTAACGGAAACTATATGAAAATATGACTATAGATTGTGGATGAACGAGAAACTATTATGAACTACGTGTGGTAAGCAAAATTGTGAATTATGAGAAAACAGACATTATATAAATCTGGAACTTTACTGCTCTACGTTATCATACTCCAGTCTACATAACAGGGCAAGTGATTTTTGGTAACGCCCGGTCCAAAAAGAAGTTGAAAAGACATAGACTGGTCCCAAATGGGTCTTGGTGTACACATATTCGTACTGTAAGGCATTTCAATGTTCCAAAGAATAGCAATCAAGCCGTTCAATCGTTCGAAACCCATTTAAATTAGAAAGGAATGGAAAACGTAGAAGGTCCAAAAAAAAATATAACAGTTAACTACGACTATATTGACAAAAGTTCTTGAAAGGTAACGAGAAAAACAGTATACTAATCTATTGCAAGCGATGGATCAATAAAACTTTCCAGACCCATTTCCGGGCGGATCTGGCGGTTCCCGGGACTCGAAAGTCGCCAACAAAAACAAAATTGATACAAACTGAAAGGCGAAGTATCACCTGACAGACTCCTTTAATGGGGGTACCACCAACGACTCCGTTCTTACGTTATTCAGGCTCGAACCCGACACCTGAGATCCCGAGTCTCATGCTCCTCCGACTACGCTAGCCGGGCTACACTGTGGTACGTATCTGAATTGGTGAGTTTGAAACTTCTTCGCATGGTTTCTGAACAATCACTTGAAACAAGAACATAATACATTCAGTCCTGCAAACCGACAAACCACCATTATGCAGGGAAAGGAATTCTGACAGGCACTCAAACGATATATACACTCTGTTGAGACACACTCGCTGTACTATTATTTTGACACGGAACTACCCTCATACTTGGATGTGAAACATAATTTTAACCGAAATATACTACCATACCGACAAGGAAAGATTTACAGATTTTAGGCGCGAATGTTCTTAGAATAATAAACACCTCTACGTTTGGAAACCAGGTCCTCCAGTTCGTAGGCCGCGGTACCTACTAACTTTGGCTTCAACAAACTTTGTGCGAGCGATACAGATAATTTATTGGCCGTTTATCTGCATCGCGCAAAATAATATTACGACAGAATACAATATTTTGTTTTTGCTAAGCCCCGAGGAGATAAAGCTGGTGGATTGTAGGCCCTTGCAATACACTCGTCAGCGTATTCCTCGGGTAACCACAATCTCCATACATCACCCCTTGGAAGAATCTCAATATCTAAACCAATCCAGTATTTTACCTGGCCTGAAATTAGGTTATCTGCGAATACAAGGGTAGACAAAGTCGGAGCCTATCCTCTACAATAGGACCATCAATCAGGACTGACCAGGTTTCTGGTTTTCAGGTATTTGAGAAGTCGGTAAATCCAATAAATCATTTAATTCATTTCTAATATCCTCAACAAAAAAAATATTTTAACTTATGTTATCTTTTCCACATCATACCAAAATCAACAACTTGATCTTTCGACCTTGGCCATTATAATATTGACGTTTCTCTTCCTACAATGGAGCCTGGCAGTTTTTGAAATTTTAACCTATCCACACATTATTGACAGCCCAAAACTTCCGTGACGTCCCGCTCGACCGATTCGATGTAAATACATCAATGATGACTTTGAAACCTGAAGATTTAGCTCTAGAGGTACACTTTCAGTCTCAATTCCACATGTAGCTAGAGTGGTTGTAATTCAAAATCCGAAATTTGAACTCTCTTTTTAAAAAAAATTATCGATAATAGTTTCCGACGTTTAGGCTCATGTGTGCCACCCGTCGTTAATCAGTAATTCACAATAGCGTTATGCAAGAGATTGAGAATTAGTGAACATTGAATAGCGTTTAATCGAAACCAACCGAAATATATTTTTCTATTTCCACAATCTACAATTTCAATTCATTAAAATTATTTTACAGCTATGGAATCTCGTAATCAAATTGTTTGATTCCCCATAAAATTGGAATTTCACGTTTTGGGGCGACATCGATTGGGTTCGGCATATAATTCCGTAAAATTGTTCGAAATTTTTCATCTAAAGTTACACACTGGCTGCTAGTAATTGCTCACGATTACGTAAATACCGAGTAATTTGTTTGTTCGACGCTAGATATGAGGTTTGAGGAAGCTAATTAACTTCATCGAATACAAAAAAAGTTTATTTGATCAGTATTTATAATGTTATTGTCAATAGGTTGAAGTATTCGACCCGATGCACCAACTATAACGATACGTTAATCTTATCCGTGGTTGACATTATTATTATTCAAACCGTGAACAGCTGTGCAATATTTGACCAATCGGAAGTAGGAGTAGAAACCCAAAAAGGTATTGGATAGATAAAATATTCAAGCTAACTATTGCTAAGTGTGAAACACAAAAAAAATTTATTATTTCTGATTAAGTTATAGAGAAAATTGTTAAACTAACTATTGCTGACGGTGAAATGTACAATAAAAATTATTATTCTTGATCAAATTGGTACCCGACCAAACAATCGAAAAAGTTGAGATAAGAAAGAAAACAAATATACTAATGCTATTGTCGACGGTGGTAAAAAAAAATTGTTCAGAATCAATTATGGGCGAGACTGGGTTCCCGGGACGCAAAGGTCACAAAACACAAAAAAAAATTTGAGGAAGTTAAGAGAAAATACGTAATCTACACTATGAAAAAGCGGTGGCAAAAATAAATCTTTCTGATTCAATTATTAAATCAATGAATAAACAGAAAGGTGGTGAGATGCGAGAAAATTAGTATACTATAATATTGCAGACGATGGGATTCAAAATAATGGTTGCTTTTCAACAAACAACAAAAATTGGCAAGATGAAGTTTTTAGATAAAATAATTATGCTAAGCTATGACAGAAGATGGCGTTATCAAAAAAAAAATAAAATGGAGAAAGATACTAAGCCAAAATTTACTTCACAGTCTTACAGACTACAGACTTAACCTAGTCTTAAAAAGGTAGTTATTCTAGTTTATTATTACTAAGAGAAGGCAAATAGGTCTATCCTTAACGTGGACAAAAAAAATTATAATTTATAGTTAATCCAGTTTAAACACTTACGGTTCGAGTTCAGAATATGCAACGTTAACCTAAAACATAGAATTTTATATAACCTAATTTTTTTTTTTTCCTTTATCTCCATTTAGGAGCATAGGGCGTCTACTAGACTGGACCATCTGACTCTGTTCGGGGCAATCGCTTTCAGTTCACCCCATGTCTTGCCGATTTGTTTTGCTTCAGCTAGCACCGTTTTCTTCCACGTCATGGGTGGTCTTCCAACTCTCTTTTAACCTTGTGGATTCCACTCTAGGGACATCCTTGTTATATCTTTAGCTGGTTTCCTCAGTGTATGTCCTATCCATCTCCATTTCCTTTGTTTTATCTCGGACTCAATGTCTAACTGCTCTGTCTGTCGTAGAAGTTCCTGGTTACTGATGGTGTTCGGCCAGAAGCATTTGATCAGTCTTCTCAGGCATTTGTTCACAAACACCTGTAGTTGATTTGTGATCTTCTTTGTGTGTTTCCACGTTTCACACCCATATAGCAGTACTGACTTGACACATGCATTGAACATTCGTAGCTTTGTCTTTCTTGACAGGACGGATGCATTCCAGATCTTGTGAAGCATATTGAACGTATTTCTAGCTTTGTTAATACGCTGACTGATATCTTCTTTAGTCCCGCCTGTTTTTGCTACAGTACAACCAAGGTACACAAATTTGTCGGCTTCATCCACTTGTGCATTGTTGATGGTAATTGGTGTTATCGTTTTGGTGTTCAATCTCATAGACTTTGTTTTCCTGATGTTAATGTTGAGACCGACTTCATGTGCAAGGACTGATAGCTTCTCTATTTTCTGCTGCATGTCCGTATGTGTGTGTGTAAGTAGACAGATGTCATCTGCGTAGTCTAGATCATTGAGCCGGCTTGTTGTGTTCCATTGGATTCCATTTGGACTTGCATCATCGAGCTTTCTCATGATACTATCTAGTACTATCAGGAATCAGTAGCGGGGATAGTACACAGCCTTGTCTCCCTCCTCGGTGGTTGTAGTATTTATCACTTTGCTGTCCTTTGTATTGTATTCTGTTTCCAGCATCCCGATACATTTCTTTGATTAGATCAACCATTTGCTTCGGGACGCCCATTTCACAAAGTGTCTTCCATATCGCGCTTCTGTTAATTGAGTCGAAGGCGCGTTCGAAGTCCACGAAGAGGAGATACAATGGTGAATTCCATTCGTTTGATTGCTCTATGATGATACGGATTGTGTTGATATGATCGGTACAGCTTCTTCCTGGTCTAAAGCCGGCTTGTTCGTTTCTTAGTTTCATGTTAATTGATGGAGATATTCTTTCGAGAATGATCATCGCTAGTATTTTCATTATTGTGTTGAGCAGAGATATACCTCTCCAATTTTTGCATTCTCTTAGATCACCTTTCTTTGGGATTGTTATGGTTAAACCTTCTTTCCATTTGGTTGGTATTTTACCTTCGTTCCATACATCAGCTAATAGTGGTGTTAGAGCTTCTGCTGTTGTGTTTACATCTGCTTTGAGTAATTCTGCTGATATATTATCTGTACCAGCAGATTTGTTATTCTTGAGTTTCTGTATGGCATCTCTAACTTCCCGTTCCGTTGGTGGATGGGTGCTGATAGTTTCGTTATAGTTGTCATCCGGAGACTGCAAGTTATTTTCATGTTGGTGGCAGTTATCTTCGAAGTATTCTTTCCATCTATTTAGCTGTTGTTCATGTGTTGTGAGGGTTTGACCAGATTCATCCTTTATTGGTGGAGTGTTTGTATATTTGTTGGTGACCTTTCTCACGCATTTGTGTAGTGTGCGCATATTTCTATTAGCTGCTGCTGTTTCCGCAGTCTTGAGAATGCTTTCTGTATATCTTCTGCGATCATTCCTTGCCATCTTTTTAACTTGTTTTGCTGTACTTTCGGTTGTGTTCTGGTGACACAATTGCAACTTGAGCTGACGACGCTCTTCAATTTTCTTCCAGGTATCATCGCTAATCCATGGTTTCTGTGATTTGTCTTGGTATCCAAGCACATCTGTAGCAGTTTTGACGTAAGCTTCTTTAACTTGTTCCCATTTTTCATCCATGCTGGTGGTTTCATTGTTTGGTAGATTGAGCTGGAGTGATTCTTTGAAGATGTTATTTGTATTTTTGTCGCTCAATCTGTTGATGTTATATTTCCTCTGACATGACTTGTTGTGTTTTACAGCGGCTGGTTTAATTTTGAATGTTGCAATTACCAGTTGATGGTCGCTGTGTATGTCTGCTCCTCGCTTTGCTCTGATGTCTTGTAGTGAGGATAGAAACTTCTTATTCACCAGCACGTGATCAATTTGATTCTTGGTTCTTCCATTTGGTGATGTCCAAGTGTATTTATGTATGTTCTTGTGTGGGAACTTGCTGCCTCCTATGAATAGTTGATTTGTGACACAACAATCGATGAGCCTATCTCCATTATTGTTACGTGTTGATTCTAGTGCATTTTTGCCCATGACTGATTCCATTCCGGTGTTGTCGGTTCCAATTTTGGCATTGAAATCACCTTGTATTATTTTGGTGTCATTTCGGTGTGCATTAGCCAGTGTTGCTTGGAGCTGTTCTTAGAATTCATCTTTTGTCGCATCATCAGCTTCTTCGGTAGGTGCATAGCACTGTATGATCGTTGTATTTCTAATTTTCGATTGGAATCTTGCTGTTATTATTCTGCTACTGATTGGTTTCCATTCGAGAAGTGCTTTCTTTGCGTTAGGTGTTGTTAATATTGCTACGCCTTGTTCGTGTGTGTTGGATTTACCAGAGAACATCATGTAATTTCCTTCGCTTGTTGTTAGCTCTCCACTGTTTTTCCATCTTACTTCACTGAGTCCTAGTATCTCGATGTTATATTCTTTCATTACTTTCTCAACTTGTGCTAACCGCGATGTTTCTATCAGAGTTCTGACATTCCAGTTTCCTACTCGTGTCCGGGTACGATAGCTAAGGGTCGGTATTTGATTATTCCGGTTCGTTTGGTTTTGTTTCTTTCTAGTGTACGTTTCTTTAATCATTTGAATTTCGGATTCACCTTTCGGATTAACGGGTGATTGGGCCATCGAATCCTAGCCAGTTTCCAGGGCTGCTGGATAAGGTATACTGGCATACCGTGGGCGAGATATTCCTGCTTCAATGTGCTACAATCATATTTCCATATTTTTTCTGATGAAGTTCCCAAGCGGTCACCCGTTTAAGTTGGAACCCTTCCCAGCGTTGCTTAACTTCCTCTTAGGTGATGTTGTTGACTTATCCACTTCTCCATCTCGCCCACATATAACCTAATACACAAAGCTAAATATACTTATATTCTAAAAATGCATATTCTGAACTTCTGGCGTTTAGACCCGTTCCTTCCGGTAAACTAATGTTAGAGTTTTCTTCCTTATATTATATCCTTGTTGTTGAATACTTGTTTAATTTTTCTTGATTTTCAGATGTAGAAGTTGATTCTTGGAACTTCTAATATTGTGGTCTTAAAATTTTTATTTATCGAATGTTGATACAAAATTTATTGGTGGATTCTAAAATTTGGAGAAAACAAACAAGGATTAGCACCCAATATTATCAGCAATTTTTTTTTATTTATTTATCCAATATTTATTTATTTATAAAATATTTTTATTTATTTATTTAATATTTTGATTTATTTATTTAATATTTCTGGACGGACGAAGGATGGACGGACCAACCATGAGGGAGTTCATCACACCTGGGGTTGAAGGTGGCGATCGCAGTTCTTTCTTAGTATTTTGTTGACGTTAAAAAAAATTTTTTTTTTATAAGTGTTTGTTTTGGGATCAAAGAAAGTAACATTAAGCTACGTTAAAGTATGGGATTTGAAAAGGAGAAGGGAGCAAGATGGGATGGATAAGGATGGGAAAAGGTAAGGTGGGAAAGGAATAAGGTGGGGTATGTGCTTATGGTGTCTCACCCAGTGGACGAGGGCTGATGGGATGGTCAGAAGATAAATCCTCTGAACCATCATTCAATCAATCAACAATCGCCAACTGTGATCCCCACCACCAACAGATACGGAAAGGTGCTGTAGGAAAGATGAACCAGTTGTCCATCAGCATGAAGGCCGAGCGAAATCTTCTCTCGACAGCTGGCCAAACTGTCTTAGAAGAACTTCCTCAGTATCATCCGATGACAACCAGCACACCTAAGCCACAGGGAGCTAACATTACCGGGAGGGGTCTCTAACGTTAGACAATGGTTAGCCGTATGAGCAACCTGATGCCACAGCAAACCCAGAGCATACCCAGATGACCGGGCTGGATGTGGTAGGTGTATACACCAATCCACAAAAAATCTAAGCCTGTCACCTTGCTACCTCTGGCATTCCCCGTGCCAACAAGCACGCGTTGCTCCTGCGCGTTTGAAGCAGGGAGTTGCTTCTCGTCGCCATAGCCTCTAACTATTGTATGGTGGAATGAAAATTAATTTTAAAAGAAAAAATTTCAAGAAAACAATTTTTCAAAGTTTTTTTATATTATGAAGGGACTCCTCCAGAGTCCTACATTGCTGTAGAAACCCTTAGAGGAGCCCCACGTTGGGCGCCAACTTGTAACGAAGAGCTTTTCCATTGGCGAACCAATGAAGCGGCATAGCAGGCTGCGTACCTAGAGATTATTAACGCCGTAACGACTACAGCTCAGCCATCCTGGATTTGATAGTTTAATACCTGCTGCTTCAACACAAATACCGAAATGTACGCAAATTACGTAAATAACCAGAAATGAAAACAACACGAATGAAATATTGAGACTCTGGCGACCCCTGTTGCGAAAGAACCGCGTTCAGCATGTTGAACCCCCACAATCATTCCCATATGCACACACACTCACGCTGCATACACACTCACATCCACCCACACACTCAGACAGCGAAGCAAGACAATGAAGCTCAAAGATCCACGGCAGGTACCGTAGATGGTAGTAATCAAAAATGAGTGGTATTGCTGCCATCTGATCCATCTGGTACAGTTCGTAAACGGCTGCTATTGCTGGAAGCCGAGAATCAAATCTTAGAGCACGGGAGAACGTCACGCGCTATATTGAAAGTCTTTATTATTTATTTCCTTTTTCTTTATTGATAAAATTTTCAAAAAAAAATTTTGAAACCATACGCAATCACCACAAATTACCACAAAAACTTATTTACAGCTCCAAAAAAAAGAAGCTATAATTTATTTGTAAGTTCACTAACCATTTCAAAACAAATTCAATTTAAACACATGTAGATTACAGTTGGTTAATGTGTAATATGGTTAATAAAGATTAAACGTGGAAAGAATTTGTTTTTTTTCTTTTGTTTTGTTTTCATATTCTTTGGGATTGAATTTTTTTTTAATTACGTAAATCATAAATTAATAAATTTAGGTAATATAATTTAATATAGTAAAAAAAATGTATTTGGAAAACTAAATATTACCTCGGAGCAAAAATATTTCGATTATAATCATTTCCAATTTAGACTGAATGTGTCTCGCTACACGCATCGCCAGCTCTCACACACACGCATCAACAAGCAGGCCCCCCATTCTATCACTTGTACACCCTTTCACGCACATTCACACTTCTACGTTAGAAAAAGTAAATAAAATAAAACGAAATTCACTCACCCCATGATTATATCCTCCAGGCTTCAAAGTCTTAAGGTCTTAGCCCTCCATCAGCAGTGAATATCCTAGCAGGTAAAGTATTATTCGTAAAACTGCATAAATTTTATATAAATGTTGCGTTGAAATACTGGAGTAAGGCGATGGTTAGTATAACTGATAAAAACTGTAGAAATATTGTACAGATATTGTATGAACGTTGCGTCACAAATACTTAGGACGATAGCTGATGCAAACTGTAGAGATATGGTAAAAATACGATGTAAATGTTGTGCCGTGGTATTATATATATTTTTTTGGTTTGGTTTTTATGTGTTTGATTTGCACAGTGACTTCCAGTTTATTTTGTTTGGTTTCAATCTCACCCGTTACATGAGGGACATCGAAGAACTTAATTTTATGGTTTATCGTTATGACCAAACTATTGAGTCTATTTCTTTTCTTAATTTATATTTTTCAAATATCATAGATCGAGTTTTATTACATGTTTTATTTCAATTAAAAATTATTACAGTAACACAGAGAATCTGTTCTTTTTTTTTAAGAAACACCAGTTTTAAGCAACAACCTTTTCTAATCTTGTTCAAGGACGATACAAACATTCAGATAATTTTTTTTTTCTTAGTGTTCTATTGATGGACAAAACTTACACCAAAATTTACTTTACTAATTTCGTCCTAATTTAAACTAATTTAACTTAATAATTTGCACATAAAGGATTTGAGTTTATCAAACAAATTAAATGAATTCTACTAACAAATTTTGTTACCTTGACTAACAATTCCGGCTAAAATACTCCATTTAACGAATAGCGGAACATTCGTGGTTATGAATTTATTTAAAAAAAGAAAATTAATAACTTTCTCTGCCGAGTACATTAACAGCATTCCATATTTAACAATTTTTTTTTACAATCATCAATTTTGCTAATTATCACCAAAACAAATTTCATTTTTTTTAAAAACATTTTTACAAACAAAAATCACAATCACTGTCGTTCTGTCAAAACAGCAAATCACCATAAAAAAGACTAAGAGAGAATAACCTACAAGGTCATTACTAATTCTTTTGTTGTTTTACACGGCACACAACATATAAACTTTTTTCTAAATTGAACTAACTGAACGGATACATTTAAAACAAATTGAACTAATTGAACTATAAATTTAAACTAATTAAAAATTTCACTACTTATATTTTAACCTTAAATATAGGATGAAAAAAAGCATGAATGCAAAATTTCAACATTTGATTTTGACATTCATGAGAAGATTTTTCAAGACATACGAGAGACAAAAGACCATATTCATCTCTTATATAGGAATTTAATATCGAAAATTGAGCTACATAGTTTTTTTTTTTTTTTTTGAAGGGGAAATCTTAGTACATTTTCCGTTTATAAAAAATACTGATTGTTACTTTGTAATACATAAAATTGCAAGATAATTTCACGAAATAAGTCATTTCCAACGCATTTGGAAGAAATATTAATGTATTAGAATGGATTAAACGTAAGTTTAACCGATTTTATGATGTTTATGTATTATGAAATAATGGCTTACAACCGTATTACAGTAAAATTTAGATTAAATTGATAAAAATACCTATATAAGAAATATAATATGCTTTGAAGACAAACTTGCTAAACTGATTGTAGGATAATAATTTTTTGCTATTGAGACGATTGGACAAATATGCACAGCTGTTTGAGGTTTGAAAATTTTTTTGAGCAATTACGGTTAGCGACCCGGAGAATTCAAATCTATGTAGTATGGTGAAGCAATGCTGGTGAAAATGCAGTGTGAACCAGTAATAGGGGATTGTAAAGGAAATATTATTGTTAATTGTTTTATGCTAAGAACAAATTTGTGTAACGGAAACTATATGAAAATATGACTATAGATTGTGGATGAACGAGAAACTATTATGAACTACGTGTGGTAAGCAAAATTGTGAATTATGAGAAAACAGACATTATATAAATCTGGAACTTTACTGCTCTACGTTATCATACTCCAGTCTACATAACACTCCCAAATTTCGATCTCATACTGCAGTTACCACTGATAGAGAGCTGCTAATTAATTCTATCAACAAAGACCTGGATTGTATAATTAAATGGGGTGATCGTAATTTTGTTTCATTTAATCCAACCAAAACCAAACTTTGCCGTTTTTCACAAATAGAGCGACATAAAAATTTCCCTATTGAGATAAACCATGAGGAGCTGCGTGAGGTTGAATCAGTTAGACTTCTTGGAGTGAATATTCAAAATAACCTGAAATGGAATAAACATGTGTTCAACCTCGGTAAATCTGCAATGCAAAAATTAGGATTCTTGAGTCGATGTAAAAAGTATTTCAATCCCGATCAAATTATGCTAATCTTCAAGTCTTTTATTCGTCCATGTAAGGAATACTGCTGTCATGTTTGGGGAGGTGCTTGTCAGTCACAACAAAATATCTAGACTCTGTACAGAGAAAAGCAATACGGTTGATTGGTAACACCAAACTATCGGACCAGCTTGATTCGCTCCAGCACCGAAGAAATGTGGCTGAATTGTCAATCTACTATGAATATAACTTTAACGAATTCTCCTCTAAGGAAATTCAAAATATCTTTCCACCATGTGCGCAGTATAATCGACAAACAAGAGCTGCCGAGTTATCCCATCCATTTGTTGTACAAGTACCTCGTTGTAGAACTGTGTCCTTCCAGAACGATTATTTTAATGAGTGGCCAAATTGTGGAACTCAATGCCCTCCTCTGTATTTCCCGATGAATTTCCCCTTCAGGCATTTAAAGCAAATGTACGTCATTTAAAACCATCAGTATAGTTGTCCCTATATTCTTTTTCCTTCCATTTTCGTCATCTCCTTCCTTTATAGTTGACATGGTATCTTCGAATATTCAAAGAGTCTGAATAATGAATATTTCATATTTAGTGTGCAAAACATGTCTAACTAATTAATAAAAAAAAAGTATGAAAAACAACCCTTCGACTCGGCTAAATGGGGATATGAAACAGTTGTTCTGGATTGATTGATTCCAAGCATCTGATAAAGTTCCTAAAATATTGTAGATTCCTTCCTATTGTAAATTCCTTCCTTGATCTGTATGAATCCAATTGCTTATTGAAGCAGTCAGTTGTGGTTGTGCCTTCTTGATTTGGTATTGGACTCACCTCTGGCCACTTGCTAAAATAATCCATTATTACTACCACATATTTGTTATCCATTGTTACTACCACATACTTGTTGTCCAGCTACATTCATTGCAATTCTTTCAAATGGTGCTCCTATATTCTACGACCACCATAACTTCTTCGTATAGGTACTTTTCCAGTAGGTGTTCCACAACACAATTCCACTCCCGATTGAGGTGCTCCTGACCAATAAAATCTACGTTGTACTTTGGCAAGGTGAGCTCCACTGGTTCCTCCATAACATTCCTTTAATACTTGAGATGTTTTTAATTTTTAGGACTGCTATCATTGATTCTTTAACTGTATGAACCATTAGAACTTCCCAAATTCTTTTCAAGCCTCAATCTTCAATACAGAGGCTGTCCCATTGTGACCAATATTCCTTCAATTTTTGACTCTTATCGGCAATTTCACCTTCTGTTGGCTTTGCCCAATTTTCACTTACGTAAGCATGACGTTAATAATGTTTTTTATCTTCAGTCCGGTTACAGTGCTTGCATTTCATCTGGCATGGCCTTCTTCGTCTGGCATGGCCTTCTCAATTCGTCAACATTTCTGGCACTTCCTGGCTGATGTTCAATGTAAAAATTATAAGCCTGTAGGCGTTCAATCTATCTAGGGTCTATCCCAAATTGTTAAAAACCCAACTTTCACTCCACGTAATGGCGGTGATAATAGTTTTCTTATAGATCTCTATCTTACCACAATGCAAGTAATTACGAGTGTTGATGTCGCGAAATGTAGTATTGGAAATTCTGATCATTATTTAATTTCATCAGTTATCAAAACTGATTTACTTAAAACTACAGCTCCCAAACCCCGTAAAATATTTCACTACTCAAAAATGGATAAGAGTGGTCTTCAAATTTCTTCCATGGTTTCCCTTTCAACCGTCATTGTTTTTACAATAACAATGAAAATGTTTCTGCTCAAAACTTTACAGAAACCATTCAATTTGCTATCAATAAATTCGATCCTTTTCCCATTGTAAAACCCAAACAAAAATTCTTGTAATCGAAAGCTGGCAAAGCGGCACTTAGAAAAAAACGTAGGTCATTTAATATTTTTTTATTTAGCGTATGGTTTTTGTTATGACAAATTAAAATATAAAAATAAAACTTAAAAAAGGTAGATTTTTCTATGAAATCTACCTAAAACAAAACATGAATACACATTAAATGAGCTTTTAGTTAAAAAGTAAAAAGTAAAATATTTGAACATTGGGCAGTACATTTGCTCTGGTATTACGCAATGGGGTTGCTACTTCAGGTAAAATTGATTTAATCTCTTCAGAAGTTCATTCATCCATAATATATTTGTAGAAAATTGTCAAATCAGCAATATTTCGTCTGTGCTGTAAAGAATGAAGCTCATTAGTAAGAGTTGAGTTGCCAATCAGTTTAACAGTTCTGCGCTGAACAGAATCAAGGCACTTCAAGCTACTTTAATAAGCTCCACCCCATATGTGAGAACAGTACTCCATGCAGGGACGTATAAATGATTTATAAATTAAAAGAAGCTGTTCGCTGTTAAAAAACTTACGACATCGTCCTAAAAAGCCCAATTAGGTTAAAAATATGAGAATTCCATTTCAAATGATTTTCAACTTCTACTCCTAGAAGTCTAATAGATTCTTTCTCTACAAGATCTTTAGAGTCGAACTTTACTGGAAACGGATAATCTATATAAATAACAAGCCCGTGTTTTGCTCGTATTGAATTCAACACTATTAGCAATTTCTCATATTTCAGGAAAAACTCCTTTCTTATATGACAAATAAAAGATTTTAGTGAGGATTGGTGCTAACTCCTTAGCAAAGGTTTTCAGAATAATTGGGGGAATACGATCTGGTCCAGATGCTTTGTTAGTATTAATTTGTAAAAGCATTTTCCGAACAATGTTTTTACGAAAAATTATGGGCATCATGTTGTGCGAAACTCTAGGAATTGATTTAGGTAAGAAATTGGGTTCTTTTAGAGTAGAATTTTTAGAGAAATAATTTCTCAGAAGACTAGCTTTTTCTTTTGGGTCTATGACCGGCACATTTCTATCAATTAGGGGAGGTAAAGAAGACTTACAAAAATTACCTTGGACATCCTTAACCGCTTTATAGAAATTCCGTGAAGCAGTGGGATGTTCAGCAAATTTAGACGCTTTTATCCTATTAAAAAGATTTTTTTCTGTATCTATTAGTTTTCTACATATATTTCTCTCAATTCGGTACTGTATAAGGTTTTCATCAGTTTTGTTAAATTTAACGCAGCTATATTAGGGTCTCGGCCGGTAAGACAATTACGTTTCCAGGAAAACCGCTTTAAAAAATTCTAAGACCCTGCCAATTCGCAGCTCTATAGTCCCAAACAAAACGAGGATTGGCTTCAAATTGTTTTGGAATTTGTAAATTTAACTGTGTAGAGATCAAATTATGATCTGAACCACCTAAAGGTTCTGATATACTTTAAATTGTACGAGGTAAGGATCATTTGTTAAAAACAAATCAAATAAGTTACTATTTTGTCTCGGATTGTCAGGGTAGGCTGATCTATAATTCTGGTAGGCTGATCTATAATCTGTGTGTAATTATGGTAAAGAGAAAATAGCTCAGCCTGTTTACCTATCTCATCAGTAGTGGAACTGTGTGTGAGCCATTCTTTATTGTGGGCATTAAAGTCACAAAGAACTATATATTTGGCATTAGGATACTCAGATAACCTATCTATTTTTTCAGATAGGTCATGAAACAGGTTGATGTTCTCAGGTGAATTAGGGGAGCGATACAGACCAAAAACAAACAACTTTTGATTTGAGCAGCAAATCTTAAGGGAAACCATGTTGTGGTATTTTGAATTTAATTCAAAATTTTTAATTCTTACGTATGGAATTTTGTTTCTAATATACACACAAACACCATGTTTGAAATAAAAAGAGGATTTTAATTCATATTGAGGACAAAGGTATTTATTACGATCGAGAGTAACAGCACGGTCACTATAATAATTGTTTCAGTTAAGAATAGAATATCCAGTTTTGTTCTCTCAAGATAAAGATGGAATGAATGAAGATTAACATTCAATTCTCTTATGTTGGCAAAATTTATTGATAATTTTGTCATTTTAAACAACAATAATTTTTTTTAAATTTCAAATTACATATAGAAAAACCGTTTGGACAGTTGGGTAAACTTGTAACCAGGACTAAGTTTACTGCCAAAAAGCAATTCCATGTAATATACTCCAAACAAAGAATCCTGGTTAGAAGCAGGTTAAAATAAATTTGATAAACATATATTTTAACCTGGTTCTAACCAGGATTCTTTGTTTGGAGTATATTACATGGAATAGCTTTTTGGCAGTAAACTTAGTCCTGGTTACAAGTTTACCCAACTGTCCAAACGGTTTTTTGTGGAAAAACAGAGGTCGGGATTGTAATCACTTCGTCATCTAGCAGATCTAAAGGTTTTCATGTCTTTCGCAGCATATACCAGGAACATGTTGTTACCATCCGCCCAGTCAGTCAGTTGTATGCTGTTGGAATTATTATTTGAGTACCCAGTGGTCCGGGTGTGATGGCTATTGAAGTCACCAGCATATATTGCTGGGTGGTAAAATAATGGTATAGTAGTAGCAGCTGGCCATCTTGCATTTGGAGGCTTGTATACGTTTACAATCTTTGTGTCTGATATATCAACAACAATAAGGTGTATATCGTTGTCCGTCTGTGTAAGTACATGGGTGCAGTTTTAATTTCTGACTTAACATACGTGGCAGATCCATATGCTTGGTGGTAAATAGCACTAATTAATTTGTTATCCACAATGTTTCAATGAGGTAAGTGCGCTTCGTGTGCTGCATGCGTTTCTTGCAAAATTACAACGTCGATGTCAAAATCTTTTGGGGTGTGACAATAGACAAGCTACTCGGGCTACACCCTGATTTACGCTAAAAGTCTATTTAAATTTAAATTTGGTAAACATGGTTAAGTATATAGTTTACATAAATGTTAAAATATATATATATATTGTTATCACTAAAATTATTAGTTCCAATATTATACTTATTAATAATTATTCAAGCAAAAATAATTTAGATTTTATTGAAAAAATCAACAATATTAGATTATTACCACAATACAAAATGATCTCTTTCGATATTTCTAATATGTATACTAACATACCCGTTTCTGATACCATCAAAATTTTGGAAGATAATTTGAAGAATACAGGAACTTTAAGTGATTGCAAAATTATGGAGCTAATATCATTAATGAAAATTATTATAGATAAAAATTATTTTACTTTCAATAAACAATTTTTTAGTTAAGAAGAAGGACTTGCAATGGGTTCACCATTAAGTGGATTATTAGCCAATATATAGCTTAACCATTTTGAAAATAAATTTATTTTTTCTAATTAAAATAAATATCAAAATTTAATTATTTCATATTCAAGATACGTTAATGACATATTTTTATTATTTAATGGAACTTCCCGGCAGAAAGAAATACCCCAAATCCAGTCTTCAAAAGTTAATATGAAACAATTACATTTCAAACCCAAAATTGTCGAAAAACTTTTAAACAACAACAAAGCTTCAACAAAGCTTCTGGACAACATTCCTCCTGTTATTCTAAAAACATTTTCAAAAGAACTTGCACCAACCCTCACCAAAATATTTTATAAATCCTATAAATCTGGTATTTATTCATCCTGCTGGAAGTTGGCCAATGTCCAGCCTGTCCCAAAAAAAGGAACGAAATGTGATATTTCAAATTATAGACCAATAGCCTTACTCCCAGTCATGTCTAAAATATACGAGCACTATATTAATTCACACATATCCAAATTTTTGGAAGACAACCATTTGATATCTGACAGCCAATACGGTTTTAGAAACAAAAGATCAACAACCGATCTATTGAACTATGTGGCACATCTTTGGAAAAGCATACTTGAAAAAGGTGGTGAAACGTACGTGATCGCATTAGACATCTCAAAAGCATTTGATCGAATTTGGCATGCCAACTTGATCAAAAAACATGTTTCAAATAAATTTTTATTTATTGTAAAAAATTAAATAAATAAAAAGGTATTTTGTTTGATCTCCAAGTTGTTGTATATTAAATGAAATCAATAATTTAAATTAATAAATTATTGTTAAATTGAATCACCAAACAATCTTTTTAGTAAGTATATTTATTTATGACGCGTTTCGAATATTAAATATTCATCATCGGTACAAAAAATATGACTAAATCTAAATAAAAACAAATATTCATTCTTTAAATTTTGATTGAAAAAATGGCATACTAACATTTTATGAATTAAATAGTTTAAAATAATTTTCATACGTATAAAATTTACTTGTTTTTTAAAAAATATGACATACTGATCAAAATACTATGAATAAAATATAAATGAATTGAATTTTTAGAATGAAAATTTACAAAATCGAATTATACAAAATATTTGAATTAAATAATAATTGGTCGTTTAAAATTAAATTTGGAGATTTTTTGAATGCCTTATAAATTTCAAACTCTTCAAGAGAATCCATTAAAAATCCTTTACTACATAGATGCAATGGTTCTAAATTTTGTTCAAAACTGGTGTAGTTATGGTTATTATCATTTAGATGATTTGCGAAAATGGACTTTAAATTTTGTTTATTTTTGTTCATTGGAATATGTTCTTTAAATCTCTCAATGAAACTTCTTCCTGTTTTTCCAATATAAAATTTTCCACAAGTATCACACTTGATTTTATAAATTCCAGAACATGATCTTAAATTGAATTTAGATTTTGGTTTTAAGATTTTGTATAAATTATTTTTTGTTCTAAAAGATATCGAGTAATTATGTTTTTTGAAATGATTTCTTAAAATGTTAGGTAATAAGTTAGTATATTCCATTGAAATATATTTGATGTTGTTATTATTATTATTTGAATTTTTTAACTTATTTAAACATTTAGATAATAACTTATCAATAAATTTTGAATCATAACCATTATCTGAAGCGATAAATTTTATTGTATTCAATTCATCTTGAAAATTTGAAATATTTAGTGGTATATTTAGAAGGCGATAAATGAGTGAATTGTATGCTGCTGCTTTTTGTGAATTTGGATGATGTGACGAATTATTTATTGTTATACTGGTAGTAGTTGGTTTTCGAAAAATTTTATATTCAAATTGATTATTAATTTTTGAAATAGTTATATCTAAAAAATTTATTGAATTATTTTCTTCAATTTCAAGGGTAAATTTTATATTTGGGTGAATACTATTCATGTAATTATTAAAATTTTGTATTTGTCGACATGTTCCATTAAACAAAATGAAGGTATCATCCACATATCTTGAATAAGATATTAATAAATTTTGTTGAATATTTAAATTTGAAAATATGAATTTGTTCTCAAAACTATTTAAGAAAATTTCAGCAAGTAATCCACTTAAAGGAGAACCCATTGCAAGACCCTTATTTTGAATGAAAAACTTATCATCAAAGGTAAAATAATTTTGTTTCAAAATAATTCGAATTAAGTTGATTAGATCTTTAATTTTTAAAATATCTAAAGTGCCAGTGTTGATTAAGTTTTCTTCTAAAATATTTACAGTTTCATTAATAGGTATACTAGTATACATATTTGTTATGTCTAACGAAAACATCTTGTATTGAGATAATAATTTGATCTTATTAATTTTCTCAATTAAGCTCAAATTATTTTTAACCGATTGGTTATTCATTAATATAATATTATTATTAATAATTTTGACTAAAAATTTTGCTACTTTGTAAGAAGGTGCTGTTTTATAATTAATAAGAGGTCTGATGGGAACATTTGGCTTATGAATTTTTGGCAAACCTTGAAATTCTGGAGCTCTTGCATGAATTTGTTTCAAATTAATTCGTGTGTGTTGATCAAATAAATTTGTAGATAAATTTATAATATTATTAATAATTTTTACATATGATTTAGTTGGATCTTTTGGTAAAATTTGTATATCATTATTATTCATAAATTCATATGTTTTTTCTAAATATTCTTGTTTAAATATTAAAACTACAGTGTTACCTTTGTCACATTGTGTAATTAAGGCATTATGGTTAATTAGTTTGGTTTTAATACTATTAATGGCTTTTAATTCACTTTGATAAAAACTTTTTAGAAAAACATTATAATTACCATTTACCATTAAGTTGTTAAATTTTCTGGTTATAATACTTCTTGCTTCATTACGAATTTCTGGAGTAGGCAAAATTTTGATTGCTGTTTCAGCATTAATAATTTCTGAAGTCAAATTATGGTTGTTAAATTGAGGTAGATTATATTTTAGACCTTTGGATAATAAACTATTTTCTGAATCATTTAGAATAATATCTGTATAATTTATAATTTTTTCAAAAAATACGTGTTTGTTTACTATTTCAACTGGAACATGTTGTTAGTAAATAACTATTTCAAAAATTAATAATCAATTTGAATATAAAATTTTTCGAAAACCAACTACTACCAGTATAACAATAAATAATTCGTCACATCATCCAAATTCACAAAAAGCAGCAGCATACAATTCACTCATTTATCGCCTTCTAAATATACCACTAAATATTTCAAATTTTCAAGATGAATTGAATACAATAAAATTTATCGCTTCAGATAATGGTTATGATTCAAAATTTATTGATAAGTTATTATCTAAATGTTTAAATAAGTTAAAAAATTCAAATAATAATAATAACAACATCAAATATATTTCAATGGAATATACTAACTTATTACCTAACATTTTAAGAAATCATTTCAAAAAACATAATTACTCGATATCTTTTAGAACAAAAAATAATTTATACAAAATCTTAAAACCAAAATCTAAATTCAATTTAAGATCATGTTCTGGAATTTATAAAATCAAGTGTGATACTTGTGGAAAATTTTATATTGGAAAAACAGGAAGAAGTTTCATTGAGAGATTTAAAGAACATATTCCAATGAACAAAAATAAACAAAATTTAAAGTCCATTTTCGCAAATCATCTAAATGATAATAACCATAACTACACCAGTTTTGAACAAAATTTAGAACCATTGCATCTATGTAGTAAAGGATTTTTAATGGATTCTCTTGAAGAGTTTGAAATTTATAAGGCATTCAAAAAATCTCCAAATTTAATTTTAAACGACCAATTATTATTTAATTCAAATATTTTGTATAATTCGATTTTGTAAATTTTCATTCTAAAAATTCAATTCATTTATATTTTATTCATAGTATTTTGATCAGTATGTCATATTTTTTAAAAAACAAGTAAATTTTATACGTATGAAAATTATTTTAAACTATTTAATTCATAAAATGTTAGTATGCCATTTTTTCAATCAAAATTTAAAGAATGAATATTTGTTTTTATTTAGATTTAGTCATATTTTTTGTACCGATGATGAATATTTAATATTCGAAACGCGTCATAAATAAATATACTTACTAAAAAGATTGTTTGGTGATTCAATTTAACAATAATTTATTAATTTAAATTATTGATTTCATTTGATCAAAAAGCTCGTTGCGTACGGTTTGCATCCCTTAGTCGTGAAGTTGATTCAAAATTTTCTGCCTAACCGGTTCATCTCGGTATCTATAGATGGCTTCTCTTCTGAGTCTAAATTAATAACCGCTGGTGTACCCCAAGGCTCAGTTTTATCTCCCACTTTATTTTTAATTTATATTAACGAACTGTTGCAAATCACCAGTAACCCAATAAATAGTTTTGCAGATGATAGTACACTGCACAAGTCATTCGTCCCCCTATCTTCAAAGGGCAAAATGCATGAACGAATAAATCCCGTCCGGAGAGACGCTGCCATAAATGTAAACGAGGACCTAAAAAAAGTCGCCGATTGGGGTGACAAAAATTTGGTCAATTTTAATTCCACCAAAACACAGCTTTTGATTGTTTCCAGATCAAAGACCGAGTTTCCCAACGATATTTCAATTAATATGTGTGACGACCAAATAGACGAATGTGAAAGCATTCGTTTATTGGGAATCACAATATCCAATGACTTACTCTGGAACGATCATATAATGGCCATGGCAAAGAGCGCGTCAAGAAAACTCGGCCTCCTCAATAAATGTAAAAAATATTTTACTTCGCATCAATTACTCCACATTTATAAGTCCTATATTCGTCCCTGTATGGAGTATTGTTGTCAAGTTTGGGGCGCTGCATCTGTTACTATCCTGGCTCCTTTGGACTCTGTTCAAAAGCGAGCTATACGAATTGTTGGTGATCGAGATTTAACATTAGATCTTGATTCCCTGCAACATCGTCGCACTGTTGCTGATCTCGTTGCTTTTTATAAATATCGTCACCAGCAGTGCTCGGATGAAATCAGGTCCATAATGCCCCAGACATATGTTTTTCCCCGTTTTACTCGTCAATCGGTTTGTGTAGGCGGTCGAACTGTCGAGATTACTCACTGTTATAGTAATAGAATGCAAAGGGATTTCTTTGTTCGTACATCGTGCACATGAAATGCTTTGCCTCAATCAATAGTCTCGAGTGCCTTCAATCCACAAAGATTTAAAAAAAGCGTCCACCTATACCTCAAGACGCATGTTGTTGTGGGACCTACGTCTTAAAAGGTGTCTATGTGTTGCTGTAACACATTTTGTAATTCCTACTACACAACACTTCTTATCAAAAAAAAAAAATTGAAATTTTCAAAAATTATTTGAACAAAATTAACAAAAAGATACAATTTACTCTTGAAATTGAAAAAGACAACATGTTAAATATTTTAGATTTAACCATATCAAAAAATAATAACAATTTTGAGTTTAAAATTTATAGAAAACCTACTACAACTGATATTACAATTAACTCTAGCTCGTACCATACATATTCTCAAAAAATGTCAGCTTATAATTCATTTGTAAATAGATTACTTACTATTCCAATGAATCATTTAAATTTCCAGAATGAAGTAAACACTATTAAATTTATAGCCATTAAAAACGGATTTAACCCAGATATTATTTGATAAAATATTAATTCGAAATTCAAAAAGAATAAACAATCATAGATCTATAAACAGTTTGAACACTAATACAGATTTAAAATACATTTCTATGAATTACACAAATTCACTTCCCAACATAATAACTAATCAATTTAAAAAATACAAATTTAAAATTTCTTTCAAAACAATTAACAATCTGTATAAAAATTTCAAATTCAAAGGAAAACCTAAATTAGAAGAAAATAGGCATATAATACTGGCATATATCAAATAAATTGTGATTCCTGTGATAAATTTTATATTGGCCAAACAGGTAGAAAATTTATAAAAAGATTTTCGGATTATTTACCTAAAAGAAAAAACATTCTTAATATAAAATCTATTTTCGCTCAACATCTAATCAACGAAAATCATATGTATGATGTATGACAAGTTTCGAAAATAATTTTAAAGTTTTACATTTTTGTAACAAAGGTCCTCTCATGGATTCAATGGAAGAGTTTGAAATATATAAAGCTATCAAAAAGTCACCATTTCTAATTTTAAATGAACAACTTTCATTTAGTTCTAATATTTTATACAATTTAATTATAAATTAATACCTTTCTTTATTCTTTTGTTCTTGCCATATTTTATAGTTTTAAATTTTCTCATTTTTGATTTGAATTTTTTATGTTTAATATAGTATACATATTTTTAGAAACAAACTAAAATTTTTAGTTTATATTGTCATAAATATAAATTCTTTCATTGATGATGGATATCTTTATCCGAAACGCGTTTGAAATTTATATTTTTAATAAAAGTTGTTAGAAAAATAATATTACTTTTAATTATTAAATTTAATAATTGATTAATTAAATTTGGTAGCCAAATATTTCATTTCGAACTGCTTTCGGCTGTGATACAAAAAAATGAACATGAACCAAAATCACAATAACAACGGTACTTTTCAGCACCATAAGACAAAAAATATTGGACCCTCAGTCGGTATTTTGCAGTTGAACATTGAAGGAATAAACAAATCAAAACTCAACATTTACAAAGAGTCTTAAAAGATCATTTAATATATGGATTCATAACAAAATTCCCACTAATCGATCCCAATATCTAAAGGCCAACAAAATATCTAACCAGATTATCCTAAACGAAAAGCCTGAAATTGACAGAGCGAAAGCTTCAAAGCTTACGTCTATGTCTATTTCTGACAAGAATTTCTACAATGCCCTTAATTCTTTAAATTCTGGTACTATATCTTCTATTTCCCCTATTATTGATGGTGATTCAATCGTCAATGATCCCGCAAGAAAAGCTAACTTGTTCGCTGAACGCTTTACTCTGAACTCCACTGTTGTGAAAGCTCCTAAAGAAATGCCCCACATCCAGTCTTCGAGAGTTAATACGAATAAACTCCACTTCAAACCCGAAATAGTCACTAAACTCTTAAAGGGGATAAACATCAACAAAGCCTCAGAATGGACAACATTCCACCCATTATTTTAAAAACCTTTTCTAAAGAACTTGCACCAACTTTGACTAAGATATTCTACCCATCCTAGAAATCTGGTATATTTTCCTTTTGCTGGAAGTTGGCAAATGTCTCCCGTCCCCAAAAAGAGACCAAAAGCCAATATCTCAAATTATAGGCCAATAGCTTTACTATCGGTCCTATCCAAAGTCTACGAGCATTATATTAATAAACACATTTCAAAATTTCTGGAAGTAAATCATTTAATAACCGAAAGCCAATACGGTTTTCGAAACAAATGATCAACTAGCGATCTATTAACCTATGTAGCGCATTGTTAGAACAGCATACTTGATAAAGGTGGTGAAACATACGTTATCGTTTTAGACATCTCCAACACATTAAGCAACTTAATCAACAAGCTCGTTGCGTACGGTTTTCATCCCAATGTTGTGAAGCTGATTCAAAATTTTCTATCCAACCGATACATTTCAGTCTCCTTAGACGGATTTCCGTCTGAGTCTAAACTAATTAACGCTGGTGTACCTCAAGACTCAGTATTGTCCCCAACTAGGGTTACCAACTGAGTATTTTTCACGCGGAGACTCAGGGTTTGCCGACAAATCTCCGGGCTCAGGGTTTGGAAGGCAAATCTCCGGGCTAAAAAATAATTACATAAAAAATAAAAAAATGTCAAATTTCTTTCAATTCAAATAAACAGAATTCGTTTGAAAACAAAAAAACCAAACTCTGTGTATTAGAAAACAGCCGAGTTTAGTTTTGCAATGAGTTTTTTGGTTATTTATGTTGGTTCATTGGATATTTTGTTTTTCCATATTACGTATAAGCTAATTGATGTTCTATGTCTATATTGGGTTAATGTTAATAGTTTTTTGTTGTTAATATTGAATGGTTTTGACATTTGAATTTAATTAGTTGCCCATATAAAACTGTGCGTATGTTAATTTTACTATTAAATAATAAATATCAGTCAAATGAAAATAATCCCAAACAAAACAATGACAATAAAAGAAAATGTTATTACGTCTCGTTCAATAACGAATGGTTGAAAAATCAAAACTACAAGGGGCTCGAAAAAGCTAACGAATTTACAGGAAAATGCAGATTATGCTGTATTGATTTCATTATAAAGCATGATGGAGATTAAATTAAATTAAATTTTTATCATATATATAATACACAAGCCTCGAAAAAGCGTAGCCATAGGAAAGTAGAGAATACGGAAGAGAAAGAAAAGAATACAAAAAGACTAAAATAAACGAAACAAATAAACGAAAGTTTTTGAATTTCTTCAAAACCTCCGATATAGAAGCCTAACTCATTTTTAGCACAAACAAAATCGTGAACTTCTAGCGCAATTGAAATTAAAACTCAATATAAAAAAAATTCAAAAAAATCGCCATAACGCCAACTGGAAAAATAAAACTCCATATAAAAAAAATTCAAAAGGATTTAATCAAAAACACCAGTTTTTTGCATATGGCAATGTTCATTGTTTATTGCAAGTGGCTTGCATCAGTAGAGCTATGATTTAGGAGGTTTTGATTTCTTCCAAATTTTATTCTCATTTAAATTTTAATTTAAGCTTTGCTTGCGGATAGACGTATTATTTTGAATTGTGATCTTATTTCAGGCTTAAAAAAATACTTGTTTTAAAATTTGTGCAAATGCACATGGGTCGCCTAGTTGAATTATATTTTTGTATATTATAAAATCTCCGGGTCGCGCGCTTTCAAGAGTTGGTAACCCTGACCCCAACCCTATTTTGATTTATATCAACGAATTGCTGAAAATCACCAGCAACCCAATAAATAGTTTTGCAGGTGATAGTACTCGACACAAGTCGTTCGAGCCCCTTTCTTCAAAAGTTAAAATGCACGAACGAATTAATCCCACACTGAGAGACGCTAAACGTGAATCAAGACCTAAAAAAGTCGCCGATTGGGGTGACCAAAACCTGGTCAATTTCAACTCTACCAAAACACAGCTGTTGATTGTTTTCAGATCAAAGACCGAGTTCTCCAAAGATATTTTTTTCAGTATGTGTGATGAACCAATAGGTGAATGTAAAAATATTCGTTAATTGTGTGTCACAGTTTCAAATGACCTATTCTGGAACGATCATGTAATGGCGATGGAAAAAAGCGGGTTCAGAAAACTCGACCTCCTAAATAGATGCAAAAAAATTCTCACTCTATACCAACTGCTCCATGTTTATAATTCCTATATTCGTTCCTGTATGGAGGACTGTTGTCAAGTTATCAAGCACAGTAAATACTTTTGTCAGAAAAGAACAGTGCAAAGATTTGCCGCCTTCACTAGGTCAATTTCTGCTTGCTCGTTTTCGATTGCTCGATAGCAACAGCCATTTTCATTTATGTTACCATTCAATCAGCTTCTTCACGTTTTGCGAATAGAAATCTTCTTGGTACTTGGCGAATTGACATCTCTGCTCCCGTGTTAATTGCGTGTTTTACCATATTAATTCTTCTGTTTTCAGCTGAGGTGCTACAAAAAATAGACGTATAACATTCGAACAATTGCTGTGCTTCTTTCCTTTCTTGTTTAGTAAGCTCTGTTGTCCACTTCTGCTGCAGATTTTGAATTTCATTCTTCTCAGTTTAATCTTCTGTGTCCTGTTGTTCTCATTTCACAACGGTAGCTATACCATTCACATTTGCTGACGATTGTTACTTTATTGAGAATTTTTGTTTTATCTGACAGAATTAGTTGATTTAGTGTTCTAATCGGTATTCTTAAGTTTTTATCTGGCACCACTGAAGTTTTCGCTATTATAATCTCTTGATGTTGTAGACCATTTTTATTGACTTCCACAACCCAAAACCGCGGTGACCCAGAATCTTCCTCCAATCTTTTCTATACGATTGTGTTGGTATTAGGTGGCAGCTTCTCTCGATGTTCCAATATTATTCGCTTCACAGTTGAATCTGCACCATTCATCTGAAGAGTAAACTTCACGTTACCACACCTGAGTACTGCATTTTCAACGTCTATTACAAATCCATTCAACAAACTATAGGGGGAATCGGAATCTTATGCACAGCACGTAAGATCTTTTCACTTATTCTGCTAACCAAAATCAATCCTTTTGCTGAGCAACTGTTTTGCGAATATCAGAGTGGCTTCCGACAAGATCTAGGTACTACCGGTTAAAGATCTAATCTCTGATAGTATCTCGATATTCACCCAAGTTTCCCAATTTGAACCGAAAAGCTGAGGCCTTGCCATATTAGTCCTACACAGAAAGAAATAATAATTTTCAATTTAAAAAAAAAATTTTAAATTTAAAACCGGCCAAAATAAAAAAAAATCCATATAACTTTAAATGAAAACCATGTTGAATTAAAAAACATTAGTTTTTTGGTCTTTTGAAAATGATTTTTAAATATTTTTTTTAACTCTAATGGTTAAATTTTTGAAAAACCTTTAAAATTTAAATAAAACGGTAAATAAATCAAAAAAACTATGTTTTAAATTTAAAAACTTTTTTTTTACGTTAAAGCTTTTAAAATAAATATGTTTCTTTTGATTTAACAAACAATATTTTTAAATCAAAATCATTTTTTGTTGTAATAAAAATTTGTACTTTTAGAACTAAAACTTTTTTTTGGTTTCAATGTTTAAAGTTTTAAAATGAAAACCAAAATCATAATTTTTGTCCCGAAATATACTTCATCAGATTTCGTCAAATTTTATCATGTTTTGTCGTAACCATCCTCAATTTAATGATTAATACAAGTGAATGTGGTAAAGTTTTTTTTACATATAATTAGTGTTGTAACATATAAAGAAAATAGTTAAAAATTTTAAAAAACAACAAAAATAGTGACAAATAATTAAAAGAACTGTTTTAAGAAAATATTCGCTTTTATTATTGAATCGATATATCGTGATATCGATATATCGATATTATCGATATTTATCGATTTATCGATATATTGATAATATCGGAATATCGATAAATATCGATATATCGGTGATATCGATATATCGATATTGTGTACATATCGATTAATCGATACTATCAATATCATCGATATATCGATAGATCAATAACTATTGATATAAATATCGATATTTTTTTCTGGCATTAAACAGGATTATTACATAATCAAATTAAATAGGTTTAAAGTGTGAAAGATATCACAAAATTTTAGTTACATTTGCCTATATTTTTATATTAATGCAAACGCAAATCCTTAAATATCTTAATATATGCAAAAATGGACTTAAACCGCTTTAAAAAAACGGTTCATATCGATAATATAGATTTATCGATATTATCGATAATATCGATAATATCGATAATATCGATATATCGATGTATCGATATATCGATATTATCGATATATCGATGTATCGATATATCGATATTATCGATATATCGAAATATCGATATTATCTATATGATCGATATTATCGACATTATCGATAATATCGATATTATCGATAATATCGATATTATCGATATATCGATATATTATAATCCGATATCGATATTCGATGTTTCGATAATTATAAATATTAATCGATATATCGATAGTTTATCCCGGCCCTAATGGTAAGTATACAAGTTTTGTAATATGCTTCATTTTTGGAATGTTTTGATTCTTCGAAGTTGTATCTTCAAAACATTAATTATTGTTATTCTCTCGTTTCAGATTTTCTAAATTTTACAATATTTAAGATTCTTCCGTATCTACTACCTCCAGTGTCCGGTAGCCAGACTCGAGGTATTAAAAAATAACAAAAAGAAAAAAACAGGAAAAGTTACAATTAAAGAATAAGAAGAGTCTCTGATGATTCATCTTAATACCCTAACAGAGTTGCAAGAAAAACTTGATTCAGCGCACTATATTGCGTGGAAAAACCAGAATAGCATTCAACCGATGATAATATATGTTGGAGATATCAAAACGATTGATCCACAAATTTATTTATTTATAGACGGCTGGCTACAAATACCCGTGTGAAAACATTTATATCTTGTTTATCTTCTTGTTTTAAATCATTACAGGCCTTAAACCTGATATTTCATTTAACAAGCCAAAAAAAATTAGTTTAGAATTTCCTATTGATTATTTTACAAGTCCCACCATTAGGTATATGTAAACTTGTCAATGGAAAATACAACTTGAGAAATAAAATTATAAGTTTAAATTAAATTAAATTGTATGCTTAATATGTTTGAATATGTATTTACTATAAATAAAATAAACACATTTAATGAAAATATAATTGTGACTTTAATATTAAAAATTATCTGCCTTGAAATTTTGTTTCAAAAATCAAATTATTCGTTTTAGTTTCTCAAATATTTTAATAACAAACATTTATACCGCATTCACAGCGACATAGCAAATTAGTAGACAGTATATTATAATTTGCATTTTGGCATATGTAATATGAGTTTAAAACGTAGATTGTAATTTGAATCGTAAGCATTCGAATCGTTTGTAATTGTAGTAAGCCTAGATATCAAATTAGTTGCAAGATTTTAAAATAAAAAGTGTTTACAGCGCAGATTTAAATTACATCTACTAATTTGCTATGTCGCTGTGAATGCGGTATGAATAACAGAATAAAAACTGTAATTTTCAGAGTAAAAAATAAATTTTTAAATCCATTATATTATTTTTTAACTTAAATACCGTTTTAATTTTAAACTAAAATATTGAAACATTTAATATAAATATTTTGGATTTTGTTTTAAAAAATTGTTTTTTCAAATCAAAATTCTCCAAGTTTCAATTAAAATATAATTTTTTTAGGATCAAAAGTGGATTTTTTAAAAATAAAAATTAGAATTTTAAATTAAAAATTTTGTTTTTCATTTATAATACAATATTTTTTAAATTCAAATCTTTTTTAAATGATTTTGGAATCAAAAATCAAAAATCTTTAAAAATAAAAATAATTCCTTTTGGCGAAAAATCATATCGCATTTTTTTTGATTCTACGGTTATATTTTTAGGGTTCCGTTTTTTATACGGAACACTATTGGTGAGAGTAAAATGAGTTTTTCACATTATATCGATTATCTCGTAAACTATAAATGCTATAGACTTGAAATTTGAGGTGCGTATAAAACTAATCTGCTCACATGAAATGACGGATACAAATAAAACTAAAGTGCTTTTCGTTTGGTTTGCAGGGGTTCGATGTGAGACCTTTGAGAAAATATATTTTTTTATAGATTCAAGTAGGGTATCATATGAAAGGGCTTCATTTCAGTATTCCTTAAAAATTAATTTTGGAATTTTACACCTCACAATTTTTTGTATAATTTGGAATAATGACGTTTTTTTCGTGTTTTCTTACCTCGATTAGCTCCGAACCTAACTGATCGAAAATTACTTCGGTCTGAAAGACCTAAGTATTACATTCATGAGCTCAAAGTGAAATTCTTACCCCCACTTTTTTTGACATTTCTCGACGTTTTAGGACCTCCTGATTCTAAAAAAGAAAAAAAAAAAAAATGTATGTCTGTCGGCCGGCCGGCCGGCCGTCACAACCGACGAAATCTAGAAAACCGCTGGACGGATTTGAAAAATTTTTTTTTCTAAAAATAGGTTTACTTAATAGGAAGAGCCGAAAGGACGATGTGTTCGATAACTGTACCGGAAGTGTGTCAAAAAAATCAAAAAGGTGTCAAAACAAGGAAATTTGCATATTTTTTGCTTAAAAAACGTTCATTTTAAGTGATTACGAGTAGGAACATTAAATTTGGAGAAATCTTGATGGTCGGGATTGGTATGTGAGACCAAAATCTAGATTATTGCATTATAAGTTTGTCAAAAAAATGTTGTCAAGTGTGTCAAAAGAAAGATTTTTATTTATTTTTTTACCTAATTTTTTGGAAAAAAAATAAAATTAATTGTTTGTTTGAAATGAAGTTTTATTATTATTATTGAGAATTATGGCATTATAAGTTTGTCAAAAAAATGTTGTCAAGTGTGTCAAAAGAAAGATTTTTATTTATTTTTTTACCCAATTTTTTGGAAAACAAGAAAATTGTTGGTTTGAAATGAAATTTTATTATTATTATTGAGAATTATGGCATCATAAGTTTATCAGAAAAATGTTGTCAAGTGTGTCAAAAGATTTTTAATTAGTTTTTTACCCAATTTTTTGGAAAAAAATAAAATTGTTTCTTTGAAATGAAATTTTATTATTATTATTGAGAATTATGGCATTATAAGTTTGTCAAAACATGTTGTCAAGTGTGTCAAAAGAACGGTTTTTATTTATTTTTTACCCAATTTTTTACAAAAAAATAAAATTAATGATTTGTGACATGATATTTTATTATTATTATAGAGAATTATGGCATTATAAGTTTGTCAAAAAATAATGTCAAGTGTGTCAAAAAATGATTTCATTTATTTTTTTAGCCAATTTTTTGGAAGAAAATGTAGCTGTTTTTATGACGTAAATGTAATTTAAAATGAAATTGGACATGGAAATTTTTGAATTTGTTATAGTTTTGGAAATATTTTTGGAATTTTGAAAAAGTTTGTATTTTTGATTTTGTAATAATTTTTACAATATTTTTAGAATTTCGGCAAAAGTTTTAATTTTTGATTTTGTAAGAATTTTTGGAATATTTTTAGAATTTTGGAAAATTTTTAATTTTTGATATTATGATAATTTTTGGAATTTTGAAAAAATTTTCAATTTTTGATTTTGTAATAATTTTTGCAATATATTTAGAATGTTGGAAAAAGTTTGAATTTTTAAGAATTTTTGAAATATTATTGGAATTTAGAAAAAATTTAAATATTTGATATTATTCTAATTTTTGGAATATTTTTGGAATTTTGAAAAAGTTTGGTTTTATTTAATTTAACAATATTTGTTAAATTTTGATTATAATTTTCCGGCAACGTATTGATGTTTCGTGTTAGTTTTGTAATAAATTTTTAAACAGAGATAAAATATACTAGTACTTTAACAAAGAGTTTTGTTTGATATACATCGCTGCCCAAAACTAAAAACCATGTCCTCATAAAAGTTTTTTGCCGAAAACTATATCAAAATCCTTAACCCAGACCGAAGTCTTAATATCTCAGAGCTGTGAGATTTCAGCCCCTCCATATTTTTCTAATGTATTTGGAATGATAGAAAAATTAGTACGTTTTTAATAAAAAATATAAAAAAGTGTCATATTCTCATACTTAGATTTATTAAGGGGGTGGAAATGAGAAGGAGTAAAATCACTATTTAAAATGGGGTCAAGTGGGGTGTCATTTGAAAGAGCACTTTATTTAGAAAACATAGCAATCTTTTTTAGAATTTCACAGTTTTTGAGTTATTTTCAAAAAAGTGCAACTTTCAGACCGTTCCCCCCACTCTCCTACGTTTCGACACTGATTGACAGAAAAATTTGTAAAAATTCACAGAGTTAGGAAATTCGGTAAATTTTGTATGAAAATTATAGCGAAGTCTCAAATAATTATATTTCTGAGTGTTTAGGGGACCGGTGTAAAGAGGGTAAAAAAAAACTTTTTTTGACCCAAGCGAGTGGGGTGTCATTTGAAAGAGCACTTAATTTAGAATTTGTTTCAATTTTTTTTTAGAATTTTGTGGTGCACAGTTTTTGAGTTATGGACAAAAAAGTGCAAAATTCAGACCGTCTCCCCCCTCCCCCCTTTTTTTGACATTTTTAATTTTTTAATTTTTTAATTTTTTTGACATTTTTTAATTTTTTTTTGATTTTTTTGACATTTTTAATATGGCGGCAAATAAAATAAGTAATAAGTTTCAAATAAGCCGTCGTTTGGAAAGCACCCTTAAACTAGAGTGACCAACCGTCCCGGATTCTCCGGGACAGACCCGGATTTAAGTCTGCCGTCCCGCATTGAAAATGTCCCGGAAATTGTCCCGGCATATTAAAAAAGTCCCGAATTGTTCCGTTTTTCTAGCACCAATTACCATACAATATTTTTTATGAGATATTAGAAAAAATTCCAATAAAATTTGATTTTGAAAATTGCATGAGTTCGACTCGTCGACTACTTGGTACAAGCAAAACAAGATGGCTGGCGGTTATGCTCCCAATAGAAAGAATTTTACAATTATTTCAACGGTTAAAGTCATGCTTTTTATTCCTAGTGCAGAAGAAACAAATTAAGCTTGTCGGAGCAAAAACCTGTTATGCTACAGCTAAAGGGCAAGTACGACAGAGCTAGACCACCAACCATTAAGGTTAATGGAAAAACAATCAAAATAATCAGCTCAACCAGATACCTTGGTGTTGACTTGGATGAGAAGATGAAGGTATCAAGTCATGTTACACGAATATGCTAGAAATCCAAGTCCCTCTTCCACAGCTTCACAAGGTTATCTCACGAATGGTGGGGTCTTGATAGAAATATACTACATCTTATTTATAAGACCGTAGTGGAATCTATTATGTCGTACTGCTAAGCTGGTTGGTATGAGCGGACTAACGTTAAGCATAATGAACTGCAGTTACTAAGCGCTAAAAGAAATATGTTACTCCGCATGATCCGAGGTTACAGATCTATTTCTACAACGCCGACTCAGGTCATAACGGGCACAATCGCATATTATACAACCGTGCTGTCAACACAAACAGCAGAGTTGAAAGGAAGCAAATAAAAAAGGGACTGCACCAGTAGCCTGATTCCAATAATTCCCGGGGAATAGGGAATAATTTATTTTATTGCAGTTTTTTCACATACCAATTTTTCCCTATATTTTATACCCCATTTCCCGAAAGTGTATTCCGACTAGATTGAGAACAAATTTCTTATAGTTTAAGTGTTTGCCGCGAAATCGCATCAATTAAATTTAACGTGAAATTAAACTCAAGTTTTCTGCATAGGATCTTGATGAAACTTTGGCAAATGATACAGGTTCACTTGAAAATGGAAGATCTGGATTCATTTCAAATTTGGACAAAATGGCGGGGGGTCTCCTGAACACCTCTAAGTTTAAATCTTGAATAACTTCTGATCCCGGGCTATGATCTTATTGAAACTTAGTATATAAGGTTTTAGTACTGTTTCCAATATTTCTGCATACCAACTTCCGGTTTGTCACTTCCGGTTAAACATTTTTTTTCTTCAGGTGTTTATCCCTACTGTAGCCTACAATTACCGATCGATTTTCATGAAACGTTGCAAAAGGCTTTTAAATAACATGAGAAAGATTTTATCAGCTTTTGGAGCACATTGGATAAAGGGTTGGGGGGTCCACCATACAACTGGTGGTTTTTTCCACAAAGTTTTATGTTTGTTGGGAGCATAAAACACTCATTCGTAAATGAATTTTGATGACACTTTGGAAAAAGACGCAAACATGAATGACAAAGAACTGATTAGTTTTTGAGCGATAGTGAACAAAGTGGTGGGGGGTCCCTGGAGCACCTGTTTTTTTGAAAGCTCTATAACTTCTGTACCTGATAAGCGAATTGGATGAAACTTGGTACATGAGTATGTAATACGGTTTAAAATAGTTCTGCATCCCAACTTCCGGTTTTTCACTTCCGGTAAAAAATTTTTTTTTGTACTTTTTTCAGTGTCTTTATGCACACTACAGCCTACAATAATGAAGTGATTATGATGAAACTTATGGAATAGGGTTCCAATTAGTGTGAGAAGATAATTATCATGTTTTGGGACACATTGATCAAAGTGGTGGGGGGTCTACCATACAAATGCTGACTTTTCACACTTTGTTTTTTAAGTTTGTTGGGAGCATACAGATTTCATTCATTAATTTATTTTAATGACACTTTGGAAAAAGATGTAGACTTAAATGACAAGGAACTGATTAGTTTTTGGACAATATTGGGATAAGTGGTACGGGGTCTCCCGAACACCTGTTTACTGTGTCAGCATTTTTTCAATGTTTGTTGGGAGCACACAGCATTCGTTCGTGAACGAATTTTGATGACACTTTGGAAAAAAATGCAAACATGTATGGCAAAGAACTGATTAGTTTTTGAGCGATAGTGAACAAAGTGGTGGGGGGTGTCCCATACACCTGTTTTTTTTTAAAGCTCAATAACTTCTGTACCTGATAATCGAATTGGATGAAACCTTGTACATAAGCATTTAGTATAATTTACAAAAATTCTGCATCCCAACTTCCGGTTTTTAACTTCCGGTAAAAAAAATTTTTTTTAATTGTTGTCAGTTTTTTCAATATCTTTATGCATACTACAGCCTACAATAATGAAGTGATTATGATAAAACTTATGGAAAGGTTTCAATTAGTGTAAGAAGATAATTATCATCTTTTGGGACACATTGATCAAAGTGGCGGGGGATCTACCATACAACTGCTGACTTTTCACACTTGGTTTTTAAAGTTTGTTGGGAGCATACAGATTTCATTCATTAATCAATTTTAATGGCACTTTGAAAAAAGATAAAGACTTTATTGACAAAGAATTGACTAGTTTTTGGACAATATTGGGATAAGTGGTGGGGAGCCTCCCGAACACCTGTTTATTGTTTCAATGTTTGTTGGAAGCATACAACATTCGTTCGTTAAGTAATTTTGATTACACTTTGCAAAAACTGATTAGTTTTTTGAGCGATAGTGAACAAAGTGGTAGGGGGTCCTCCAAGCACCCGTTATTTTAGAAGCTCAATAACTTCTGTACCTGATAATCGAGTTGGATGAAATTTGGTACATACACATTTAGTACGGTTTACAACAGTTCTGCATCCTAACTTCCGCTTTGTCACTTCCGATAAAATTTTTTTACTTTTTCTCGTACAACAGAATTTATGTTTGTTGGGATACTACTGCCTGCTTTAATATTTTTATTATTAGAACTACGAAGTCCATAATATTGGTTAGCTTTTAATTAAAGTATTTTATGGATATTAGCTCATTATATATCCAGAACACTATGTTTCCAGAGCTGTGGTGAAGTCAGCCTATGCATCAGCGTCGCAATATTTTCTCTACATTTTTCAAAAAAAAAATCCTCGAACACGTAAATATCGAGTAACCCTCGAATACGTTAGAAATATTCACGATTTTCACATGACAAAAATATTTGCTAAAAATTTTAAAGGTAGCTTTCTCCCTTAGTTTTAATTTTTAAAAAATTTAAAATCGATTTTCCGATTTTTTTAAATTTATTTCAAAATATACACTTTCAATTAATTTTTACCGCGTGATGGAAGTAGTATCGATGTGAGTGCTAGACGGCACTGTAGGCAAAAAAACACAGTTTTCACGCAGTTTTAAAACTTTATGATTTTTTTCGCGGAAATATCAGCATGGAGGCATATTTTGTATGTGACAATTTTGACTTAAAATTTTTACGTAAATCACTTCTTATTGGCATGGGTTGCGTTAAACCTTGATCCGTCTCATTTGCTAATCATTTTGCACGTTCCGCATTCCGCCGACACTTGAACGATTATTTAAAAGCCAAAGTGTATAAGCACATAAAATTTGGAAAAAAAACGTGCAAAGTACATTGAACCAGAAGTAAGAAGCATTATGAACGAACAACAAGTCTAAGTGACACCATTCATTATAGGTATTGCATCTCATTGATTCCGAGTTGTTAATATTAATTACTTTACACTAAAGATTGGGTCGATTCTGCTTCAGTTATTTCAAGAAGAGTAAATTACTATGTCTTAAAAGTTTACTATTTCTAAAGGTGTCTAAAATTTACTGTTCCTTCACCCGGTTTACGCAATTTTGTAAACTTTACATGCACGAAAACATATTTCATCTTCCAAATCAGAATAAAAACCAATAAATTCAATACATTTGTCTTGTTTTCGAATTCATATCACATCTCAAAAAGAAAAAACTATAAATTAACAACCTAGTAATAGTTTTAGTGTGGTAGATAAAACACTAGGTTTGATTATAGTATATACTAGCATAAATCCAGCAAACTTTGGTTTTTATGGATACCAAACATAGCAAACACTCAAAAACAAAACAATTCGATGTTTGTTTTTTAGCAAGCTAGTAAAGTAAAGTTTCGAATACTTTTTTATGCATACGAAAACTAGTAAACACTTAAAAAACCTAGTTAATAGGTTTTATACATATGGCCCAATGCGTTAGAAATATTCACGATTTTCACATGACAAAAGTATTTGTTAATAATTTTAAGGGTAGCTTTCTCCATTAGTTTTAAGTTTTAAAAAATTTAAAATCGATTTATCGATTTTTTTAAATTTATTTCAAAATATACACTTTCAATTAATTCTTACCGCGTGATGGAAGTAGTATCGATGTGAGTGCTAGAGGGCACTGTAGGCAAAAAACACAGTTTTCACGCAGTTTTAAAACTTTATGATTTTTTTTCTCGGAAATATCAGCATGTAGGCATATTTTGTATGTGACAATTTTGACTTAAAATTTTACGTAAATCACTTCTTATTGGCATGGGTCGCGTTAAACCTTGATCCGTCTCATTTGCTAATCATTTTGCACGTTCCGCATTCCGCCGACACTTGAACGATTATTTAAAAGCCAAAGTGTATAAGCACATAAAATTTGGAAAAAAAACGTGCAAAGTACATTGAACCAGAAGTAAGAAGCATTATGAACGAACAACAAGTCTGCAAGTGACACCATTCGTTATAGGTATTGCATCTCATTGGTTCCGAGTTGTTAATATTAATTACTTTACTCTAAAGATTGGGTCGATTCTGCTTCAGTTATTTCAAGAAGAGTAAATTACTATGTCTTAAAAGTGTATTATTTCTAAAGGTGTCTAAAATTTACTGTTCCTTCACCCGGTTTACGCAATTCTACTTTACATGCACGAAAACATATTTCATCTTCCAAATCAGAATAAAAAAAACCAATAAATTCAATACATTTGTCTTGTTGTCGAATTCATATCACATCTCAAAAAGAAAAAACTATAAATTAACAACCTAGTAATTGTTTTAGTGTGGTAAATAAGACACTAGGTTTGATTTTAGTATATCCCAGCATAAATTCAGCAAACTTTGGTTTTTATGCATACCAAACATAGCAAACACTCAAAAACAAAACAATTCGATGTTTTTTTTTAGCTAGTAAAGTAGAAGCTAGTAAAGTAAAGTTTCGAATACTTTTTTATGCATACGAAAACTAGTAAACACTTAAAAAACCTAGTTACTAGGTTTTATACATATGGCCCATTGAGTGCACACAGAATATCGTTTTGGTGGTTTGTTAAGACCATTTCTGTATTTTTTTGCTATTAATTCGAAACATTTGCCGATCAGACAATTGTATTAAATGCATCATCATTTTGTTTGATTCAGTTCTTATTACCACCATGAAGGTAATTTTTTGCTGGAGTGGCAATATATCACAACCAATTGTTTGAAATGATGACAATTGCATTGTAGATAAAGTGTTACTGTAGACTTGAATAGTGATTAACTTGAACTGGAAGGATCGTTAGTTAGCCAACATGGTTGATAAATTGGAAAACCAATCTATAGCCTGATCACCCATATACAAATTATTTGATTGAATTACGTCTTCGAGTGAAACTCGTCAAGCACATTCATTGAATTTTTTTTTACAACACTAATTCTTTTTAATTGTTACTCTTATTGCTATTTTCCATAGTTTCACTGATGTGGGGGTCATAACAACCCCGAAATATCAGAAATAAAAAACTAAAAAAAGAAATTTATGGTCTATTACTTGGTAATAGTTTTTGAATAAAAACTATTGCATAATTGTATTATTCATTGAACTGTTAAATTAATATAGATGAGAGACACTTGTGGTCTGTATGCGCTAGAGGCATAAAAATGTAACATTGTATAGGAGTTTTTTTAGTGGTTTTGATTTATGGGAAAAAACTAATAAATTTCTACGAGCCGATTCACAGTCTGGAATGATTAGAAAAATGTACGTTAGTACCGAGTGGTAGACCGCGAGGAAGACCACGATTACAATGGGAGACTGACGTAATAAACGACCTTAAACAAATCGGCTGCCATGGTAATTATGTCGCTGTTGCGAATGACCGTGGTGAATATTCAAAGCTGATTAGCCTGGCAACGCTACTACATGGAGCATGAACGCCTTAAAAAAAAAAAAAAAAAAAAATGACAACAAAAAATAACAAATATTTTGATGGGATTATGAACTTTTGAATTTAAAGGTTGCTTTGATAAAAAAATTTATTTTTAAATAATTTATTCAAATATAAATGTTTTTTATTTTTTGGACGTAATTATGACGAAAATAAATCATGTTTATAAAACTTTTGATGCATTAATTTCATACTTAGAAAAAATTAAAACGTTTGTCGTAAAAATAGTGTATTTAATTCGAACTTTTTGGGTTTCCTCTATAATTGTTTCCTCAGGAACTACCCCAAACTATACACTCAACACAAAAGGTTCAACACTTTTGCTCCTAATTAAATAATATACTATTATTAATATTTACAATTTCCTCTTTTCTGATACCATTTTTAAAAAACCAAATTATTAGTTTTTCTTCATTACCAAGTTATTCGTGACAAAGTATTTAATTGAAAAATAAGCATAATTTTCAAAAGTCGTCAAATATTTCTATAATTATTATTTATCAATAACCGTTATCAATAATTTTAATGATCAATTTCGTCGGTTTAATAATGAAATAACGTATGCCATTCATACGTTGTTATTTTATAATGGGTATGCTGCATTCCCTAAAAGGATTACTATAGAGTGGCGTTTTAACATTTTCCAATTATTTTATAACTTCACCCCCAAATTATTATATTATTAATTAAAGTACATTCAAATTTGAATTTGGTTAAATATTGAAACAGCGTAAATGCACGTACGATATTCCAATTCCTACAGAATAATAACTTGGGTAAAATCAATGTAGTATATTTTACATACATTACGATCGCCACACGAAATGGTTTTATATAAAATATTGTATAAGCATCATTCATTACTACTTGATATGCCGGTTCATATTGTTACGATTACAGAAAAATCTAGACGATTACAGAAAAATCTAGACGATTACAGAAAAATCTAGACGATTACAGAAAAATCTAGACGATTACAGAAAAATCTAGACGATTGCGGTCACTTCTAGGAAAATGAAATCAACAAAATACTACAACAAATTAATGAAATGAATAGTGTTGTTGTTGTACTTCTTAGAACTTGGGTCGACAATGAATAAAATTGAATGATTTTATGAATCAAATCAACATAACGTAAATTAATCGAATATTCCACTATTTTCTCAAGGTTTCTAGAAAGTGACCTTGAATGACCTTGACTGACCTTGAAAGTGACCTTGACTATAAACTACTATACTCTAGAATTAAGTGGAGTAGTATAAAAGCACTTGCCTGTTGTAAATTAGAGTTAGTTTTATTTTAAGCGTGTGATAGTGAAGTTATAATTATAAAAGTGATTTTTAAATTAGTTTTGTGAATAAAGTTTAAAGTGTTATTAAGTAGAAATAATTTGTGTATTATTTTAAACGTTGTATTACTGGAAATTTCTACAATCAACCGTTGGATTTTCTGAAGCTGTTGAAAGAATATTCTAGTTAGGAATATTGTTTGCTGTATTGTTTTCCTATAGTTGTGGAACAAATAAGTTGTTGAATACTTAATAAAACCTGGTGTTTGTGCTTACTAATCAGTGATCGAACTCAGAAAGAGATTGGGAATTACGTTTATCGAATTGAGAGTGAGGCCAATTCGAAGGAAGTTTAGGTAAACGTAACAATATAGAAAAAAATTGTATGAATATCATGCGTTATTTCAATAATAATTAGTTTTAGGCTTAATCGTACTTCCATGCAGAATGAAATATCGTATATGAAATATGAAATAACGTATGAGGTACCTGATTGACTTTTCACCTCTTTTTAGGTAGAAAAGTCAGCAGGTACCCATGTGAAATTTTAATATGCTGTGGAGAAATCAGTCAAGAGTAATTGGTAGAAATTTTTTTCCAATATCTTTATTCATTCTATAGTGCTGCCGAGTTTACGAAATTCAGAAAATCGAAAAATTGCTAAACCCAATTATCTCGAAACCTCACTTTTGCGAAAACGTTGTTTCATTATTAACGCGACGATTTGTAATTATAAAAACAAATTAAACAAAACTAATCAACCAGCCAATTAAAACAGATTTGTAAACTTGAATTGAAACGCGAGCATACGAGAATAACAAAGACAAATATATTTGGAAACTACAAACAACATATATGATTGTATAGTACATTTTTACGTAGATTTCATATAAAAATCTACCTATTGCAATGTGCCTGATCTCGGAATTTCGGAAAATGTTTGGTGCCAAACGACTATATATGATAAGCGGAGACGGAAAAACAAAAGACAAAAAAAATTATATATATAACGATATGAGATATAACGGAATTTAGCGACACTCTCACGGTCGCAATTTTTTACCTACACCAAAAAGCTTTCTGTGTATATTGCGGCAAATAATTTAGTAGACCAGTTCGCGAACTGGCCATATCCGGGTACAGGCTAAGCGGCTAGAGCGTAAAAAGTCGAAAAATCTAGGGCGCTATAGCTTCCGTTGGTATCATAATATTGAATATTTAAACATATTTCTATCATTTTTTTCCAAACAACCTTGGCGTTCCAGGTTCTTGAAAAATCAGCTGTTTCAAATGTGTTCTAAACTTTGTTGTCCTAAATTTAGATGCAAATGACCAAGCTCAGAAATGAAAACTTTTGCACAAGTAGCTACCAACATCAATATATCCAAAACTTAAAAAACAAATTGTTTAAGTTCAGAGGTTGAAGCCCTGAGGCTCTTGAAATGAAAACAAACGCAAAAGGCAATGCTTTAATTATTTTTGAGTTCATGTTATTTTAATTTATCTTAACTTTTAAGCAAACTTTTAAACTATAGCCTCAACAAATTTCAGCTTTCTAACACAAGAAGTTCCAGTTTTATAAGCAGTATAATGCACCTATTGCAAGACAAAACTCAAGCCATTTAATACCATAGGAAAATTATAAAATTATCTTTTGTTTGTATTTTTGTCACTAAGTAAACCGTTTGAAAAAAGTTTAAATAGAACAAAAAATACAACAACAAAGATGATTTTGAATTAAAATTGTTTGATAATGGTTGATATGCATAAAAACTAGTAAACGCTAGTTAAACTTTACTACCTAGTTTTATACAAAATTGATAGTATAGTAAAAAATTGGTTTGAGTATGAACTAAGCTAGGAGGATAGTATTAAAAAACATCGCACTAGGTTGTTGCTATGGCGTTTACTAGGAATTTAAAGGAGTGGTCAAATAAATAACTTATTTGTTATATATCTTCGTATTATATTTCCTTATAGCTTATCTATTTATTTAGTAAATTTGTAGGATTTTATGTTAATAATTAATTATAAGAAGAAGCTCAATATTAAAATATTCATTTTATTTTATATTTTTGAGTTTGTAAACTTACATGGAAGTGAAATAAATTGTGTTGTGTTTTATTGAAGGAAAACAATCTATATTCAGATCCCGTATTTAAGTAATAATTTTTTCTAAAACCGTTTATGTTTAATCTTTCATTAGTCAGACATGTAAGATATTAAACGAAGATGCAGCCCAATTTCTTTTCAGAATAATTGGCGATAAACTATTTGATAAACTAATTTAGACTCTGAAGAACAGCCCGCATACAAGGTTGTACAGCTGGCTCAGTAATGGACCAGTAATGACGACCAGTATTACAGTAACGGTCAAGTGAAATGAACTGGTTAAATCATTGGCTTCTCCATACTTGCCAGATAGAATGAACAGAGATTTCCTTTTTTTTTTTTCAATAAAACACTTTAATTAACCTCAAAATTATAACCACGTTTATTATTTTTAACAATTATTTTTATATTTATTACAACACATGATAACTCTTCGACAGCTCTAGTAGAAAGAAGAGAGAATTTTAATTTAGTTTAGTTTAAATAATTTTTCTTTTATACCTATACATACGCATTTTATTTAATAACATTTATTGTTCTAATATTTCAATACAATACAGTAGGTATGGGGGGCAATAAAATTGTAAGTACTGATGTTTCATAACACGAGTACTGGCAACCACGACTGGGCCATTACAAAAATTATAAAATATTAGCATACGTATATTTAAATAAATTAAATTCAAAATAATTAAAATAAAATAGAAATGTTTAATGAAAAAAAATTTAGAACATATACCAACCTTATCAATAATATCATAGTCCTTCAGTTGAGAAACGATAACTAAACTAAATGTGAAATTTTTTAAACTATATATTTCTAAAATGGATATTACTCTAGTAAATTTTAACTCAATGACATAGACCGGGGAATCATGGTTGCAGTACTGACCCAATAACAATAACCAATTACTGTTAACCATTAGCGGCCATGGCTGTGGATTGGCCATTTAAAGTAAAATGTATTGGCTATTTTCTAACCGTATATCGGTCGATTCATAATTGCAGTAATGGCCCAATAACAATAGCTCAGTATTGTTTTTTTTATTGGAAGTTAGGCATGTTTAATGTTAATAATAACGAGTTATAAATTAACGTCTCTGAATTGCCATTCATGGGCTAATGCTTGGCCATTCAAAGGTATCTATTATCTATAAACTAGCTCTTATTTTTAAATCATAGATCGGTTGATGAATGAATTTCCAGCACTGGCCCAACAACAATAGCCAAATACTGTTAACCATTAATGGACAAATGCTTGTTCGTATTTCAAAGCTCGACAAACCCTGCTTGGGAAGGAACAACTTCTATCTTCTTAATTCTGTTTTAAAAATTTCCAAATATTTTAATTTTTAAAAATAAAATTTTTTTTCAACTTCCATTATTTTTTAAACGAGCAAATTTTGATGATCTATAAGTCATTTATTCACCCATGTACGGAATATAGTTTTCATATTTGGGGAGGAAATTGTATTCAATAATAAAATGTCTATCTCCTGTACAAAGAAAAGCAGTACTGATGATTAATATATAGTGAGTAAATTGCTAAGATTGACTCACTTCAGGCGAGCAACGAAATATGACTGAAATGACAATCTATTTTAAATACAACTTTAATGGTTCGTCTTTTAGAGAAATTCAAATTAGAACTACTGTTTTAATAGAGTGGCGAAATTGTAGAATTCTTTGTCCTTCTCCGTTTATTCCCGACCAATTCACCCCTCAGGCATTTAAAAAAAATTTTCATTGCCATTTATAAATTAGCCTTGCTATTTCGATATCCTTATTCCCTCCAATTGCCCAAATCCCTTTTTTCTAATTGACATAGTATTTTAGGATATTCAAAAAGCCTAAAGTAATGAACATTTCGATATTAATCTAAGATCAGTTATAGAAAATTTGAATCCCGCGTACGCGCAAACATTGAAAAATATAGGAAAACAAGCAAAAAACAAATAAGTACATACGAACCAACTCAACTTGGTAGATATTATTAGGTCACAGATCAATATCGTCATTTACATAAAATCATATATAAAGGTTTGTTTTGATCATATATAATAAATTAAACTTATTTACCTTTTCCATCAGAAATATTTGTAATTCAGATTTTTTTAGTATATAGGCAAATTTTATTATTATATTGCTTTATTGTTTGTAAAAAGTATAAATAATTTGTTTTTGAAAGATATAAAATTAGTATTAGGCGCAGAATATCGTTCGTAATAAGTTTTAATATAAACTGTAAGTATCTTATTAAGTAATTATTTTGTTAGAATCAAAAAAATTTTTTTGTTGTGATATTAGATTAAGATTTTCAATTTTAAACCATTTATCATTTTAGTTACTGAAGAGGGTTCCAAAAAGGACCGAAATATTTAAATAAAATAAATTTTGATCTAAAACTTGGCATTTTATTTGTGGTTAGACACCACCAATATTAAGCGCAGACGGTGAAACAATTTTATCGAATAGATCTGCAGCTTCAATTTACATACGGAACGTAGTAAATACATTGAACAGAAAAATTTTAATATACTACATATTAATTTATTTGAATGATTTGTTTGAAAAAATGTGCTACAACCATCTATACGTGGTTTTTAGTTTCCAAAAATATATTTCGGGTTCTATGTTCTAACAGCTAATATAAACCATAAAAATCAGCCATACAATACAACTGTCAGTTGATTTATATTGTATTTGTATCGTATAGCAATGATTGCATATAATGAAGTTAGTTTTCATCTGTTCCCTGTAAAATTTACCTATTTACTTCAATCAAAGTAGACATAACATCAGAAGATCAAATTAAGAACCGTAAAAAAGAAGAAAATAACGTCAAATTTAATTAATATTGAATTTTGTTTTATTTAAATTGTTTAATAAATTTTTCGTTTATGACATGTTTTTCGGTTGTTACAAAGTTAATTGTTTTTTTTTGCCGTTGTTAATTAAAATTTATGTTTTAGTTTTAAAATAAGTAATAAAAATAACAATAAAATATGTACGTTTAAGTGTGTGTAATAAAAACTATCAACCGCAATTTTGTTTGGACTGAGACAATACTATAAAAATTCGAATTAAACTACAACGAAATACAAATTTAAAACTAATGGTTAGAAAATTTTATTGTTTAAGCAATTTTTGCAAAAGACGTATTGTTTATTATTACATAGCTATTTCATCTTACCAAATGTTATGCGAGCCAATAATAGTACATTATGATGCTAGGACGTAAAACTAAAGATTTTGGACGTATGTGGAGTTTGCAAATCGAGGCGCTAGCCGAGATTTGCACCCACATTAAGTCCAAAATAGCTTACGTCCGTGCGTCATATATTATTTTGTATTCGCCGCTAGCAAAGTATTTAAAAAAAAATTATTATTCTAAATCAAAATTATAAATTTGCATACATTTTGAAATAACAACATGTTAAACAAGTAACCTTCGACAAAATATTTGTTATTTTTTTCAAAATAATTGTATTACTATGACAACAAAGAATAACAAATATTTTAATTGGATAAGGAAATATGGAATCGAAAGGTTGCTTTGATAAACATTTCTATTTTTTATAGCATTTAAACAAATACAAATGTTTTTTACTTTTTTGGACGTAACTATGACAACAAAATATATGGTTAAAAAGTGACACTTTACGGCCGCAAATCACAGTAATAAACTAACACTTTAATACGCAGGCGAATAAAAAAGATTTTTAGCAAATTATTTATGCCCATATTTTCTGACGGAGCGTCTAAAATGTTTTACAAATTATATTTTACAGCTGTCAATTATTACTACACTATGCACTATAACTGCAAGCTAACATGTCTATCTAGGAACCCCTTTTGTACAAAAATCGGTCACCAAAATAAATAATATGTAAAGTTTCCCTAGGTAGGCTTTACTCCAAGGGCGATGCGGTTTGACGCTAGGGAAGGACTGCTTCCTAATAATATTAGATTAACAAACCCCTTCAAATTAGATATTGTTACAAAATAAATATGTCCTATCTTTTTTGAAAAAACTAACGTTTAATCCTATAGTATAACTTCCTAGCCTATACAATAATTTAACCTAACCTAATAATAATAATAAATTATAATAAATCTACCAAAAACGGTTATATAATAATTATATGCCCTCATATTTTTTATTGTCAAAAAACTCTTCTTAAGAACCAACATATACTAAAATTCTACTAAAAATTGCATTCTTTTGACATAATTCAAAAACTGTATCCTAAAACTTGTACAAAAACTTACACTGGTTCTTAAATTGCCTGCTTTTTTCTGGCCATATAACTAATTTCTTGAGGAGATTCTAGAGCAAACTTGTTAAAAATTATGAGTTCAGCACAAATTGCTAATTTCCTGTTGTAACTGCAATTCTGGAAAATAGCTTGTTAGAAATAATAAAGTAATTAAGTAATAGCCCTGCTGGGAGAACTAATTTTTCTTGAAATTGTATAAATCTCACTTTGGTTTTAAGATACAACTTAATAAATTTTTTGTTAATGAGCAATTCCACGTCATCGCAACAGCATTTGTTCTAGCATGTGACCTGACCCCCTCTGATTTCAATAAAATTTCAAATACAGATAGCCAATGATAAAATAAAAATAACATTTCTTTCAAAAAATTAAATTTCGCTCTAGGGATGACACAGGGTGGCGGCAAAGTTTTAGGGGTTTGCAAAACATGAGTATCTTTGAATATCGATTGCTAACGATTGAAACCGATTTAAGTCATTTATAGCTCATTGGAAAGGTAATTAATAGGACTTATAAAAAAAATACTTAAAATTTTTTAATAATTTTTTAAAAGTGTATTAAACTTAAAAAAAAAATTCAAAGATGGCGCTGTTGGGGGTACCCTCACTTTTACCACTTTTTTTCCCAGAAACAAAAATGCTTAATTAGTTCGTAATCTAAAACGAATGTTTTCCAAGTACATAATTTCTCGTTTTAAAAATAAAATTTTTACAAAATTTTCATTTCCCTTTTTATTTTCAATTTTTTTTTAGCCAATGCCGTGAATCATCTATTTAACTCAACCCACCGGAATTCTTGTTTTATAATAATTTAATGACCATTTAACTATTTTAAGAATACAAATTAAGTATTTGAGGGTGTGAATGCTTTTTACATAATTTATCTTTTCATCCATTTATACCTGTCCGAAATTAATTTTTAAGGCATGCACAAATCAACTACCGTACTTTGTTACCTGTTAATGATAATACCTGTCATAAAATGAGAGCGCAGTAATGAAAATAACAGTCTTTAGAGATATTTTTAGCGTATAGCATCATTACTAAATTCATTTGTCAATCTTGTTAAAAAAATATTTGTGTTGTGTTAGCAAAGAAGCTTCAAAGTGTTTTAATATAGTTAAAATAATTTTTTTTAAAACATGAGTAAATATCATTGTTTAAAACCATTTGGTATCGGCAATTGTTCAAAAACTTTAAAAAATGTTACACCTGAAGTTCAGAATAAATTACGTTCGATAAATTTTGTGTTTAATTTACGTACGCAAAAGCAAACTTTTTCGTCTTGTAGAATTCGTCTCTTTATGATCAGTTCCACTGGAGGTATTGAAACTGAAAATACAGGTGATACAGAATCAATTGTGAGTGATGAAATATTGGAGGAACAGCCACAGCCTATCAGCGGACCAAGCGTTATACGAGGTATTATTTCATCACCAACGATAGTCAATATGGAACGTGATGAGCTAATTAACCGGATAAATGGACATATTGTGCCATTTGTATCTAATCAAATTTCACCTATTAATCGAAAGCGGTTATGTCGCAGTTTTAAATATAGAGAGGATAAATCAGAGCAACTGCGTAGAAACATACAAAATGTTTTAATTGGGGAAAATCTTGATTCTTCTGATGAAATAAAAGTGCAATTAAAATATTATCGAGATATTATGGAGAACCTAAAGTTGTCCTTTAAAAATGGCGATTATATGGAGAAACGAAAAATATTAACTCTACTTCCAATGGATATGAAAATGCAACAAATACAAAACTTATTTGGAACAGAAACAACACGTCACTTAATTGAAAAAAGCAAAAAGGATCAAATAAACCAATCCACAGCGCTGTCATCATTTCCAAATACCGATAAAAAACTACCAGAAGAAACTTTTAATGAAGTGAACAATTTTTACACGAATGATTCTATTAGCAGATTAATGCCAGGTAAACGTGATACGATATCTGTAAAACGTGGTAGTCATTCTGGATTCTGTGCAGAGTTATCATTGAAATAATTCATAAGCAACGATACACCCATTTTTAATATATTATAATTCACCTACTAGTCAATCGATCACTTAAGTTTTGTCATTATCTCTGATATAACTGAACATGATAGTGCATCTATTCATATCACAAATGATTGATTTTATAAAACATAACATAGAACATCCTATTGAAAAAATAGTCTATATGACGGATGGTGCGGGATCTCAGTATAAAAATAAATATAATTTTATAAATCTATGCCGCCACAAATCAGATTTTAATATAGACGCAGAGTGGCACTTTTACGCTACCAGTCATGGAAAAAGACCTTGTGATGGAATAGGAGGTACATTGAAACGAGGTGCTCATTGATGGAGTTTGTCTAACAAGGACATTTTTTAAACTCCAATAGATCTGTACTAATGGGCAAGAAAATGGCAATCAACAATGAATTTTGAATATAACAGCAAAAATGATTATAATGAAATGAAGTTACGGCTAGAAGCAAGATACAGAGAGGCTATAAAAATAAAAGGTACACAATCATTTCATACGTTCATACCTATAAATGAAAAAACATTGCTCACAAAAATATATTCTAATTCCGTTAAAACTGTGCTTTTTAAGATAAGCCGTTAATTTGCTATGTAAATTTATTTTATATTAATAATGGATGTATATTGTTTTTTATTACATAACCTAGAATAAATAGTTAATTATTATATGAATTCAGTATAACATGCATTTTATTTTGCATCAATTTCTCCACTATTTACTTCTTTTAATGAGTTTTAACATATTTCAGGTAAATATATTTATAATTAATTTTGAACAGGTATAAATGGATGAAGAGATAAATTATGTAAAAATCATTCACTCAAATACTTAATTTATGTACTTAAAATAATTAAATGGTCATTAAATTATTATAAAACAAGAATTCCGGTGGATTGAGTTAAATAGATGATTCACTGCATTGGCTAAATAAGCCAATGCAGTGAATAGATGATTCACTGCATTGGCTAATTTTTTGAAAGAAATGTTATTTTTATTTTGTCATTGGCTATCATTATATGAAATTTGATCGAAATCAGAGGGGGTCAGGAACATCGATGTTGCGGTGACGTGGAATTGCTCTAATCTTTTAATTATTCTTTTTTTTTGTTTTCACATTAAATATTTTGGTATTTAACCTCAGTGGCGTAATTGATAGCATGTCTGCCAACGGATTCGAACATGACACAGAAGAAGAAGTTCCGAATTCATCCGAAACACGAGAGAATGAGAAATGAAGTGTTTATATTAGAAAATTTTAATCCATACCGACAAATTGAAAAAATTCCAATTGCTTCTTTACATATACGTGACTTTAATTGCTTTCAAAAATCCCCAATAAATTTTGATATTATTTTGAAAGGATTTAAATGAATTTAAATAAATACAACAACTTTTTGTTGTTTTGTAAATTTTTTCGTTTTTTATTTACTGGTGTAACAACCCCGCGTACTCCAATCCCTCCTTCAAAACTTCAAACTTATTCTTCAACACTACAAAAACAATGAAAATAAATATAACTGACAAAGTTTAAAAACAAAAAAAGAGGAAATATAGAGGTGATGAAATTTGCATTTGGAACGAATGCGCATTTTTACACTTTTATAAAGATGATATAAATACGCTAATATGGTTTAAAGTCGTATTGTGTAACCATTAATAAACTTTATTGAAATGTGCATCCTTTAGTAGTAAATCTAAATAAATCTATAACTATCTACATAAATCTTAATCTGTAAAATTATACAATATTGTGATGATTATGGAGTACGATGTACAAAAGGACATTTTCAACAATTTTCGTTCAGAAATAAAGTTCTGTACCCAAGTAATAAGTTGGTAGTCCAAACCATAGCATCTTAATTTGCCAATTAGATTGTTGTGCCAAACTTTGTCAAATGCTTTAGATATATCAATAGCAACACCGAAAGTTTCACCATGGTTCTCAAGAGATTTATTCCAAACATGAGTGACAAAAGGAAGTAAATCTCCCATCGCTATTCCTTTACGGAACCCATATTGTCTTTCATTAAGCAATTTTGAGGACTCTAAAAACCTCATTATATTAAAAAAATTAATGTATTTTTCAAAAAAGTTGAATTTGTTAATAGCTTTTATTGACTTTATTTTTTTTTTCAAAATAGCATCTTTTAACTTTAAAATAAAACAAAACAAAAGCTTCTATCTTTAATAGAACCAAAGTTGTGAATTTTTGAAAATAAGCCTTCAAGCCAAAAATGACGGAATTCTCAAAATTTTGAACCGTTATATTTTTCAAAAAAAAATCTTAGAATACATATATCTTTTTTTCGATATAAGACCCATAAAAAAATTTCAACCAAATCAAAAATAGGTCGGTCTGAAAGGATGACCCATATGCAAGAATAATTAAGGGGAATAATGAAAGGAGAAATATTTATAAGAAGTTAACATTTTGAACGAATAAAAATTATAAAGTATTGAAAATCCATTGTTTTAATTTCCTGATCTAGTGATCAAGCCAAATAAAAGTAACTCGGCCAAGAAACGTTACAATATATAATAATTATATTAATGCTTTATATTCATAAAAAATATCAACACATTCAAAATATTTATTTTTACTCAAATAATTTATATTTTGTACGCAAAAAACGAAAATATACTAAAAAAGTCCGAGCGGCAAGATGTCCGCTAGAAATTGGTATATTTCGAGATCAGACAGCTTTGTGTACACATTAGTTTAAACAAAATAAACTAATTCCAAACAGATATCGAACAAATTTTAAAAAGAATATTAGCTACATATAAGCAAAACTACATCTATCCAATTTTGCAACAAACAAATATCAAATCTACCACAGAACATATGTGTGACAATTTATGACACTATATGAAAAACACACGCCAAACCTACTCTATATCATATTTTTTTTTTTTTTAATAAAATGTGTTGTGTAATAGGGTTAAGAATATATGTCACAACAACACATAAATACCTTTTAAGACCTAGGTCTAGACCTGGGTCCCACAACAACTGGCGTTCTGAGGTGTAGATTAACGCTTTTTTTAAACATCTGTGGGTTGAAGCCACCTGAAACTAAGTGTTCCGGCAAACTATTCCATTTGTACGCAGTTCGGACAAAGAAGTCTCTCTGCGATCTGCCAGTATGACAGCGCGGGATCTTTACCGTTTCACTGGTTGCGGCAGCCGATTGCCGAGTGGAACGGGGGTAAGAATAAGTTTGAGGCATGATGCCGCTGATTTCATCTGAGCACTGCTGATGACGATATTTGTAAAAAACAACGAGGTCAGCAACAGTGCGACGATGTTGTAAGGAATCAAGTTTTGATGTCAAAGTTCGATCACCTACAATTCGTATAGCTCGCTTTTGAACAGAGTCCAAGAGGGCCAAGATGGAAACAGAGGCAGCACCCCAAACTTGACAGCAGTACTCCATACAGGGACCAATATAGGACTTATAAACATGGAGCAATTGGTATGGAGTGCAAATTTTTTTTTTTTTTTTTTTTTTTTTTTTTTTTTTTTTCGTGCAATATGTCGTGCAATTACTGCAAAATATAATAATAGTTTATTTTTAAGCAAACAATGCAATTTCAAGCAGCTATAATTTCTTCTGTTCAAATCTTTTTATTTTTTCTTTCATTAACTGTTATAAGGTTTTTGAAAATTGTTTTTGGTGGGGATTGTTGCAAACTTTTTTGTCGAAGCCGACAAGTCAAAAACCTCTAACGGCAGAGGTTTATATTTATAAGAAACGGATTAAAAGGTTTCCACAGATTCTAAATTTATGAAGTTTTAAAAAATATTAGTATCCAATCGGTCGTTATAACGGATTTAAAAAACCAATTTTTTTTCTAGTATAAATCCTCTAGTTTCTTAACCATGTTATGGATTTGGCTGATTTGTTGGAACCGACCTATGTGTCTGCTTCTTAAAATATATATGTATAATAATAATGTAAATAACATATACAAATTTCAGCTTTGCTGAAATAACGTAAATTTTCATAAAATTTTCGAACTTTGAAATGTAAAAAAAAATACTAGGAACCGGAGTAGGTGTCTACCATTGGATTTTTTAATAAAAAAAGATTGTATGCTTTAAGATATTAGAAGGGCAGACATGCTGAAATCACGTTTTTGAAGTCAATTTTTACGTTTTTTGACTTGCGGACACGCCCAAAGGCACTATCGGCGGGGATAGTAAATACCCATATTAACTACGGCAGGTGAAAAACTATACCTAGCATCAATATGGAGTTTGCTAAAATACCGTAAGTCTGCCGGTCACTGGCTCTTAGACTAGTTCCTTGACATGGTACTAATACACAAAGCAGACGGTAGCCAAAAAACAAACTGGTACCATAAAGACACCTGGTCAAGCAGATATCTCCATTTCAATTGATGGCTCCCACTAAATTATAAAATCAATACCATCTCTATCGTAACAGAAAAAATCCTTAAACTATCTGATGACGAATTCCATAAAGAAAACTTTAAACTCCTAACTGAAACCCTCGTACATAATAAATACCCCGCACATCTAATCAAAAAAACTATAAAAAACACAGTTGTCAAAAATAAGACACCAAACACAACTTATACTAGAAATACAAATAACATTTCAAATATCACAGAAAACCAACATTACATATCCATACCATATGTGAAAGGATTATATGAAAATATTAAAAACATGTTGAAACCATACAACGTAAAAACTGTAGGGAGAGCATGTGAACCTTTGGAAAACTCCATGTTTTCATAACTAAAAGATAGAGATCCAATAGAACAAAAATCAAACGTCATATACCAAATCTCTTGCCCTAGTCCATGTAACTCTAAATACTCAGGAATGACGAAACAGTACCTGAAAACTAGAGTTTCCCCACACATACACGATGGCAAAAAAATATCCCCCTCACAGAGCAACAGTGACAACAAAAGCTCTCTATCATACCACCTAAAAGAACATAACCACACAATAGGAATAGAAAATGCAAAAATTTTAGACACGGAAACGAACTTTCACAAGAGAAACATTCTTGAGATGATCTACATAAAAAAAGCGGAATTTGTCTAAATAAATGCAGGGACAGTCAATATTTACAGAACACTTATGACCAAATTTTAAAATAAACCATTTACATACTAGAAATGTCAGATATAATACCGATTCATTGAATATTTGCAATAACGAGTTATTGCCAATATTAACGAGTTATTGCAGTTATTAAAAAAATATGATATCAGTTTTTAACAAATTCATCGCCACAACACAATCCCACTCCCCCCACGTGGTCTAATTACTTTGTAAATGTCCGTAAAAAGTATTGTTATTTTCTTCCTTCCACAACTCAACCATAAATAAAAAAAAATTTTTTTTGAAAAATATTTTGACTTTTTCGGAAAAAAGAAGGAGGGAAAAACAGAAAAATTTATATTTTTCGATTTCGTTTTCTTTTTTTTTTTTGTTTCAGTTTTACTAACATTCCAATTTTTTCTTAAATGTTTGATTTGTGAGAATATTTAGGTTTTAAATTAAGATTTGTTAATTTTTTTTTTAGAAAATAAGTGGTTAGAAAATGTTGGGAAACTCTGAACGAAACGTCACCATGTTTTAAAATAAAAAATAAAAATAAAAACGGACTATAACCAAAGAATTGTTTTATTATTTAAAATTTAATTTAATTTCTTTTAAATAATATACATTCTTATGCCATCACTGCACTATTTGATTTTAATTTACATAATGATTGGATCAAACAATTGAGATGCAGCATAAAAATAATAACATTTAAATTCTAACCACAGCGACGCAGCGTAGAGAAAAACTCACTTTGCAAACCCATCTGTTAATTTCCCCCAAAAGAAAACAACATAACGAAACAAAAACGGAATTAAATGTGCGAGCCCTACCTTTTCATTTTTTTCAAAAAAATGTGATGATGTAAATTAAATTTACTAACATCTATTCTAAGTTTGTTTTTGAAAACAAAAAGATCTCGTGGAAATTTAAAACAAAAAAAGGTTTTTTTCTTTTGTACTTAGAATCATTTTTAAACGATCTAGTATATTTCTTTTCCTACTCCTATCACAGTAAATTATAAATTACTAGTGTAAAAAAAAGCTACTTTTTGAGATATGAGCTTTGAAGTAAACCAAGGTTTTACGCGCCGCCTAGCGGAAAAGAGAAAAGTTATTAATTTTAAACTTACTTATTTCAATTATTCAATTATTTTAATTTTTACTTGCAAAAATATACGTAAGTCGGATGAAATTTGTGGCACCTATTCACAAAACATTGCCACCATTACCAAAACTACGTGAAAAAGCCTCAAAATTCAACCGCGCATAACTCCGATTCAGAGTACTCAAAAAATAAAAGCAGAAATAACTTTTTTCCTTTCGTCAATACCAACAATATATCAAAATTTCAGATTTTTAAAAAATAGTTGTTTTTTTTTTCGATGTACGTTTTCAAAATAATAGCCCTAATATAAAATATAATAAAAGTATTAAAGTCAGTGATGGGAACAATAGAATAAAAACAATCGAATTATTCGATTGTTGAAACATTTCGAATTATTCGATTGTCCGAATAACTATTTGAATAAAAAATTTATTCGAATAAAACTAGTTACTAGTTTTTTTATTCGAAGTGTTTTCATTACTAGTTTTTTTATTCGAAGTGTTTTCATTACTAGTTTTTTTATTCCAAGTGTTTTCATTACTAATTTTTTTATTCGAAGTGTTTTTACTACTAGTTTTGTTATTCGAAAGGTTTTTTTATTCGAAGTGTTTTTATTCGAATAACTATTTCTTTATCCGAGAGAATTTGGAACCGAGAGATTCATTCGTTTTAAAATTAGTAGTTGAATGGAACAATCGAATAAATAGTTATCGAGAGGTTGAAAAATAGTTGAACTAGGTTTGGTAGGTAGTTTTCTTTTCTTGAATGAAAAAAATATTTGCAAAATGTTTCTGAAAAAAGTTCAACTATACAAAGAAAAAAGCTTTGAGCTATAGTTATTTTATCAAAATTTAAAAGGAATAATTGAACAATTATTTTATATATATTATTGATAAATATTTGTTTGTGTATCTTTGTGTTTTAATCTCTATAAAAAAATATTTTGCTGAAAAAATTAGTATTTGATGTGAGTAATTATTTAGAAAAATTATAAATAGAACAATAATATCCTAATGACATCAAGGAATGATAATTTTATATTATTTTTTATAATAGGAGTAGGTACTTGGTGGTTTTGTTTTGTTTATCATTCATTTGGAAATTGGTGATTCAACAATTAATTAAATAACAATCGAGAGGTTCCAAGAACTAGTTGTTAAAACATCAGCTTTATATATTTATATGAAATAAAAAATATTACATCAATGAAATAGTATTTGAAGAAAAATTTTATATTGTGTTTTGTTTTGAGGATACTTCAATTTGTCATCATAAATAGATTATAACAAAACATTTTTTTTCATTTTTTGAGATAAAGGAGTAAAATAATTTAATGCATATTGTAAAAGTAAATGCATGAGCGTTGTTTATTTATATTTAAATATGTATTTTTCCTTGGAGGTAAATAAATTACTTTTGGAATAAGGGAGTAGAAGAATTTTATGCATATTGTAAAGGTATATATCCGTTGTTTAATTATATTTAAATATATTTTTCCGTTGTAAATAAATTACTTTATTTGTTATTGAAAAAATTGGATTTATTGACTTTGACAAAAATATTATACGGAATTAAAACGAGGGTTTTAATTAGAATTAGTTTATTGTTAAATATTAACATTTTGGGATTTCATTAAGTAGGAGAAATTAAACAAACTTGTCTGTTAAATTTATTGGTTTTGCGTAGTTTGATGATTGTTTTGCAAGAGACATTGATTGATTATTGTTGAGTTATGACTGTTGATTTATTAAACTTTAAATGTAACAGGTATCAAGACATCAAAGTGTGAAACTCAAAGTGTTTGCTGAAGATTTTTTTTAAATATTGTTTTATGAAATCTATCTATAACGATTGTAGGATTTATAGGTTTAAGATATGATAATAACTCTTGCTGTACCAAAAGATTAACTATAGCCGTTTGTGATTAAAGTAATCTTACACGAATTAACTGCTGATTAGTTTACGAATGGATAAGCAGGCAAGGTCTTTACTGTAAACAAGTAATCAATATAAATGTATTTCAAATGAATAAAATGGACAAATCACATAATGTTAATCTGTTGTTACTTCACGCAGATAATTGATTTAATAAGTTTAATGGAAAAAATAAGGAAGACAAAGCTTTTTATAATTTTGCTGTTACTCTATGTATGTTTACCTTATTAGGCCATCTTCTGGATTCTCACTTGAGCCATCTTCTAGAGTTTTAGAACGAAGACGGAAGGAAAATTGATTTTTACAAAAAAGCCAATTAATCAGCAGATAGTATTTTTAGCTATATTTCTGAGTCCTTAAAAACTTTAAATTTAAAATTGTCAAGTGTTACTCCATTGGAGACTGATAAAATGGCATCATCCATTATACTTGAGTTTTAAAAGTGCTAACCAAACAAATTAGAATAAAATACTGAAAGTCCATGTGATATTAATTTTTAAAAGATGTGGCTAGACCGTTTATCTCAATACTGAAAATACACATATAGACATATTAATCCTTACCTAGCTAACGAAACAGAAACATAATTTTTTTATTATTAAGTTTTTTTTTAAAATGAAAAATGAAGTGGCCAAAATCCAACGAGTTTTTTAGTTTTGTGACCCTAGGGGGGTGTGTCCTACTTTTCTGACGACAAAAACAAAAAATACAATTTTCTGTGGTGAAAGTAAAAAAGGAGAAAACATTTTTTAATTAACTGTTGTAGTAATTCAAATTTTCACGAAAAAGTTCAAAAATTATGTTTTAATTATTTATTGATTAGAAGTTATACATATATATATATATATATATATATATATATATATATATATATATATATATATATATATATATATATATATATATATATCGTCGCTTTAATAATGAAATGACGTATACGCAAAAGTATAGTTTCGAGATATTTGAGTTTAAAGTTTGATGTGCGCATGCATTTGCATGGACGTTAATTTATAATTTATTAATTCTTACCCCCAGTCATAAAATAATTCGAAAATGTAAAAACGCCAATTCAAAGATACCCTTATGGGGAATGCAGCGCACCTATTATATAAAAACAACGTATAAATAGCATACGTTGTTTCATTATTAAAGCGACGATATATATATATATATATACATATATATATATATATATATATATATATATATATATATATATATATATATATATATATATATATATATATATACATATATATATATATATATATATATATATATATATATATATATATATATATATATATATATATATATATATATATATATATATATATATATATATATATATATGTATATATTATTATTATTATTATTATTATTTATTGTTTTTTCCAATTGTTTACAATACTACAAATTGTTAATATAATAATTTAGATAACACTATTACAAATAAATACAAATATACACAAATTGTTATTATAATAATTTAGATAACACTATTATTCGCTTTTAGTTTTAGTTAGTAATGTAAGTTGGAAAAAATTAAGAGCATATTTTAGTCGTTAAAAACGCCTAGAGTTATGTGCCCTTTCTTAACAAACAGATTGTTTTAAACCGGGGCTTAAAAAAATCTGTATAAGCTCGAAAATAATTAAAACATGTGGCGTGGGGATTCAGCTACATGATACGATTTGAGTAAAAATTTTAAGATAATATTCGTTATAAGTGTAAATATATAGAAAGCTATTTTTAAAAGCAATAATTAAATAACTAATGACTAAACAACTAATTTTATAAGTCTAATAATATATATACAACAAACCAATATAATAAATTAAATATCATAAATTAATAACAATCATTTAGCCAACTGTTTAGAAATAAATACAAAACTTAAACAAACGAACACGGATCATCATATTATAACCTTGAACAACTCTTCAATTTTGGTTAAATCAAAGGTAAAAAGCCATGACTTTACCTGCTTAAGAAACGTAGACAAAGAGAGCGAACTATGACGAATATCGGACGGTAATTGATTAAATATGCTAGGGGCTATTATAGTAAAGAATCTTCTGTAATGAGTAGTTCTAAATCGCGGAACATTAGCAAGCTGCTGAGACCGGAGCAATCTATTGAGATTTCTATGATACCTCAGCATTCGGTTACCACTCATAATATAAAATATTTTAAGAATCCTATAAATATATAGATGCCTTAGTGGAAGAATCCAATTAAAATGAAATATTGGCCAGCTATGATCAAGTTTTTTTCGGTTATAGATTATTCTTACTATAAATTCAATTGTGTCGACTGTCGGCACTTGGCGAAACATTTTAATATAAATTAAAAACTAATAACACTTGTTTTTATATTTCGCAAATATGTTTTTATTTTTATTTTCTAAAAATTTTTGCTCAATGCATTTCGGCTTACGCCATTATCAAGAGCGATTCAAAAAGTTTATGAAGAAAAAATTTTGATTTGAATCAAAAATAAAATGAAAAATGAATAACTAGATTAAATAATTTATATAAACAAATTGTTAAAACATTTAATTAAAAAGTAGGTAATTTTCTTCTTATTTAATTGGTTGATAATGGAAATACCATAAATTTATTGATTTAATAGTTTCTAAAAATGATGACCGAAAAATAGATCCGGATTTGTCAAAGGAGAACAAATAACGTCAGTTTGAGAATTTAGTAAATTTTTGTTAAAGTGCATTGCTTTACGTATTTCAAAAGCTTCCAAAAGATCAAGTTTAAGACCTTTCGTTTCATATTGTAAAATTTGAATATTGTTGTTATTTATAAAATTACTAGTATGATTTTCCTCAATTAAATGATTAGAAAAGGTGGAAGATGTTTGTCCTAATCTTAAACTACGAAAATGTTCAGCACATCGAACATGAAACGGACGACCTGTCTGTCCAATATTCTTACTATATATTTTTGAGCTAATAGTAAAGGTTTTAGCGTACTTAAATAAGTTCCCGCATAGCAACCAATTCCATACTGAAGTTTTGGATTGAAAAGGGCATAGTATATACATTTTAGTACATGTATTGGACATAAAGACTTAAGAATATAAAATTTCGTATTTAGCATTAAAAAATATTTTTTCAGTACATCTATGTGAGGTTTCCAGCTCAATCTGTTGTCTAGCGTGAGACCCAAATATTTAAATGTAGTAACCGATTCAATTGGAAAGCAGTTGCTTGAACAATTTGATTTACTACAGACGACCGAGTGACTAACTATTGAAGAATTAGGAGTACATCGATCAGTAAGTCCAAAGTGCATTATTTTTGTTTTGCCACTTATAATCATGGAATGCACCAGAAACCATTTGTTTAGAAGTTCTAGATCATGAGTGATTTGATCGGTTAGTAATGCATGCGTATTTTGAGAGTAAGACAGAGCCATGTCATCAGCAAACGCACTTATTCTCCCAAACAAATTTAGTTCAAAAACGGAATCTATGTATACCAAAAAGAGAATTGGACCTAGAACAGAACCCTGTGGTACGCCGGTATTCAAACATTGCACAGAGCTCAAGGAGTCGTTAATTTTGACTTGTTGGGATCTTTGACTCAGATAGGATTTCAACCATTCAAGAATGAACCCACGAAATCCAGCATCTTCTAGTTTTTGGAGTAAAACCAGGTGGTTTACCATATCAAAAGCCTTAGTAATATCGACGAAAAGACCAGCAACAACATTTTGGCTGTCAATATTTTTGTAGACTGTTTCAAGGAAGTCAAACAATGCATCTTCTGTGCCAATACCAGTTCTGAATCCAAATTGTGCGTTGCTGAAGAAACTATTACTATTCAAAAACATTAGAATCCTAGATTTGAGACACTTTTCAAATAACTTAGAGATCGTTGGTAAAAGCGAAATAGGCCTATAGTTCTGAGTTTCTTTCCGATCACCTTTTTTAAAGATAGGAATAACAGTAGCATGTTTGAATTTATTTGGAAAAATACCTGAAGTAACGCTAAGATTGAAAATAAAAGCCAAAACATCGACAATAAGCAGACCAATTTCCTTCAGAAGTTTATTGCTAATGCCATCGCTACTATAAGAATTTTTGTTTTCAAGCTTTGTTATTAGTTTGTATAATTCGGAGAAAAACGAAACTATTTTGCTCGCGCTTGCAGCCAATTAAATTTTTAACGTCATACGTAGGTACATGATTCCCTCCTGATGGAAGGCCAGCACTTAAGCTATCTGCAATACTACAGAAGTAACTATTGAACTGATTCGCGATCTCACCATCAGAAGTTAGAAGTTTATTTCCGTCGCTTAAAATTTCTGTTACTTCTACTGATTTTTTGTTTTTATTTAAAATGCCATTTACTATATTCCATTCTTTTTTAGTGTTACCTTTTGCATTAAGAAACTGTTGCAAATAAAATTCGTTTTTAGTAGAATTAATGTTGTGTTTTAATTTATTTCTAAAAGAACGAGCATATGATTTAAGTTTAAGATTTTCGGGATGCTTTTTTGACTTTAAGGATAAAAATTTTGACTTTTTGGCACGGTTTACTAAGGACTTAGATATCCAAGGCTTTAATTTGGTAATTTTGTTTTTATTAGATTTTTTGAAAGTACAATTTGAAACATGTTGCTGCAGCTTCATTGAAAAGAACTCTAGTGCTAAATCAGGATCGCTTTGTGCATAAACCTCTTCCCAAAACTCAAAAGTTAAATTATGTCGCAGAGATTTGTAATCTATAGCCGTGCAATGAATTTTAGATTTATCAACATTATGATCTGAAGGCTTGGAGGAGGAGCAACTATTGTTATATTTGATAGAGGAAACGATCAAGTCATGATCGGTAATATTTAAACGCATAACAGAGGATGAAATTGAATACTCAAAACTATTATTCAATCTAAAAAAGATGTGATCTAAACAGGAATCAAGTCGCGTAGGTTCATTTATTAAGGAAGAAAGACCCAGCGAAGACATTAAAAACATATAGTTATCTATATCAGGTGTATCTTTCAATAAGTTGAGATTCATATCGCCCAATACCAATAAATTTTTCGTTTTAATTGTAGATGCAATTAGGCTTAACTCGTTTAGGAAAGTATCAATACTCACAACATTTTGTAGCCGGTAAATACACAAAAACGAAAACAAATCACCATTAATATAAACATCCGCCTTTAGAATATCAGCTCCACTGGCGACAATATTCTCAGAATTGCATTTCAGGGTATCCTTCACAAATAACGCGACGCCGCCAGCTCCATAGTTTGAATTACAATGACAGAACAAGTTATATCCATTTATAACGTAATTTGACATCTCGCTCTCATAAATCCATATCTCAGTTAAACAAATAATGTCAGGCAAGTTTTGTAACGTGTATAACTGAACAACAAAGTTGTCAAAATTACTTCTTAGTGATCTTATATTCTCTAGGCAAACTGAAAAATTATTTAAATATATAGTATTATAAACATGTGAATTAATAATTTGAGAAAAAGAGGAAGTTGCGCAACTGTTATTAGAAGAACCTTGATTCATATTAAATCAATATAAAAACTCTCTTAAATAAAAAGAATTAATATTATTAAAAAAAAAAGCTAAATGAAATCAAGGTCGACAAAACTTCTAACTTTGTGCAACTTCCCTTTATCCCTCTTACGCATCATTATCGTAGCATTCCTGATCAGCGTTGCCACTTGGATACATTTGTATCCATTTGGATACATTATTTGAAAAATTTATTAAATGGATACTGGATACAAAAAAATCACAAAACTGCTAGAATGGATACATTTTATTAATATGCCTTTAGCTGTGTTGGATTTCCAAAAACTTTGAAAATGTTTATGAAATTTGTTATATTGTTCGTCTATTCTCTTTTTGTGAAAGAAAAAGTATCAGAAATTGGCGAGCAGTGTAACTAATTTTAAACAGTTTTTGAAAATACAGTCGAAACTCGATTATCCGGGACGCTTGGGACCGGAGGCTTCCCGGAAAATCGAAATTCCCGGTTGATCGAATTTTTCAGTTTTATGAAGAAGTACACAATATTCAAAATAATTTTGAACATATCTATGTATTTTTAGTAATTCATATATAAATAATAATTCATAATTCACAAATATATGTACATATTCCATTATGTTTCTTGGTGACTTCATTATGGTTCTTGTTGACTTTAATGAGCAGGTTGGAAGAGATATCTCTTATGGAAATGTGGTGGGCCCCAACAGTCAACATTTGAATTCGAATGATAATGGTGAGAGAATGACTGAGTTTGCCTCATCTAATAATTTGAGAATTGCCTGTACTTTCTTTTCGCACCGATCGATTCATAAACAGACTTGGGTCTCATCGAACGGAAACACTCGAAATCAAATTGATCATGTGCTAGTTACAGCATGTTTCTTTTCGAGCGTTCTGCATGTGCGATCCTTTAGAGGTGAATACATTGGAAGTGACCACTTTCTTGTATGTGCTAAAATAAGGTTCCACTTCCCAAACCCAGGCATTCCGAAATTCAATCAACGGAAACGTTTTAACATCTCATCACTAAAGAATTCTGAAACAGAAGAGAGATATCAAAACCACATTGCTGAAACATTGGAGAAATCAGAAACCATTAATGGAGACGTCGATAAGTCATGGTATTTGCTCAAAAATGCTGTTTTAAGCACTGCTAAGGGAATACTTGGACGACCACAAAACCATTCCCAGAAGCCATGGATAGATAAAGCATGTCTTGACGGTATTCAATACAAAAGAGATTGCTATCTGAAGTGTCTACAAGGACGCAACACCAGGTCCACGAAGGAGAACTATAAACTGGCAAGACAAGCCGTTACAAAGCTATGTAGACGAACGAAGCGAGAATGGTGGAAATGAAAGTGTGAGGAGATTGAAAACTTCAATAAGGAACATCAATCGCGTAACTTGTTTCAACAGGTTAAAACCTTAAAGAAGGTACCTCAAACTAGATTGGCTGCTATTCAAAACGAAGATGGGAAGCTACAAGTAGACCTTAAAAATATTTTAGATACTTGGGCCACTTATTTTGAAAATCTTCTCAACTTAAGCAACTAGCAACAAGCCTTGCGACGAGCAAAGCTTACTCGTGCGTCAAAGGTGAATGTAAACAAACCAACCAAAGAGGAATTCTAAGCGGCGCTGTCTAAATTAAAACGCAATAAAGCACCTGTTATCGACGATATAACATCCGAAATGATTGTACATGGTGGCGAAACTCTATCCTTAAGATTGTTTGAACTTGTTCAAATGATTTGGAGGACTAAAACCATGCCACAGGACTGGAACACAGCCATGCTGATACCAATTCATAAAAAAGGTAATCGCCTTCAATGTGCAAACTACAGAGAAATCGCTCTACTCTGCACAGCATATAAGATCTTTTCTTACATTTTGCTATCAAAAATCAATCCTTTTGCTGAACAACTGTTTGGAGAATATCAGTGTGGCTTCCGGCAGGGCTGAGGTACCACCAATGCACTTTTCTCGATAAGGATGATTTTGGAAAAGTGTCGAGAGTTCAACATACCTGTGCACCAACTCTTCATTGATTTCAGGCAGGCCTACGACTCTCTCCAACGAGAGACTCTATGGTCTGCTCTGGTGTCAATGGGAATTCCTGGTAATCTTGTATCACTATGCAAAATGACAGTACAGAACTCTCAATGCTGTGTACGAGTAGAGAACGAAATATCAAAGTTTTTTAAAGTCGACTCCGGTTTAAGACAAGGTGATGCTACCTCGCCTATACTTTTTAATCTAACCTTCGAATATGTGTGCCCTCAAAAGAAACTACCGACTAACAACAATATTTCGTCAATAAACTCAGTACAGATAGTTGCTTACGCTGTTGATGTTGTCATCATCGGTCGAAGTGAAGCTGTTATGAGTGAGACTTTCAAGTCGCTTGAGAGTGGTGCTAGAAAAACTAGTCTTAATATTAACTACATTAAAACCAAACATACGAATGTTTCAAGAGAGGCTGAGAAGAAAGAGAGTTGAATCTTTTAAATATTTGGGATCAATGCTTGACTCAAACAACAGCATACTGACAGATATAAAAACTTGAATCGCTGCAGGTAATCGAACTTTCTACTCAATTAAACTTCTCCTTGGATCACCGTATGTATCAACTAACACCAAGCTCAAGTTATACAAGACATTGATTAGACCGGTTTTGATGTATGGGTCACAAACGTGGACCCTTACACAAAATGACGAATCGCATTTATCTGTATTTGAGCGTAAGATCCTACGCTACATTTTTGGTCCACTTAAGACAAACGATGGAGAGTATAGAACTCGATATAACTTTGAGATCAGAGACCTTCTTGAGGGTCCTGATATAATAGGTTGTATCCGTTCTAATAGGATTGCTTGGTTTGGGCATGTTCTACGAGCCGATTCACAGTCTGGAATGATTAGAAAAATGTTCGTTGGTACCCCAGGGAGTGGGCGAGGTAGACCACGACTACAATCCGAGACTGACGTAATAAACGACCTTCAAAAAATCGGCTGCCATTGCAATTATGCCGCTGTTGCGAATGATCGTGGTGAATTTTTAAAATATTCAAAGCTAATTGGCCTGGCAACGCTCTTACATGGAGCATAAACGCCGTTAAAAAAATTTAAAAAAAATGTCTGCAATGTTAACTATTACCAATATTTAACGGAAAAAGAATTAAAAATCGGGTTAATCAATCGAAACCCCGGTTGAAAAAGTTACCAACAAAAATCACGGATAATAGAGGTTTACGGATAATCGGATCCCGGATAATCGAGTTTCGACTGTATTATAAATAAATGTGATCAGGATACTGAATTGTACTAAACATATATTGTAATTAGTACTTTAGCAATATCAAATAATCATGTTTCATTTTTTCAAAAAAGTGGATACATTTGGATACATATTTTTATAAAATTGGATACATTTTAATTTTTTTGAGTGGCAACGCTGTTCCTGATCCATAAATATTTATAATTTTTCTTTTGTTTGACATCTTTTGCAGCTTTTAAAAGTCTTCGCTGGAATGGAGTGAGACTGTCATTCAAATATATAACACCATCTTTATCACCTTCTGAACAAAAAAGACTTTTTTTAATTTTGATTTTCGAGGCAAAATACTTCTCCATAATTTGTTCTTTCCACTGACGAGAAATAAATTTTACAAGGATTACATCAGAAGATATAAATTTTTGAGTAATTGATGTAGTGTCTGAAACTGTGGTGCTTGTTGTTGCATTCGACTTCAAATTGTTCATGTTATTATTCGAAGACGATCCAGTCAGAGCATTTGTTTTTATAATTTTTTTCCGATAACAATAATCGATTTCACTTTCAGTAATGGAGACACCAACACCTACTTTAAATACAGCAGTTATTCTTTCCATCAAATTTTCGTTTGGTTCAGCTGATAACCCAGATATTTCTAAGCAATTTTGTTTAGACATTTGTAGCTGTATTTCAAGGTTATGCTCATGTATGTTTATAAGCTTTTTAAGTTCTTTGTTTTCATTTTCCAAGTCTTTGATTCTTTTCAGAGACAGTTCAAGTACTTCAAGTCGTTTAATTAAAGCCATGAAATGGTGCTCAACTGAACTTTTGACTGCATTTACCTCAATTAGAATGTCATTAGTAGTAGTTATCACTGGTGTATGTTCTGTTGCTGAATTGTTATCATCAACTGCATCTGTAGTTTTTGTGTTTTTTTGTGCATAGCTATTTGATTTTGGCTTAGATGTGGCAGTATTTAGATTGGTATGTGTTACTGCAAGTTGCACATTGGCTACATTTCCAATCTAATTTATCCTTTTGAAGATAACTGGCGTATTCCGGTTTAAGGTTTACACAAGTAACATGAAACACTAATAAACAACTAGCACAACTAATTTTTAGATTATCTGCTTTTCGATCTAATTTATTATTACAGATTGAACATATAGTCATATTTATTAAATGATAATGATATTTTTGCAATGTTTTTATAATCAAAGAAAACAAAAAGTAGATCTGACTATTAAATGTAACAGTGAAGAACAGTTTCTGTAGAGTAGAACTCGTTTTATTATAAAAAAATTGGTTCTAAATAATTTAGTTATTATTTTTTTTTAAACACTAAATTTAATATTTATGAAAAAATAATAAATTTACACTTTCACAGTATATATTGAATTTGATTAGTTTAATTACTATAATTTTGTTTTATTTTATAAATTAAAATTTTAAAATTGACTAACAATAATTTACCATGTGTACCCCACGACACACAGCAAATGAATATATATATATATATATATATATATATATATATATATATATATATATATATATATATATATATATATATATATATATATATATATAAATATATATATATATATATATATATATATATATATATATATATATATATATATATATATATATATATATATATATATATATATATATATATATATATATATATATATATATATATATATATATATATATATATATATATATATATATATGTATATATATACACATATATATATATATATATATATATATATATATATATATATATATATATATATATATATATATATATATATATATATATATATATATATATATATATATATATATATATATATATATATATATATATATATATATATATATATATATATATATATATATATATACTAGCGGAACCCAGCGTGCTTTGCTACGCCTATAAATAAAGTTTGTTTGTATACATTTTGTTGACGTAGTAGCACTAATTTCAAAGAGTAGTAATGAGAAATGATTTTCTATTTTTTTTTTTAAATATGAATGTAAAAGGATCAGCAGCTAAATTCTGTAACTGTGAAGTGGTGAAGTGTTAAAAAAATTTTCATTTCGATTTTATCATTAATTTTATATCATTTTACCATTTTTGCGATTTTATATGCGATGTGAGTGTTAAAAAATCTAATGGCAAGCGGTACACTGTCATACGTCAAAAATACATAAAATTAATTTACAATAAAATTAATTTAAAATACATAAAGTTAATTTTAACTTTAAACTGAATTTAAAAGTAAAGTTTTACAAATTTAAGTATATATAAATATTTTAGAAATTAAATTTGAAAAATAAATCGGGGTTTAATTTAGAAATGTAATTTAAAAAACCAAACCACATTGACGTTTTAGTGTTTTTTGACATAATGTCAATAACAACAAAAGAAACGGTTTTATTTTAATGCCAAACAAAGAGTCTGTGTTAACTTTATAATTTTAAAACTTCACTCATTTAGATATTTTTTTGGTGAAGTGATAAAAAACTTATCACTTCACCGCTTCACAGTTACAGAATTTGGCTGCAGCACTCTAGTTGATCAGTAAAATAAAAAAAATAGCATTATACATAAAACAAAGAATCTATAAAAACATACGCGATCAAATAAGTTTTCAGATGTGTAAGGTTTGAGGTGTGTCTCTATATAGAACAGTATACGGAACAAAAATCTATTCACAAATTTTCACAGTGCTCATGCGGTTTACTATACGCTTTCTTTACCGGTAGGTTACTTAAAACGTTGCAAAACATTTTGATCGTTATGTAATTTTATGGTCAGCAAGAGCAGTAAGAATAGCGGCAATTCATTCGATGAAGGTATAGAAGAAGTGATGCAAAAAAGGAATAGAAGAAGTGATGCCAAAAAAATCAAAATTATTTGGAATTTTTTGTATTAGAATTCATAGGATGTGAATTCATGGGATGAGAAATATTTCTATTTAGTGAACATCCTAAGTCATTTTAAAGTCATTATTGATTGTTGCAAATCAATGCGAAACTAATATCTTACACACGGTCAATATATTAGCATATATGTTCCAAATATAGACAACATTAACGGAATATTAACTTTTGGGCGATTTTGTGAGTAATTATTGCTCAAAGTAACTATTGAAAGTATTATTCCCGATAATGAGTAATTATTGACGGGATTGAACTCACACTCATCAGAGACATCATAGTTCAAAGCCATCTTATAGACTCAGCCACAATGGTTGAAAAAACAATGAAACTCGAGTCGCACTGGAAACTAATCGTTTGACTTCAAATGCCATATCTTTTGGGATCATTGATATGCGTAGCAACAGTACATCTTCCCCTTTGAATTTTCCATTCAAAATTGTAGCTTCAATGACATTGTTCATCATCTTTTTCACCTAAATTTTCAAAAAAGTTGGTGCTATTTCAAAATATTTGACATATTTTTTTAATAAACTGTGTTGTGTAGTTGGAATTACAATATATCTCACAACAACAAATAAAACCCTTTAAGACCTAGGTTCCACACCATCATGTTTTTTAAGATGATGGACGCAAATTTCTTATTTTTTAGTTTTAATATTCTTTTTATAGAATGGAAAACTAAACAATAAATCCTTTCACATAATAATAAACAAAAGTAAGCGATGCTTGAACAATCAAGTTGATTTTTCTTTTTCTTTGTGAATGTTTTTTTTTACAAAAAATTATTTTTAATTTAGAATGAAAATTAATTAAATTTTGTGCAATTATCGTTTATGTGGCGTTTGACAGCCATCGTGGTCCACCGGAATCTGTATTTATATAGATTGTGTAATGTCGAACAATTGTTTACCGAACCTTTTACCTAGTGAAACTCCCAGTACTACAACAAATTTTGAATATGAAGTTATAGGAAATAATGAAGAAAATAATGAAGATGATTTGAATTGCCGATTAATTGGATCTTTTGTACGTGTTTTGCAAATTAATATTGAGGGTATGACAATTTACAATGGAGTAAAAGAACATCACAATAATAATTGTGATGTTCTTTTACTCCAAAAGACCCATGCCCGGGATGAAGAACAATTTTTGAGCCATGGTTTGATTGAAAATTTTGAATGTGTTGATTCTATTTATCATGAGCATCATGGGATTGCCACTTTTGTTCGTGCTTCTCTTGTGGAAGATTGTTCAACTGTTTTTAATCTTGTTGATGGTTCCATTGAATATATAGCAATCAAGTAGGGTGATTTGACAATTTTAAATGTATATAAGCCTCCAGTTATTCATTGGTTACCATCGCTGCCTGTTTTCGATCATCCTTCTATTTATATGGGTGATTTCAACAGTCATCACAATTTGTGAGGATATGATTATAATAATGAAAATGGAGAATTTCTTCTTGATTGGAGTTTACAAAATAAACTACATTTAGTTTATGATTCTAAAGATAGACCTACGTTTCATTCTGGTCGTTGGAATCGTAGTTACAATCCGGATTTATTTTTCGTCTCATCTTATAACCATCTATCACCACTATCTGTAACAAGAAATGTTCTCAACCGTTTTCCTCACAGTCAACATCGTTGTGTTGTTGTGGACATTGGAATAAAAATTCCAATAATTCATTCATTGGAAATTCCTCGATGGAATTTCAGAAAAGCAAATTGGAATAGTTTTGGTGATGCAATTGATATGAATTGTCGTTGGATCTCTCCTATTATTGGAAATTATAACCGTTTTGTATCTATGACAATATCATCTGCAAAAAAGTTTATTCCTAGAGGTTTTCGGAAAACATATATCCCTAGTTGGGATGAAGATTGTAATCACCTGTGGCAACAATATCAATCAACTGAAGATTCTGAAATTGGAGATCAATTAAGGGATAAATTAAATCACTCTCGTAAAGAAAATTGGATTGATCTGGTTGAAAAAATGGATTTCCAGCATTCGAGTAGAGAAGCTTGGGGTTTCCTTAAAAAAGCGGGTGAATCTAAAAATAAATCTAATAAAAATATTGCTCCATTTCATCCAAACGAAATCGCATCAAGATTGATTCAAAATTCGAAATGTCATGCGTCTAAAGCAAGAATTCGTCAAATCAAAAATCGGCTACATCGTGCGAATAAGAAAATTGTTGACTCTCCATTTGCTGCTCCAATTATAAAAGATGAAATAGATGTTATAATATCTACTCTTAAATCTGGAAAAGCATGTGATGTCGATGAAATGTTCCCTGAATTTTTTATTCATATGAAAAAAATGCTGGAATTTGGTTGCCCAAACTTTTTTCAAATTGTTTTAATTGTGGTTTGATTCCGAATATTTGGCATTCAGCTAAAGTATCAGCAATTCTGAAACCAGGTAAAGATAAAAATCGTCCTGAGTATTATCGTCCAATTTCTCTGTTATGTGTTGCATATAAATTATTTGAGCGTATTATTTATAACAGAATATCTACCACAATTGACGAAAAAATTCCTATTGAACAGGCTGGTTTTCGTCCAAATAGAAGTTGCTGTGATCAAGTTTTATCACTAGTAACACATATTGAAGCGGGGTTTCAAGATAAGAAACAAACAGCAATAGTATTCGTTGATTTAAGTGCAGCGTATGATACAGTTTGGAAACATGGACTGTTATTAAAACTGTGGTCTGTGATTAAATGCAGAAAAACTATAAATATTATATCGGCTTTGTTGTCCAATCGTAATTTTGTTGTATATTTATCAAATCTACAAAGCAGGACTCGTTATATAAATAATGGTCTTCCACAGGGTTCAGTCCTTGCTCCCATCCTGTTTAATCTATATACGTCGGATTTACCACAAACAATATGTCAAAAATTTATATATGTGGATGATTTGGCTATTGCATATCAATACTCATACGGTCAAAAAATGGGCAATGTTGAATCAATTATAGCTCAAGATTTAGAAATTTTAAAAAAATATTATGCAGGATGACGTTTAAAGATTAATCCTGGCAAAACGAAAGTTGCAGTGTTTCATTTATCTACTCATCGTGCTAATGATCAACTTAATATACTTATGGATGGACGTTTAGTTAGTTTTAATCCAACACCTAAATATCTTGGAGTAGCTTTGGATAGATCACTTACTTTTAGACCCCATTGTGAAAAATTGGGGCAAAAAATCAAATCTCGTATTAATATTATTCAAAAATTATCAGGAACACGATGGGGCTAATGGAAAAACGTTGAGAATATCAGCTCTAGCATTAGTGTATTCTACAGCAGAATATTGCGCTCCTGTTTGGAATCACAGTGTTCATTCTCGTATTATTGATATCCAACTTAATAGTTGTATGCGAATAATTTCCGGAACTTTGCGAACTATTCCTCTGGATGGCTCATTGCAGGAAAAATATGGACCGATCAAGCCAATTTTCAAGATGCTCAGAACTTTAACACACTCGTAAATCCAACCACAGCCAACGAGAATTTAGTAGAAGCACTAAAAAGATTTTGGCAAATTGAAGAACGATTTACTAACATTAAACCTCTATTAGCAGAAGATCCATGTGAAATACTTTTCCATACGATACCAATGGAAAATTTATTGTTAGATTGCCATTCAAACAACCACGGCCAGAACTCGGACACTCCGTGGCAACAGCAAGGTATAGAATGTTTTGCATAGAGAAAAAGTTGGAAAAATCCGCTGATTTTCATCACGATTACACGGCTTTCATCGAGGAATATCTAGAATTAGGTCAAATGATACGAATGAATTGGTCGAATGTACCAAAAGAAAATAATAAACGATACTTTATGCCACATCACGCCGTGTTTAAGGAAAGCTCTACAACTAAAATGCGTGTAGTATTTGATGCATCATGTAAAACAACCACTTCAAGCATTCAACTTCAACCATTTCGTTAAACGATTGTCTCTTAACAGGACCAAAGTTAGAGCCGGATCTAACCACCACACTTCTCCGATTTCGCAAAAGTAAAATTGCAATGAATGCCTACATAGAAAAAATGTATCGGCAGATACTAGTACATCCTGAAGATGCCAATTATCAACATATTTTATGGCGAAAAGGTTCCAAGGAAGAATTGAGTCCATACAAGTGCTTAACTGTAACATATGGAACAGCATGTGCTCCATTCTTGGCAATCCGAACATTAGAAGAATTGGCTAAAATTTATTACAACAAATGTCCAGAAGCAGCCAGAATCATTAGAACGCAATTTTATATGGATGATCTCTTGGCAGGAAGTTCGACTGTCGAAGATGCTATAAAACTGAAGAATCATATAATGGAAATACTTGGCAGTGCTGGATTTAAACTTCGGAAATGGAAGTCGAATTCTCAGGCATTTCTACAATCGTTGACGATGGATAATACGGCCCAAAACTAATAGAAGAGGATCGAACTATGAAAACCCTAAGTATTAGTTGGCATGCTCAACGCGATATTTTCACGTTTAAAATCCAAATTCAAAACATGGAAAATAGTTGGACAAAACGAAAAATGCTGTCTGAAAGTTCGAAGTTATATGATCCGTTGGGTTGGTTATCGCCGGTTATTGTTAATTTTAAAATGCTTCTGTAACTATTGTGGTTAACCAAAACAGATTGGGATGATGAAATACCAAGCAATATTATGCAATCTTGGGTCAAAATTTACAATAATTTAATTTATCTTCAGCGTGTGGAAATCCCAAGATGTCTATATTACCGTCATCAACGCCAAGATTTATACAGCTCCATGGATTTTGTGATGCGTCCGAATCCGCTTACGGTTGTGTGGTATATTTAAGAACCAATAACGAGCATAGTGAAGTAATAAATCAAATTGTGTGCTCCAAAAGTAAAGTGGCACCTATAAAACAACTAAGTTTACCGAGACTTGAACTTTGTGGAGCCTTGTTATTAGCGGAGTTAGTAAAATACTGCAAAACGATTTTCAATATAGACCACGAAAATACATACGCCTGGACCGATTCCATGGTGGTATTGCATTGGTTGTCCGATTTACCAGATCGGTGGAAAACGTTTATAGCCAATAGAACCACCAACCAGTGGCGGATTATACCTTTAATGGGCCTGAGGCGGAACAAAATTTTGGGGCCAAATTTAAGATTTTACCATAAATTTTATATGTATTTCTGACTAAAAAAACATTTTTATTCTTTAAACTTTTTAATAAAAATATAGAAAATTTGAAAATTTGAAAGAAATCCAACATTAAACGAAAGAACAAAATGGAAACTAGGAAACAATCCAATCCAGTCAAAATAGATGACATTGTTTTAATCAAGGAAGATAATCTATCGCCCAATCAATGGTTTCTAGGACGTATTATACAAGTTCATCCTGGTAGCGATGGTGTTGTCAGAGTAGCCACCGTGAAAACAAGTGTCAACAATATCAAACGTCCTGTCATCAAGCTAATCCAGCTACCAGAAATGTAATTATGCAAGACGAATACATCATAATTTAGTTAATTTATGCAATTGTAAAAGTAGCTGCAATTTTATTATTAGTTTTGTACATGTAACTTAAGAAATTATCCAAGTACAATTTCTTAACGCGGGGAAATATGTTTAGAATAGAAATATTTTTGAAATGTTATAATGTATTTAGTTGGGATGATCACAAATAGATGTCCCGGTTATGAACTGAAAATCGAAAATAAAACGAACGTAAAATTTAATTGTAATGTAATTGACATAATAATTAAATTTTTCAGTTCAGTTGTGATTCAGATTTGTATAATTCAATTGCTTAAAATTAAATTAATTAATTATTTGTTTTAAAAATAAAATAAAATATTTTCTGAAATTGTAAATTTCAAGGTTATGCTTTTATTGAATTAAATTAAAATTAAATTAAATATTGAAATAACCATCAAAGTGTGTGGTTTCATTTATTTAAAGTGTTCGCATTCTCGAACGAACATCATGAGGATGAAGTTTCCCGAAACGAGCGTAGCGAGTGGAGGGAATCATCCGAGTGAAGAATTGCCATCATCCTAAGCGAATACAAGATGCTATTTTATCCACGACTGTAAAATATTTCGTTTAATTTCCAGTTTTCATGCAAAAATTTGTATCACCATATTGAAATAAATACATCAAAGATAGCGAAAAACAAAACAAGTTTGTTGTTTAATTTGTTAGGGGAATATTTAATAAACTATAGAACTGTTAAAGAATTTTAATCAAATTCACTAGTTGTGGAATGAATACAATTACAATGGAAGACATACGCATAGAAAGCATATATTCTTAAGTAGTCGTGGATCAAATAATTTCACGGTGATTTTGTGTTAAAATTGTTGAGATTAGTGATTCAATATTTTTTTTGCGCCTTTGAAACCTACTTCTATCACGTGCATATTCTTCATAACTTCCCTTTTGAGCAGCTCTGTAGGCGAAATTCCATGCATACATAACATGCACTTCTAACTTATTGGAAAAGCGTAGGCTTCTGTTTCTGTCATTTCAGTAGTTTTTTCTTTAAAAAACTTATAAATGATAAACAGTTTTACAGTACACTTGAAACTGTTATTTGCATAACGTACACCTTGAAAAAAATAAAGAATGACTAACAGATCTCGAAGTTGCAAAATATAGTTGGTCCTCTTCATTGCCAAAATTTCCTGGATTGTCTTCTTCATTATCGTTATGATATTCAGACTCTTCTGAATTCAGCAGATTGTTCAGCCAATGACCAAGCCATTTTGACAAAGTTTTTGTCACAAGCTATCATTTTGTCACAAAAAAAAAACAATAGAAATAAAAAAAAAAAAAAATAAAATAAAAAAAAAAATTAAAAAAAAATTAAAAAAAAAATAAAAAAAAATTAAAAAATAAAAAAAATATAAAAAAATTAAAAAAAAAATTTTTAAAAAACCAACTTACAAAAATTTAGATACTTCAGATACTTCAGAAAAAATTCCAGTCAAGCCAACACGTTCAGCAAAGGCCAAACCATTTTGCCAAAGTTTGTCACAATGCGTATCACAGTCTAAACTAGGGTTTCTAAATATCCGACCTATTTGATTATCTGGATATCGTATACATAAACAATAAATTATCCGGATAATCCGGATAATTAATCAATAAATAAAACATGTTTTTTATTTTGCGGTATTTATATTATTTATGTATATTTTTCGTGTATGTATTAATTAATTTTTATACATAGTCACAAAATAACAAAAATAGTCACAAATCATAAAATGATAAAATTATTTATAAATTTAATTAAATTAATGAAGTTATTGATGCATTTTTAAAAATGCATATTTTAGAAAAAATATTGCATTAATTAATTAATTATATTGCAATGTCTCGAAATTGAGTCGAGTTCTAATTTTTGTCCTGGTGAAACCAGCAATTGAAATACACGCTACGTTGCAGGCGATGTAGGTTTTATTGGTAATAATACGCGATATAGAATATTTTAACTGTCCATTCTTTTTTTATAAATATTTAAATAAATGAAATCGGATTTAGCAATATGGAACCTCCTTCATTCTGCTTCTCAACATGATTATTTGAGGCAAAAGCTTTCTCAACTTCTTTCTGCAGTCACGATTTCTTATACAAACTTTACTACTTAGACTTTCTTCATCTTCAGTCTTCACTTTCAATAGTAATTTCTTCACAGAGTCATCATTTAAAAGCACAGCTCTCATAAACTTTAAAAAAAACACGATTTTATTGACAGGGCCACAAGTTTTTAAAACATTATTTTTTTAAATTCATATAGCATTAAATATTAGTAAAATATCTTTACACTGCAGATTCACGAAGTGTTTTATAAAATATTCAATGATTACAGTTTTCAAAACGTTAAAGTTGTCAATAGGTGTTTAAAACTTATAGTCACTTCACTGCTCTAACAAACCTTGCAACACAACTTGAATATTTATTTGAACTTTGCACGCAATTTGATTAGTTTTTTTTTTACAAAATAAAGAGTTTTTCAATATTCGGATAATTGCAAAAAAGTATCCGGATAATCGAATAGTCAAAATTGGTCGAATAATCCGGATGTCGAATCCGGATATCCGAATTAGAAACCCTAGTCTAAACGTCTACAAAGATTTTAACAGACGTTTAGAATCATTTAAAACGCGGCCAAAAAATATATTGTAATGGATAGTCTGGACTAATGTCTGAACATAGTGTATTATAGTCGCAGCTTCCTTAGTTGTTGTTCCTTATATTAATCTGTACCGCTTGTAATAGTTTCTCATCCATTCATCATCAATAGTCATATTTCGTATAGTTCCCTTAACCCATAGTTTCCTTATTTTTCTTAAAACCTAACTAAATCTTCAATAGCCGGACAAACGTATGGGAGAAAGAAAATTGCACTAATTACCCTGATTTATTTATTCATTAATATAACATAATATTGGTTAATTTGAATTAATTAATAATTTTCTTTAATTATCATCCGTATAACCACTAAAATTTAATCAGAATTTAATCTTACAACACCCTAAAATTGACGCGCGCTATGCTTCCATTCGATTGTTCTCACTCTATTGCTTGAGTTTGAATTTTCTAAACACCAACCGTAATGAAACTACGAAATTTTCAAACCTCATAACAGCTGTACGTATATTTTTTTTTCAATCGTCGACATGCAAAGAATTACTATTTTTGCTTTGTTAAATATTTGATTTGTCTTTGTATGAGTGTTTTACTTTAAACAATCCTTCCGTTATTGAACTGAACTTCCCTGTACGGATATATTAGAATGTAGTTTAATAAATGTCCAAACATCATAACATTGATCGAATCTGCATTTAATTCATTTTGAATTCAATTATAAATATTATGGATGTGTCGGAAATATTCTGTGTCCCAACCTTATTTTCGTACAATATTATCAAATAGCAAACGGTTTTGTGTACTATAATAAGTTCCCAATAATTTGAAAATCTGATGTAAATTAATTATCTCCCATCTAAACACTGTATTCGAGTTATTGCGAGACTAAAAATTTGGCTATATAATGAGCACTGTAAATTATTCTCTCTCTTAGTTCTATTACATTTTTGATTTGTTTGTTAGCACTCGGTTAGTCGATTGTTATTTTTTGACAGTCTGACTGGTGATTAAAAAAAAAACGCAAATCGAAATTACATATTTTAAAATCGTAATTTATTTAATTTATTTTTTTAGAGATAATAAACCCGTTTTGTCCCTTTGTTTAAATATTAAAATAACGCATGGTAAATTTCGAATTATTAAAGTTAAGCTAGAAAAGTGAAAATAAACAAATTGTTTACGTGGAGTGTAACTTGTGTTGTCTTCATATCAATTTAAGTAGAAAATTTTGTTTGTCGGGATAATTAATTAATAATTTCGGGCGGAACTAAAAAGAAACGTGCGCGGTTATCTTTGTGCGTGTACGGTTAATGGTATTCCCTGTCAACTGTAAAAGGAAGGTCACGACTATCCCGGATACGATTGTTGATTGAGAGAGATGGCTGACATGACGGAAAAATGGTGCGATGCAGATTAAAGAGTAGGAATATCAAAGCCAAAAGCCAAAAAAAATAATATTAATGTTCTGTGTGTGTATTGTCCCATGACCGGGAGTGAGTTAACGGTAGTTGGAAAAGCTAGTGTACCGGAAATCAAGTAACCGTGAGTAAACAAATCAAAACACTTTAATGAAGATTATTTTTTTTCAATACAAAAAAAAAACAAAAAAAACGATAGGACTCGTTCCTCAGTGACCCCCAAGTAGAATTTTTGATGGGTGTCTTGTGACAAAATCTCGAGTTAATGTATAACGGTACGAAGGTCACTCTAAAAACCTCGTTTGTTCTTTTAGTGATCATAAGTTTGGAGGACTGAGTTTTTCGGGCGTTCTGGAGTTGAAGTGTTAAATTTAATTTGCGCGTCGCGACGCAGCATGTTTATGGACTTGATTAAACTTCACTAAATTATAGAATTTTATCAAGACGCAAATAGAAACCGAAAAGCCAGGATTTCTTAACTCCGGATTTGGTTTACAGTTTGAATTTTTTTTTGATAAGGCCATATGACACGAATGTAAATATAAACGCAACTAATTAAAACTTTGATTACATAATAACCTTTTAATATTTTATTCGTATAAACACAAAGTAAAGGATTAGAACAAAAAAATAAGTTTCATAATTATAGATAAATATTTTACTTTGTTTACTTTATTCATTGATGCTTAAAATTAAACCAAGAACATTAAATCTGAATATTATTAACGTAACCGAAAACTGGTTAAATAACTTAGTAAAGAAATTAAATAATATTAATAATGTTAAATAATTTACAATTTTAATTAAATTAAATGTATAATATCCGCTCATGGGCAAACGGCTCTATGAATCCTGTACAATTTCCGGTTATATTTAAGTGATAAGAACTAGCCTGTAGAAGAAGTAATTTGTCATATTACGATTAGATTAACCGTTAAGTTATATAATATACGTGTAGTGGGAGATCTTAGGATAAGTGAATAAAAAAATAAAATTGTAAAACTAATAAACAAAAAAACAAAGAACGAACTGAATATACTGTAATATATAACCAGATGTTGCATTTTGAGATTTTGTTTTGGGATCGGGTTTCCTGTCTGCGCGAATATGTTTGCTTATAATTACCGAATCTAACCAATATATTAATTGTACCTGGAATTGATATAACATTGAAATCCGACGACTCTGTCCAAGCTGGCCTAGCCTCGCTACAAAGTTGACTACCCTCACTGGATTTCAACCATTATTTCGAACGCATAATACAACAATTACATTTCAACGTATTGATCCGCAATCGTGGGTACAAATTATTACCACCACCATTGATACAAAAATATTACCGTTCTACTTCATCGAATGGTTCAACGGGTATTGGTACTATTGATTACAATTTTTTTTATGGATTTCAACGCATCCTGTAACGATGACTTTTCAACGTATTCGGTTGTAATTGCTACACTTGTTACCATACTCACCTGTGATTATAAATTGATTCGGCGTTTATGTTTACAACCAGATATAACGATTCTACTTAACAATTTTATTTTGCATTTATAAATTATACCACCCTGCTGATTACCAGATTGATTAACGTTTCTACTTAACAATTTTATATTACATTTATAACTTAATCAACGTTGCTGATTACCAGATTTAGATAACGTTTCTATTTGTCATTTGGATTCAACAATATTTTACATCAATTACATCATTTTTGATTCAACAGAACTTTACATCAATTACCATATTTTTTTTTGATTCAACAAAATTTTACAAATTTATATAACGTTTCTACCTATCATTTTTGATTCAACGATATTTTGCATCAATTACAACATTTTTTGATTCAACGATATTTTGCATCAATTACAACATTTTTTTTGATTCAACAAAGTTTTACAAAATTTATGTAACGTGTCTACCTATCATTTTTGACTCAACGATATTTTGCGTCAATTACAACATTTTTTGATTCAACAAAATTTTGCAAAATTTATATAACGTTTCTACTTACCATTTTTGATTCAACAATATTTTACATCAATTACATCATTTTTGATTCAACCAAATTTTACAAAATTTATATAACGTTTCTACCTATCAATTTTGATTCGACGATATTTTGCATCAATTACAACATTTTTTTTGATTCAACGATATTTTGCATCAATTACAACATTTTTTTTTTGATGCAACAAAATTATACAAGTTGATGTAACGTTCCTACTTACCATTTTTGATTCAACAATATTTTACATCAATTACATCATTTTTGATTCAACAAAATTTTACATCAATTACATCATTTTTGATTCAACAAAATTTTACGAATTTACATAACGTTTCTACTTAACATTTCGTACCACGTTTGTACGTGCAACTTCATTCAACATTTTTATTATACAAAGTATTTTCGAGAGATTCCTAACGTGATCACCGTGCTGATGGAGGGCTGATCTAAACAGGATAGGAGGTCCGGGTTTAATCATGGGGTGAGTGAATTTAGTTTATTACTTAGGTCATAATGATAAAGGGGTGTGAATGTGTGTGTGTGTGTGTGTGTGTGTGTGTGTGTGTGTGTGTGTGTGTGTGTGTGTGTGTGTGTGTGTGTGTGTGTGTGTGTGTGTGTGTGTGTGTGTGTGTGTGTGTGTGTGTGTGTGTGTGTGTGTGTGTGTGTGTGTGTGTGTGTGTGTGTGTGTGTGTGTGTGTGTGTGTGTGTGTGTGTGTGTGTGTGTGTGTGTGTGTGTGTGTGTGTGTGTGTGTGTGTGTGTGTGTGTGTGTGTGTGTGTGTGTGTGTGTGTGTGTGTGTGTGTGTGTGTGTGTGTGTGTGTGTGTGTGTGTGTGTGTGTGTGTGTGTGTGTGTGTGTGTGTGTGTGTGTGTGTGTGTGTGTGTGTGTGTGTGTGTGTGTGTGTGTGTGTGTGTGTGTGTGTGTGTGTGTGTGTGTGTGTGTGTGTGTGTGTGTGTGTGTGTGTGTGTGTGTGTGTGTGTGTGTGTGTGTGTGTGTGTGTGTGTGTGTGTGTGTGTGTGTGTGTGTGTGTGTGTGTGTGTGTGTGTGTGTGTGTGTGTGTGTGTGTGTGTGTGTGTGTGTGTGTGTGTGTGTGTGTGTGTGTGTGTGTGTGTGTGTGTGTGTGTGTGTGTGTGTGTGTGTGTGTGTGTGTGTGTGTGTGTGTGTGTGTGTGTGTGTGTGTGTGTGTGTGTGTGTGTGTGTGTGTGTGTGTGTGTGTGTGTGTGTGTGTGTGTGTGTGTGTGTGTGTGTGTGTGTGTGTGTGTGTGTGTGTGTGTGTGTGTGTGTTTGTGTGTGTGCGTATGTGAGTGAACGTGGGGGTTGGACGTGTTGATCGTGGGTCTTTCGCAACAGGGGTCGCCAGAGTCTCCGTTTTTCCACTTGTATTTCTTTCCATTTCTGCAAATTTTCGTGAAAAGCGTACATTTCTGAATTTGTGCTGAAGTAGCAGGGTTACTTTATCGTTCCCATGGGCTGAAGCTAGCTTGGGGCAAGAAAATCAATCTCGCTAGGTACGCTTCCTGCTATGTCCTTCTCATTGGTTCGCCAAGGAGAAAGCACTTCATTACAATATTCACAAAAACCACTTTAATTGAGTGATACAGGGTTTCTAATCCTGCCAACAAAGGATATGGCAAATCAAGTTTCTCTCGCTGTATTGTAGAAGAATGAGGTTCAGAAGAACAACCAATGGACGAAGATTTTTGATTTTAAACTATTTGTGGTGATGTCTTTAACCAAATAAACATCTATAGTTGCAAAATCATCTACATAAGCCTACCCAAGTAGCATTTTTGACATAAATTTTAAAATTATAACGGGGCAAATGTTGTATAATTCATCTATAGATATTGTTAATGTAGCAAAATTTTTCAATTCAAAGGTATGGTTTGAAGTTTCTCAGAAAAGTTGTGCGTGGAGTCCCTCCGCTCGGAAGAAGTGAAATTTCGTAATGTGGAAATAAAAACATATTACATTCTTTTAAAAGTCATTAATTATTAGTGACCTCATACTGCTCATATTCTTTAAGACAAACTTTATTAACATTGCTTACAATTCACAATTGATCGCATCTTTTAGTTATCATTTTCGAGTGAAGAAATATCCAAATCAATAACATTTACAATGGGATTATGAAAACTAAAGTAAGATACGAAATGTTTGAGTTCTATTTTTTCAATATTTCTTGCAAAAACTGCATTTTTTTTCTCGTTTAATATATTTCAACTTAAAATGATAAGAAAATGAGTCTTCTATCAGGAGTCTTCTATCAAAATGTTAATGAAGCAACAAAAAACTAAAGAAGCAAAATACTCGATAATATGCTTTAAAAATATTATTCTGAGTAATTATAGTATTTATAGGATTTATTATAGTATTTTTGGGGTTATTTTTGATTTTAAATTATATGTGGAGATGATTTTAACCAAATAAACATTTATAGTTGCAAAATTATCTACATAAGCCTACCCAAGTAGCTTTTTTGACATAATTTTAAAATTATAACAGTCAAATGTTGTATAATTCATCTGTAGATATTGTTAATGTAGCAAAATTTTTCAATTCAAAAGTATGGTTTGAAGTTTCTCAGAAAAAATGGTTCTGATACTGGATTTTCATTTGTAAATTCCATACCATCTAGCAACTACATAGTTTAGTACTTGTTTACAACTTGTCTAGATCAACTATTCATTTTGTTAGAAAGGGAAAGTGCATATGAGCAATTTCACGAAGATTCAACAACGTTTTGACTTGACCCCTTTTAATTTTGATTATTTTTTGTTTATAGATAGTCTTTGATAAATAAAAAATACTGGTTCTCTTAGAATTTTTTTTTTCGACCAGGGGTCTTCACAGGGTGCCCCTCAATTTTTTTTATTTTGTGATGTGAGTGCATTTTGACGAGCGATTGTAGAAAAACTACTCAATCGATTTTCATAAATGATATGTCGTTGAATAGGTATTAGAACAAAGTTTTTAAAAATGTACACTGTTAACTTTTTGAAATAATTTTTAACGGTGTAACATAAGAAAAAAATGGTGTAATTGAAAAAAAGATGGCGTAGCCTTTTTTTTTTTTAACTAAATTGAAGCTTATTTTATATCTAAAAACTTGTGAAAGTTTAGGACAAGCATCATTTTTTGTTTTAGAGATAAAATTCGTTGTGCATATGACTGTCGGGAATCAGTTTTTTTTGTTCTGAAGGAAAATTATAAAAATGCCGATTTTTAGATTCAGATTTTTTTTTTATGTTGAATATCAAATATTTTATTATTAAATGAACTTTTTAAAAAGCAATTTCAGTCAAGTTCAGCAAAATTTTGCGACATTTTGACTCGACCCTTTTTAATTTGGTTTATTTTTAGTTTATAGATAGCCTTTGATAAATGAAAAATACGGCTTCAAGTAGAATTTTTTTAAATATAGACCAAAATAAGCCAAAATAAAAAGGATCGAGTCAAAATGTCGCAAAATTTTGCTGAACTTGACTGAAATTGCTTTTTAAAAAGTTCATTTAATAATAAAATATTTGATATTCAACATAAAAAAAAAATCTGAATCTAAAAATCGGCATTTTTATAATTTTCCTTCAGAACAAAAAAAACTGATTCCCGACAGTCATATGGACAACGAATTTTATCTCTAAAACAAAAAATGATGCTAGTCCTAAACTTTCACAAGTTGTTAGATATAAAATAAGCTTCAATTTTGTTTAAAAAAAAAAAAAAAGGCTATGCCATCTTTTTTTCAATTACACCATTTTTTTCTTATGTTACACCGTTAAAAATTATTTCAAAAAATTAACAGTGTACATTTTTAAAAACTCTAATACCAACGACATATCATTTATGAAAATCGATTGAGTAGTTTTTCTACAATCGCTCGTCAAAATGCACTCACATCACAAAATAACAAAAATTGAGGGGCACCCTGTGAAGACCCCTGGTCGAAAAAAAAAATTCTAAGAGAACTTGTATTTTTTATTTATCAAAGACTATCTATAAACAAAAAATAATCAAAATTAAAAAGGGTCAACAAAACGTTGTTAAATCTTCGTGAAATTGCTCATATACATTAAGGAATTCGTATGATAAATGTGGGATACGTATGATAAATCTAGTATTTAAGAACGATACAAGGCTGAAATAATTTACATTAGTAAAAAGCAATATTCATGGTAAGTTAAAATGGAAATTTTAATTTTATTTCGTTAATTGATTTATTTTTTTATATTTAGATGTCTAGTTTGGTAGGTGTAAAAAAATATGTATGTCCATACAATGTGAATAATTCAATAACCTACAGAAACTTCTTCGGTCACATTAACACTTGTAATGACAAGCAGCAGTCAGGTACACAGATTATTACGTGTAAATATAATATTTACCACGTAATTCCAAAAGAAGACTATGACGAAGACTATCTGTTAACTAGAAGACTGTCTGTTAACTTAATGCTCAAATTAATACATATTTTGATTTAACATTTTTTATTCTATTTACAGATTCATCTTCTTAATTGCCCTGATCGGGTGGTTTGGAAAGAAGTATTTGATTCTTTCGAAATTAATCCCTCACAAACATCTTCGGACACCACACTAGACGAATGGTGCAGCGAATGAAAAAACTTTATCGCGAGTGAAACTGCAGCGAATGAAAAAACATTAAAAATTAACTATTAAAATAAAATAAAAGAAATACTAAATTTGAAAAATATGTAAGTAAGCAAAAAATGAAGTCTTTTTATTTTTCAAACTCTTTGAAAAAGTCCCTTAAATATGGTTCAGAAACTGCATTCTCATTTTGTAAATTCCACACCATTTAACAACTACATAGTTTAGTTCTTGTTTACTATCTAGATCAACTATCCATTTGTTAGAAAGGGAAAGCGCATAAACTTAAAGATAACTAGCTGTAAAATCCAATACCTTACTGACTGGTTTTATTGCCATTAAAAATTAATTTGTTTTGGCCAGTCTGATTCTTATCATTTCTTTGTCCCAATTTACCCCAAAGCAAAATTATATTTCACAACTATAGTGTGAAAACGAAAACAAAAAAAATTTAATCCTTAAAGCAAAAAAACAAAATACCCAGGTAAGCAGAGAGGATTGTTTTGACATTGAGCCAAGCTTGTTTTAAGGTCGAACAATGTTGGGACAAGCTTTAAAATAAACTTGGTTGAATGTTGTTTTAACCTTAAATGATAACCACGTACCATTATTATTTTTAGACATTGGAACAATATTTAAATACAATGCTGGCCCAATACTACCCAGATAAGGACAAAGGATTGTTTTGACATTAAGCCAAGCTTGTTTTAAGGTTGAACAACGTTGAGGCAAGCTTTAAAATAAAATTGGTTGAATGTTGTTTTAACCTTAAATGATAACCACGTACCATTATTATTTGTACACATTGGATCAATATTTAAATACAATGCCGGACCAATTCTAAAACAAATAAATCGAATTCATAGCTTTTTAATTTTTTTTTTGCAATGTATAATTCATTATACGTGTTATGGTTTTCCATATTATTCACTGTTTGTGTGCTTTTGTCACTTTTGAATTAAAATGCAATATTTAAAAATATGCTTTTTTAATATGTTTATTTTTAATTTTAAATTTTATTACTAATCATATAAACTTCCTTATAGTAACAATTTGAATTTGATTTTTTATTTTAATGAATATTGATTTCATCTAACGTCATCCTCAGTTCTTAAATTATTATTACAATCTTTGCTTAAACTAATGTCTTATATATATACTATTTCAACTGCTATTTTTTATTATTATGTCATATATTTTATTAGTTTTAGTGCTGCTTTCATCATTTAAAATGTTGTTATTGTTTTTATGTTTATATATTTCTATTTTTTCCTATCCATCGAGATGCTGTCCTTTTTTTGTAATATGGTTAAATTTGTGTTGATATTGGTATATTTGTGTTTTTCTATTTTTAAATGTTGGGCATATCTGGATTTTGGATCACTTTTATTAATTTCACTGGTGTGTTCAATAAATATTTTTGTGATGGACCGCCCCGTTTGACATATATAAAATTTACTGCAGTCATCACAGGTAATTTTGTAACGTCGGTGATATTCTCATAAATAACACTAAAACCAATTTCTATTCTTTTCTCCGTGTAATTAAAATATGTTTCAATCATTTTATTTCATTTTTTTCTAAATCACAATCATAAAAAAATTTAAAAATACAAATTATAACGACTACACCCAATTTCAAATAATAACGAGCAACAGAAGGAAAAAAGAATTCATTATTTTCTCTTTTACGAACATGTATTGTGTTGCTCAACGTTGCTCCATCTTCGTTTTTTTTTCAAGATGATGTGTCAAAAAACACATTGATTGAATTCTGATTTTGGTTGTTAAAGAGTTCACGTTTTGACAAAAACAATAAAGATCGTCTTGATCTATAAAAAAAACGAGAAAGTTGAAATTAATATTAGTTAACTCGAGAAAGGAAAAAGAAAAATATAAGAATAGAATTCGAGTTCCAATTTGGGATAGATAGTATAAAGTAAATTCTAAATATGAAATGTCATAAATCTCCATAATAGTATCTATGAAAATATGTAAACTAATAATGTTTTACATTTAAGAAATGAAATTTAATTATTCAACAAGTGTTATGTTTGTTATCAGTTTTAAAAATAAATTTATAATAATTTTCATGAAACATAATTATTCCTGTGAGATATAGAAATTGTATTGTTGGTTACAATTCTATCCAATATAAATTCAAAAGTAGGTAAAAAAACAACTAGTATATGTGGTGCTATTATGGTTGTTATGCTATTGATGTGTTTAACACTGCTGAAAATATGTTGAACACCTATTACTTCAATGAATAGAAATACAAATTAAATTTGGATATTCAAGAATATGCTACTGCAAGTTGATTTACTGAAGGACACCCAATCGACATAAAGGACAACGATCAATTTTTTTAAAAGCTAAGTTTATTTCTTTTATTATATATTGTTATTATTCGTTTTTGTCTGAGTGTGTTTAGAATGATAGGCTAAATTGGTCAAAAGATAAGAAATTCCCAATTTCACCATTCGTCATTGGGGACTATAAGTTAACCCGTATTAATTTTTATTTTTTAAAAATCCAAGTGGCTCCGAACAAGAGCTTATGAGTTAACAATTTTATAAACACCTGTGTCTAAGGTTTGGGTTTTTTGGTTTATAGGTAATTTTCTATGTTATTTTTGTTTTTTGTAAGCTGCAATATATCCATATATTTTAAAGTTTTTTGCATTATTTTGAAAGTTGTTTTATTATATGTTACGCCTATGTATTTTTTGCCTGCTAAGTTTTCTTTATTCCTCAGTATTGTTATGGTTTGCAAATTTTTCTTGTTTTTATGTTTTCTATTTAATGTGTCAATTATCTCGTTTTTATATCCGTTTTTACTGGCTATGTATTTTATATTATTTAATTCGTCTTGATAATTTTCTGCATTCATTGGTATATTCTTCAATCTATTGATCATGTGGTTGTATGCAGCTAGTTTATGTTGGAATGCATGATGTGATTTAATATTTATTGTTTGATCCGTTTGGGTTGGTTTTCGGAATTATTTGTATGTGTGTTTTGAATCTTCATTTTTGATAGATAAATCCAAAAAATTTATTGTGTTATTTTCTTCATTTTCTTGCTTGAATTTAATGGAATGTTCTATGCCGTTTTTGTATTGTATATCATCAAATAGAATATGAAATAATAATGGAATCAGTAAATAATGATATGGAAAGCACGATAAAAAAGAAAAGTGAAATAAAAAATTGAAATTAAAAAAGTTAAGAGAATCAAAACTAATAGAAATGGGAACTCATCATATTAACATAATAAATCAATACAGACCGAACACAAAATTAACCATATTACATAAAAAAAGCAAAGGACAACATCTAGATAGATAGGAAGAAATAGAAATATATAAACATAAAAACAACAACAATATTTTAAATGATGAAAGCAACACTAAAACTAACAAAATATATGACATAATAATAAAAAATAGCAGTTTCAATGGGTTATAAGACATTAGTTTAAGCAAAGATTGTAATAATAATTTAAGAACTGAGGATGACGTAAGTCGAAATCGATATTCATTAAAATAAAAAATCAAATTCAAATTGTTAGTATAAGGAAATTTATATGATAATTAATAAAATAAAAAAAGATAAAAAAAAAATAAACATTAAAAAAGTATATTTTTAAATATTGCATTTTAATGTTTAATGCAGTATAATCCTTGGCTAGCTAACTTTGGTTACAGTCTGGACCAGTTGTAAATGCCTAGACTGAACCAAGATTTTTACTGAACCAAGTTTATTATGTTACGCATTATTTACTAGTCTAATGTAGTGTAAACATGTGCAAGTCATTTAAGCTTTTCTCTAATTTTATAAATGTTACTCTTTCAACAACTTCTTTCCACACATTTAAAGGAGGTTTGGAAAAAAATTTGTTTGGTAGATCTAGCCCAAGTCTTATTTGCCAGACATGGCCCAAGGACATCAGTCCAAACTTGGCACAAACTTGGCCGTTTGAAAATATTAAGTCTTGCCAAAACCCCGAAAGCTGTTGCAGTGCGAGCTTGGCGCAGGTCTGGCCCCTTAGCCTTTTATTACCCGCGTATTGTAGTGGAATTTCCTCATATATTGTAAATTTGTTGGTTGCAGTCCATTATTGCACAAATGCTGAAATTATATAACAATTACAATAAATTTGTTTCAACATTGAACCAAGCTTGGCCCAAAACTAAATATAGTAGTCAAAAGATACAATTTACTTTTATTTATTTTAACCATTGGCTTAGTATGACAAAAGGTATCAGACTAAGGCTTGGCCATGCCTTGATAATCATTTCTTAGTTTTCCAAGCTTGGGCCAAGCTTGGCCCATTCGATAAGCCTTAGTATTTCAAACCTGGGTACATCAACATTCAAGCTGGATTACGTCTATTTTTGGTTTTTTATTTAAAATTATATGTGGTGAAGATTTTAACCAAATAAACATCCATAGTTGCAAAATTATCTACATAAGCTCAGATAATGTTCAATCTAAACTAATCTATTGTACTTAATTTTCTAAACATTTTCAATATTTTGCAAGAACAATTAGCTTAGATGGATTGCAGTGTTCATTTTCTTTTTTCTTGGTCAGCTGGCTTCAAAACCCCGTTTGAAGCTGCCTCCTTATATACTCTTACAAACTCGTTGATATTTTCTAGATAAATTTGTCTAGCAAGCGGGTAGATTTGAGATTTATCTCGGGGGTTATTAAACATAACTAAGTATTTGCAGTTTAACGAAATGTCTCAGCAAAATTTTCCTTGATTGAACACATTTTGGGTAATTAATATAACAGATATATTTCGATGATGTGAACCCTTGGAAAATAATTCGCAAAACGTTTTAATTATACGCCTCAGTCATTAAATCATCCTTTTTTGTTAAACATATCTCGTTAAACATATGAACCATTTCGAACATCTATTTATAATTTTTTGTTTTCTTCCATTTTTGGAAAATTATTATTATTAGAAAAATTAAAATACCAAATAAAAAATTTCTGTTTTCCTCCCCATTATCATTTTTTTCCAACACACTTTTTTTCTTATTTCTTCTCATCACTTTTTGACACAAATCTTATATAACAACCAGAAAACTAGAACAACAAAGAGCAACAATCTCAACACATGTGCCCCAAAGAAAAAAATCAAAAACTTACTTAATTATTTAACGTAAAAAGCCAAGTGCGACGAAAATCAAGCAAGTCCCATATATTCGTAAATTTTTTTGTCAACGTGGCGAAAAACAATATAAAAAGAAACGAGGCACAAAATAAAAAGTTTTTGTTTTCCTACACATCATCATTTTTTTCCAACACACTTTTTTTCTTATATAAAAACAGGAAAACAACAACAAAAAACAAATTCGGACAAATCGAAACGCAATCACGATACAAGAAAGTTAAAATATGAATATTTCTTTTTTTCTTATTTCTTCTCGTCGTTTTTTACACAAATCTTATATAACAACCAGAAAAACTACAACAACAAATCTGTTTTCACTATCAAAAATATGTGCCCCAAAGAAAAAAAATCAAATCAAACATTAGTACCTGAACGAGAAAGTCCCATAATATTTGCAAAACTCAAAACATACGTTTTGTTATTGCTTTTTTCATTCATGTAACATACTAGTATATTTTTTCTTATTAGAAGACAAAAAAATTATTTAAAATCATTTTTCTCTAGTTTTCTTTCAACATCATTCTCAATGCAATTGTTGTTGTTTTCAGCACAAACAAAAAAAAATATATATATCGCTAAAGTTAAAAATTAAAACATCTGGCGAAGTAAAAAGGACAAAAAAATTATATTCATCTTTGCTTTTTTCTTTTTTTCTTGCAAACATCTTTTTTCGACCCCCCACCAACAAAAACAATCTATTTTAAAACAAAAAAGATACTAGTCATATATTCATACCTGAAAAAAATCAATTAACACCTGATGTGCGATAGTAGGACTACACTACTAACTTGCTACTAAAATGAAGGACTTCCCACTAGTTACTAATGAACCATATAGTAATCGTCACATACTGCAAAAGCTTAAAGAACATTTTTTCGGTAACTTTATTGTCTCTAAAAAAGATGGGATGCCTAATATGGTAACTATGGGTCAAACGGTCAAAATTCACTTACATTATCAGAAACAGAAGAAATTAAAAGACCCGGATGACCCAGAAGACTTAGAAAAATATCGTGTAATTGAAGCAGCAGCAAAATTGATCAAAACAGAAATCAAACTATTGTCGACTTCAATAGAGTGCTATCCCTCGTCATCAAAAATTGTATCTGAACAGGAAAATAAAAAGTTCTTGCCATCTGATTTGCAACATTTCTTGGATAGCATCAGTGGTACTAAAGTTGTGATTTAAAGAAGACAGCTGGATCAGACCATTGGACAGCTTTGGTGCAAACCCCAAGTAGGTTTTGCCAGACACTGATATACGGCCAAGCACTGGCCCATTAATGGTTAACAGTACTTGGCAATTGTTATTGGGCCAGTACTAGAACCATTCATCGGCCGATCTATGGTTTACAGAAAAAAGTCAGTATATTGTTACCTTTGAATGGCCAAGCACTGGCCCATGAATGGTAAATATTACTTGGCTATTGTTTTCGTGCCATTACTGTAACCATTAATCGGCCAATCTAGACAATTGACAGTGTAATTTACTTTGAATGGTCAAGCAATGGCCTGTTAATGGTTAACATTAATTGGCTATTGTTATTGGGCCAGTACTGCAGCCATAAATTTTCCGATCTATGTCATTTTTTTAAATTTCACTAGAGTATTATCCGTTTTAGAAATACATAGTTTGAAAAATTTCACATATAGTTTAGTTATCGCCTTGTCGGTTGAAACACTATGATAATATTGAAAAGGTTGGTATATGTTTTAATTTTTTTTCATTTCTATTTTATCCTAATTATTTTGTAAATAATTTATTTAAATTTACATATGAAAATATTATTTTATGTTTTTTGTAATGGCCGAGTACTGGCAGTCATGTTTTCCAGTACTCCGCCATTCTTGCAACTGAACCAGTTGTATGGGGAGTTTTGAATTTTTCCCGTCATTTTTATTTTATTTTAAATTATTTTGTATTTAATTTATTTAAATTTGCATTGCATATGATAATATTTTATATTTTTTAACGGCCCAGTCATGGTTGCCAGTATTTGGCCATTACTACAATACTGGTCATCATTATTGGCCCGTTACTAGGCCAACTGTACAACCTTGTATAGGCCATTGCAGTTGTTTTTTCTCTTGCCCATGAATGTCAACCATTTATTGTCCGAAGTTATCATCCAGTAAAATTATGTTAATGGCCCAGTCGTGGTTGCCAGTACTCGCCCATTGTTGCATTACTGACTGTCAGTAATGGACCATACTGGACCAGTTGTACAACCTTGTATGGGACGTCGAGACCTAAATCACTTACAAGTCCAATCCTCCTTGGTGTTGGTGTGCAGCTTCATCGAGACTTCGGTTCTCGTTTACTTGTAGATGAGCTTCACAGACATGGGTTTTCCGTATCGTATTGTAAAGTAAAAAGGTACTTGTAGTCTGCACTAATGGATAATGTTAACGCTGGAACGATGATCCTAAAAATAAAAGAAAAGCAAACAAGATTATTTTATAGCAACTTTCAAACCTCAACAGTCGTTACATCGTTAAGCAGATTATTGTAATATAAATGATGATCATCACTGGATGTTTCTGAAAACAAAACGAGATAAATATGTAATTGTAAGATATTATAAATGTACAATATAAATATCAAATTATATAAACATAAATATACTTACCCATTTATGTAATTCGCTAAAGAAAAACAATACAGTAAACTGTCATCGACAGTCTATTTCAACTTATCAGTCGATCAATGATAATTGAAGCTCGATAATGGGCTGAAAAGGAAATCAAAGTAATTAATATTCAAAATAGAATTGTAAAATTATAGTCTAATAGTCTAATCATTAGATTACATATAATACTTAACTTTTATGTTGATCACAAAAACAAAACAAAATATGTGTCACTTTGACATTTCATGACATTAAAGCAGTTTTAAGTGGCTGCAGTCAGTAGTTCATTCATGATTGTTTCTTTTATACCACAATTTTCATTCTAAATGTTGGCAATTGTGATGTATAACAGACGGGTTTTATTTGTTTTAATGATATAAATAAGAATGTTTTTCTAGAAAGTTTGTTCAGTTTTATTAACATCGAGTTTAAGTTCAGTTTTTCTTAAAGGTCGAGTTCATATTTTGTTTTTTGTGAGTGAAGCTAAATCTAATGGAAATTTATAGCTACTGTTCAAATTGAATTGTTTAATGTATAATTAAGCCAACTTGGCATTTTTAAACTAGTGATGTTGTTGGATAGCGAATGTTAGATAGCTTTAATAAAGTTGTGCAGATTTATGTGCTGGTGTCATAATTAAATTTAATACTCTATGCTAAGTTGACACTCATTAATGGTCATTACTAATGTTGTGTTGTTATAAGCTTGCATCAATTTGCTGTTTAATTTGGTGATTTCAAAATAAATTATTATCTTCGAATTAGTATTCTTTTAATGATTTTTCTTCTATTGCAATATTCATCGCACGCCTTGTTATGTAGACTGGAGTATGAAAACGTAGAGCAGTACCGTCACAGATTCATGTAGCCTCCGTTTCCTTACATCTCACAATTTTTCCTATCACGCATAGTTCACAACAATTTCTCGTTCATTCGTAATCTATGGTCATATTTTCGTATAGTTTCCGTTACACATATTCCTTTTTAGCACAACACCATTAACAATAGCATTTTATTTTACAATCCCCTATTATTGGCTCACACTGCGTTTTCACCCGCATTACTTCACCACACTACATAAATTTGATTTCTCCGGGCCACTAACCGTAATTGCTCTAAATATTTTCAAACCTCCAATAGCTGTGCATATTTGTCCAATCGTCTTACTATCTAACAATTATTATCCTACAATCAGTTTTGCAATTGTCTTCAAAACATATTATATTTCTTATATAGGTGTTTTTATCAATTTCTCTTTCCGTTATAAATCTAAATTTACTGTAATACGGTTGTAAGCTATTATTTGTAGCTATTATTTGTAACACGGTTTACTGTAATACGGTTGTAAGCTATTATAAAATCGGTTGAACATACGTTTAATCCATTCTAATATCGCAATATATTGATATTTCTTCCAAATGCGTTGTAAATAACTTATTTCGTGAAATTATCTTACAATTTTATGTATTACAAAATAACAATCAGTATTTTTTTAAAACGGAAAATGTGCTAACATTACTCTGTAGATTTCCCCTTCAAAAAACTTTCTAGCTCAATTTTCGATATTAAATAACTATATAAGAAACAAAAATATCTCGTTTTCTCTCTCTTAGTCGCGGATTATCTTTACATTATCTAATTGGAAATTGTGACATCTGATGGATGTGTTGTCATCACAGGTTTTCTTTAATAGACGCGTGCATAAAATCTTATTTTTTTTTTTAAATGTATTAACTATAAGTAGTGTAATAATTATTGTAAAGAATTTCAACAGTGTTAATGTCCCTAATTGTGTTAGTTTTGATTATCACGGGTCGTATAGTGCGAATTAAAGAAAGCAACAAAAGAAATTGTATTACGTGTTTGTGCTGATCATCGAAGCGAAAATAAATATAATTGGTATGTTACAAGTTTTTTGTTCGATAGTAAATGTTTTACGTTGGCAGCATTTGTGCGAAGAATCGAAAAATAGGAGAATCGAAAAAAGTGATGGTTGAAAATGTTACAACATGCCGATTTATCAAAAATTTCGATACTTTATCGAACATCGAAAACTTCGATGTTACAACATGTCACCGCAGGTGGACCTTGAAGGTTGAGTTTGGTGATATATTTCACCTCGTTGAATCTGTATTTCAATAATTGTGAACTACAGGACCTAATTAGCTGTGCGATTGTTCAAAATCATCCAAGATTGAGATTTCGTCCGAAATTATTTTTGGTTGGATTTAAAACTAAATGTGTTAGAAGAATGCCGTTGTAAAACCATAAAAAGGGGGATAATTTATTTCGGGATATACGAATAATCGTAAGTTACGATTATTCGTATATCCCGATTCGTAACGTCATCATTTATGTAAGCCGGGGAGAATTATAATTACAAAACAAGCCCGTCTATGTATCCATGGAATGTGAAATAATCTCTTTGGGTGAAATTATTGTTTATGTCATCTGAACAAAAAAAATTAAGTTATTGGTACCGTAGAGAATTTTTGTAATACAAGTAAGACAACCTATATATATTTACTGAGTGCGCGATGCTTCATCTACACTTTAGCTTTATCGTTAATTCATATCACATTAAATAACTAGTACCGTAGTTAATTGTATTATTTACATCATTCAATGTTATGTATGAGCCGTAATAGTAATTAAATGCAAAAATATTATAAATATACACCAGCCAAGTTTTGAATTATTGGATTAGAATTTTGTGGAAGGAAAGAAATTAAAATTTAATTGAGTATCATCAATAGCATTTATTACTGGATGTGTGCTGATTATTACATATAATTACCATTTGATGTTGGCTAATTAGCAAAGACTACCACCAGTTGATATTTGCTACTTATTAAATATTATTACCAATTAATGTTTGCTGATAGTTAAATATTATTACCATTCGATGACTACTAATTTGACTACTTATTAATCTTCGTTACCATTTGGATGTTGGCGGATTATTGAAGATTATCACCATACTAGATTCATATAAAATTTATACTATTTTTACAACGATCGCCTTGTACTTTGCCGGATGGACTTTTCGCCGCTGATGGAGGGCTAAGACCTTAAGACTTGGAGGCCTGGAGGATATAATCATGGGGTGAGTGAATTTTGTTTATTCTATTTACTTTTTCTAACGTAGAGGTGTGAATGCGCGTGAATGGGTGTACCAGTGAATGAATGGGGGCTTGCTTGTCGTTGCGTGTGTGTGAGAGCTGGCGGTGCGTGTAAGCGAGACACGATCAGTCTAAATTGGAGATGATTATAATTGAAATATTTTTGTTCTGAGGTAATATTTAGTTTTCCAAATATATTTTTTTTTATTTTAAATTATATTACCTAAATTTATTAATTTATGTTTTACGTAATTAAAAATCAATCCCAAATAATATGAAACCCAAACCAAACAAAAAAAAAATTCTTTTCACGTTTAATCTTTATTAACCATATTACACATTAACCAGCTATAAACTACATGTATTGAAATTAAATTTGTTTTGAAATGTTTAGTTAACTTACAAATAAATTATAACTTCTTTTTTGGAGCAGTAAATAACTTTTTTTGGTAATTTATGGTGATTACGTATGGTTTTAAAAATTTTGGAAATGTTATTAATAAAAAAAAAAGGAAATAAATAATGAAAACTTTCAATATAGCGTGTGACGTTCTCCCGTGCTCTAAGATTTGATTCTCGGTTTACCAGCAATAGCAGTAGTTTACGAACTGGATCAGATTGATCAGATGGCAGCAATACAACTTATTTTTGATTACTACCATTTACGGTACTTGCTGTGGGTCTTTGAGCTTCATTGTCTTGCTTCGCTGTCTGAGTGTGTGGGTGGACGTGAGCGTGTATGCAGCGTAAGTGTGAGGGCGTATGGGAATGAATGTGGGGGTTGGACGTGCTGATCGCTGTTCTTTCGCAAAAGGGGTCGTCAGAGTCTCATTTTTTTCATTCGTATTGTTTCCATTTCTGTTTATTCACGTAATTTGCGTACATTTCTGTTTTTGTGTTGAAGCAGCAGGTATTAATCTATCAAATCTACGATGACTGAGCTTTAGTCGTTACGGCGTTAATAATCTCTAGGTACGCAGCCTGCTATGCCGCTTCATTGGTTCACCAATGGAGAAGCTCTTCATTACAGCCTGAGTCGAGACATTTGTTCAACACAGCAAAATCAACACACAATATCACATGTGCTTTCGTGTAATTGGAACAGGTATTTTTCGTGTTACTTATACATCACACACCTGATTTGAGATATTGTCATCGTGTCAAAATCACCATTATATCACATGTATTGGCGTATATTTGGAATGTGTATTATTGTGTTGATTGTACACAGGTTGTGTGTAGCAAAGTTGTCCACCATCATCAACATTTTTATTTGCCATAAATTGCAAATATTGATGGCAGGCTTGCAATATTAAATCTTGAAGGTCATTTATCATACATCATCATTCAATTTATTCAGTTGGCTATAAACCTTCAATCATCGATAGCCAAACTAGATTATTGCTATTCATCATTCAGCTTATTATCAGTTGGCTATAAACCTTCAATCATCGATAGCCAAACTAGATTATTGCTATTCATCACTCAGTTTATTATCAGTTGGTTATAACACTTCAATCATCGATAGCCAAACTACTACTTTTATCATCATTCAGTTTGTTATTAATTGATTGGCTAGAACCTTCGACCATTGATAGCCAGTTTTTCAAGATTTAATTAGCATTATCATCGTCAGTTTGCTGTTCATCATTTTGTATCATCAGTTGACTATAAATTTACAATCATCGATAGCCAAAATATATTACTATCATCAGCATCAATTTGTTAATCATCATTCAGTTTGTTATTCATTGATTGGCTAGAACCTTCGACCATTGATAACCAATCTTTCAAGATTTAACTCGCATTATCATCGTCAATTTGCTACTCATCAGTTATCATCAGTTAGGCTATAAATTTTCAGTCATCGATAGCCCAAATATATTACTATTATCATCATTCAGTTTGATACTAATTGATTGGCTAGAACCTTCGACCATTGATAGCCGATCTTTCAAGATTTAACTAGCATTATCATCGTCAGTTTGCTATTCATCAGTTATCATCATTTGGGCTATAAATCTTCAATCATCGATCGCCAGCCTACTACTATTATCATCAATCAGTTTGTTATTAATTTATTGGCTAGAAACTTCAAACATTGATAGCCAGTTTTTCAAGATTTAATTTTTATTTATCATCGTCAGTTGCTACTCATCATTTTGTATCATCAGTTGGCAATAAACCTTCAATCATCGATAGCCAAACTATATTACTATTATCATCCTACAGTTTGTTATTAATTGATTGGCTAAAACCTTCGACCATTGATAGCCGATCTTTCCAGATTTAACTAACCTTATCACCGTCAGTTGCTGTTCATCACTCAGTTTATTATCAGTTGGCTATAACACTTTAACCATCGATAGCCAAACTATATTAGTAACATCATCATTCAATTTATTAGCAGTTGGCTATAACACTTCAACCATCGATAGCCACACTATATTATTATCGTCATCAGTCAGCTTACTATCAGTTGGCTACAAACCTTTCAATCATCGATAGCCAAAATATTTTACTACCATCATTATTCAGTTTATTACCAGTTGGCTATAACATTTCAACCATCGATAGCCAGACTATATTACCATCATCATCACTCAATTTATTGTCAGTTGGCTAGAACACTTCAACCATCGATAGCCAAACTATATCATCATCATCATCAATTTTGCCATTCTTCATTCACTATATTACTCAACGGCTCTAAAACTTCGACTATCGATAGCCAAATTATATTATTATTACCATCATACATTTGTCGTTGATTGGCTATGAAACTTCATTATCGATAGCCAATCCTACCAGATTATTCGTCGTGAACTCAGAACCATTTTTCATCATCAGCTTGTTATCAACCACAGTTTGCTAATAATTGGATATATATATATATATATATATATATATATATATATATATATATATATATATATATATATATATATATATATATATATATATATATATATATACATATATATATATATATATATATATATATATATATATATATATATATATATATATATATATATATATATATATATATATATATATATATATATATATATATATATATATATATGTATATATATATATATATATATATATATATATATATATATACAAAAGCTTCGACTATTGATAATCAACTTGCATTTTGTAAACTCACATTAGTATTCACCATCATCATTCTTTCAACAGCAGCAATTTACCTCAAGATTCTTTCATCATTAATCAACACCAACATCTTAATCTTGTATACTGTTGTCATCATTTTGTAAATGTTAATAAACAAATAACAATTTTCATACGACGTGGAGTTGATGCATTAATTCAAAGATCAAATATACAGTCCACTACTTACTACAAGTGCATCAATATCAGATAATACACCAAATTTTTAACTTCCACTAGGTCATTTATGTCAGTATAGATAGTCGATAATGTGAACCACAATATTGCTACCATCGATGGTCACAACACTTCCATGGAATGGGAATTATAACTTGCAAATCCGTAGCACGTGGTGAAAACTCGAATTTATTGTCAGAAAAACCGGCTTAACAAAACTGATATTTAGACTAGAAATTTTAAAACCAATATCATAATCTTTTTCAGCATGAAATTTTCCGTAATTTGACACACGATTTTTTATTATTTCATAAAAACAATTCAAGATGGTGGCAAAAACGCATTTTGCTCACTCAGATTTTCCTAGATTTTTTGGATGTCAAAAAGATACCAATAACGAACTAAAAAATTCAATCCCCGTTTTTGTGGGAATTAGTTCCACCTATCCCCTATTTTTGCCATATATCTACTGTACTAAAAAGCGATATTGTACAAAGTGGAATGGGAGGTATCCCAACAATCTGTATTTTTAAGCTTCAATAACAACATTTCCTGAAAATCGGTTTTAAAGAAACTTGATAAATAAGCATTTAGTAGGTTCACAACAGTTTTTCCACTCTTCCGTTTTTTCACTTCCGGATAGATTTTTTTATTAATACCTCATAAAAGCCTTCTTCCGAAAACCCTTTTTTTCTTATTCATTTATTTATTTTCTTTAATTTATTTCTAATTTGATCATAGAAAAAGTGTAGAGTAAAACCAAAACCTCCGATATTCTTCAAGCCCGATTCATAGACGCCATATTAAAAAAACAATAAACATTGCCATATCCAAAAATTGGATTAGTATTTCAGATTAAAATTTTTTGAATTTTTTTTATATTGAGTTTTAATTTAAAAATGGCCTACAAGTTCACAATTTTTTCTGTGCTAAAAAATGAATCAGGCTTGTATATCGGGGTTTTGGTAAAACTCATATAATTATAATTTGTAATATATACCGTCAGCTCCAAACATTTACGTGTAACTACATTTTGGAAAAATAGACATGAAGCGCAAAAAACGATTTATTGTGATTCTAAACTAGCTTGAAATAGTAGATTGTATTACTAGTGCGAATGCGTCTTTCAAACAAGAGTTAGTTTGCCGCAGGGAGTGCGGCAAATAACTCGCGTTTGGAAAACGCATTCGCACTAGTAATACACACTATTTTTTGTAACAAGTGCGTAAAATTTATAAATATTTATTTAATTGTTCATTTAATCATTTTATTTAACAAGTTATAAACAAATTTAAGCTTTTTAAATAATTAAAGTGCGCCATCTTTGTTGTAATATTTGTAAATTATTCGAGTTCGAAAATATAAACATAAGAATCCAGCTAAAACAACACATACACTCAAAAAAATATATGTGGTTAAAAACTAAACACATATGAGGTTAATTTAAACAATGAAAATTTTCTTTGAATTTCTATAGCCGTAACCGCATAGTGGTTAAAATCGTTCCTTTCTAACCTAATTAATAAATGTTGTCCTAACCACATTGAATTAATTATTGTTAACCAAAATAAAAGATTTCAACATAAATACAATATCGTTTGAATCAACTACATTATGCAGTTAATAATTGTAACCACCTTAAAATACCAATGCACCACTTTAAAATAACCACATTTTAGGTTCGAATTTTTATATTTAGTAATTTTAACCGCACCATGCGTTCAAACTTGTATTATATGTGGTTATTTATTTCAACATTTTAATAATTCATTCGTTCGGCATTTTTACCGATGCATTGTGTATTAGTCGTTTTTAATTATCGAGTTAACTTCTTTGTATTCGGTACGAAATCTCTGTTCATGAATAGAAATTATTAATAATTATTTGAAAACAATCAAATTTTTATGATGTTAGTAAATTATGAAAAGTGTTTTTGGTTATTTAAACTAAACAAAATGTGAAAAAATTACAATTTTAGTTATATAATAAATTATGAATAATATTTTGATGCAATTTTTGTTCTTGTGCTAAATTAAGTTTACAATTAAAATACAATTTTGATAAAAAATAAAAACAGTTTTGTTTTCTTATAAAAAACAATTATATATTATATAAAACATTTAAAATAACAATAAAAATGAACGATTTCAATAACAGTTTTGATAAAGTGATTGAAACATATTCTGATCAGTTACAAAGTGATGTAAATCACATAATTTATCTAGACAATGCAAACACTGTTGATCATCAGCTGCAAAGTGATATAAATCACGTAATTTATCTAAATAATGAAAACGTTGTTGATGATTTACAAAGTGATTGTATTACAAATGAAAATGTTGATCTAGATAACAGTTTCACGAATAATCCTATAATTAGTTTATTAAAAGACTGGAATGTCGAGGAGTCAAAAATAACAGAAATTGTTAATTTGGGATTTACTGTTGACGATTTAAAAATAATAGAAAATTCAGACATCGACACTTTATTTCCATATTCTGAAATCGTTCAGCGCATTCGTTTCAAAGATAATTTAAACAAGTGGAAACGCTCAGTAAGTATATATATATATGTATAGTAAATTACATAATTAATATTTTATAACAGTTTCTTAATACGGCTTTGATTAATAGTTAGAAATATTGTACAAAAATATTTAATACAAAAATCAATTCATTTTAATGAAACAAATTCATATTATTTGTAAGTTAGTTTTTTTTAAATCTGATTTCTTTATAAAGTGTTGTTATGTGCTGCCATAATAAATCTCATAGTTTTGTTAATGATTGATTTTAATTTTACTTCCTTTAAATTTTAATAGGAATTTCAAATCAGGAGTGCTAGAAGCTGTGAAACTTTGTCATTAACAGATGAAGTAAGTGACTGGATTTTAAAAAGCAGTAAGGCTATTCAAAAAACAGTCTCAAGCACTGACAGTGACAAGGCATGTATATAAAATTCTTTAGTTCTTAAAAAAATATTTCAATACTCAATTCAACTATTCTGTGGATTATAAACTAGTATAATTTTGCAGTCACTGATAAATCTTCTACAACAAACATCTAAGGGACAAAGTGTTCTTAAATTTTATAACTTAAACCAAAAATTAAACGGGGAATATACAAAAATTTTGGTGGAAATAATTATAGATAATTCTATAAAAAATAATAAAGAACTAAAATCAAAGGATTTTGAATCATTAACTAATGAAATATTAACCCTTTTTCCTACTGAAAATAGGGAAACTTATTTTATAAAAGGTGATAAAAACAAGCATAATAGAGGAAAGCTGCCAGATCGTTACTACAACTCCCTAAAAAAATTAAGAAAATTAGGTTTATGGAAAAAACAATCTACTAACAATATTTTCAAAGAAATAACTAACTATACTAGTACTACCAGTATATTTGATGAAACCATAGATGAAGAAGCTAGACTATGGTTGAAATATAATGACAAGCCATGGGAAGCAGTATT
>OY856187.1:280862959-280925085 GCA_963693315.1 Diogma glabrata | reverse complement strand
TTTTTTAAACACTGTTTAAAACAATGTTAAAAAAAAATTGGTTTTTATTCCAAAAAAACAATGTTTTAAACAAAAATTGCTTTTTTTAAATAAAGCAATGTTACTTATTTGTTTTTTAATTGAACTGTTGCATAATGTGGTATTTTATCGTTTTTAATACATTTACGCCTAATACGCCGTAAAATGTTAAAAGTTTTTAAAAGGAATCACATGTCAAAACATTTGTACAAAAGTGCTGGCGGATCGACTGCCGACAAACGCAATTCGTTTAATTTCTAAATAAAAAGTGACAAATATGTGTCATTACCGTGAATCAAAAGGAACATCCTAGTTCTGAAAAGAAAATTATAGATTCGGTGCGAGATTTGTAAAATTAGGTTACATATTTCATCTCATTGTTGATTGACTTGACGTAATGTTTTCCATTACATTAATTTTTCAATAAAAAATGTTGTGTTTAAGAATTTACAATATGTGTCACAACAATACATAGATGCTTTTTAAGATGTAGGTTCCACAGCTACATGCTTTCTAAGATGTTGACGAACGCTTTCTTTAAGCTTTTGGGGATTGGACGCCCCCGAAGTCCGGCAAAGCATTCCGTTTGTACAATATACGGACAAAGGAACCCTCTGAATTCTGTCACTATGACAGAGAGTGACCTCAATAGTTTGACTGTTTGCACAAACCGATTGACGTGTATAACAGGAAAAAGAATATGATTGAGGAAGAACATGATGGATTCGATTTTAAATATTAAAATTTTTACCAGATACTTAACATGTACTTGATAAAAAAGGCTTAAACATTTTAAAACCAGTCGCAAATGCTTGGGAAGCAAATGAATGCAGTCTTAGCCAATAATTTGGAAACAGTAACGACATGATTTGGATTTTTTTAGTCATTTTGGCAGCCCTGTGAATATGTACGAATTTAGAAACAGTTACAACATGATTTGGATTTATTTGGACTTGTGATCAGTTTTACAAAAAGAAAAAAAAATCGTAACGTTATATGTGTTTCGTTTTTATGCATTATATTTATTTTGCGGTACGTTATTTCGTTGTAGAACAGACAAATATGTTTTCTTTTTTAAGTGTTTCAGTTGGGATTCGAACTCGTAACCTCATCAGTGCCAGAATGAGCTCAAATCTATTCATTTCGCTACCAATGCGATGATATTTTGAAGTTGAGACTTCATCATCACTCTATTTACTTAAGTTGAATTCTCAATTGTCATTAGACTCCTATTTTCCGGAAATATTTTAACATTATTTTTGTGATTAAATCTCTGGACAGCACTATTGTGTGAATTCATATGAGGTGTAATATTTCTATATTATAGGCCACATTTTAAGTCAAGTGTATAGTCATTATTGATTGCTTCCAATCAATGTAAAATCAATAAGCGACACTTGGTCAATTATTTCATATATTGGCTTGCATATTAGACAACATTTTGGGGAATTTTGATTATTCGGGATTTTTCAAGGGAAGTAATTTGAATTTTTCAATTCAAAGGTATGGTTGGAAATATCTCGTAAAAAAACTCTGTTTTTCTTTTTTACGTGTTTTTTGTTGGGATTCAAACTCGTAACCTCATCAGAGTGAGATCAAAACAAAAATTTACAAAATGCTTAATATTTTGCCACAAATATCAAAAAAATTTTAGAACTACCAAAATCTTTAGTTAAGCGTGCACATACATTTAAAAAGAGCAGATATGTCGGATTTTATATAATCGATATTTGCAAAATCGTTCAAAAAACGAAATAAAATATTTACGTCATCGTTACGTAAATCGATACGAAAGTAATTATTATTAACAACGCTACTTAAGTTCGTTATTTCATTTTTACGTAACGAGTAACGTTTTGCAACACTGCTTGTGATGCAAAAACCCATTTCCACGCGTTTAGGCAGCATTTATGACATCGTTACCTTACGTTGCTGTGTAACTATATCCAAATGCACTTTTTAATGAAAATTTCATTGTTTTAGAAAACAAAGAAAATGAATCGGCATCACTCTAAGAAATTTGCCACTAAAATTTGCCACATTTTATAAATTATGTACCAAATTAACTCTGTTCTGTGCAACATTTTCTATGAATGATTTTTGTGAAAAATTATCTGAGGCTAAGCGAGTGACCACTGCCCCTTGTTTAGATTCCAATTTATTTGGACTAAAAAGTGAAATAAAGTAATTTGTATTTCGAAATCAATCTCAACGTCAGTAGGAATTGAGCGCGTCTTTTATAAATTTGGCTTGGTACATAGGAAATTCCATATTCAATTTTATACGAACTACTAGATTTTATTAATCAACCGTTTGAAATATGTACCTATGAAACCGGCGGTTTTGAGTTTTTTTAAATGCAAATATATATTTTGAATTGAAATAAAAATATATTGCTTTCATATTCAAAATCTTGTTGTTTTCAATCTTTTGTTAAAGATTATACTGTTTCACCCAACCAATATTCTTATGAAGATGATATAAATATTGTAATCCGTAATTTATAATCGTCAAAAAACTCTATTTCTTTATTTAATCAAATTTTTTACATGCATCAGGTCATTCGGGACTCAGGTTAAACATAGGTCACAGATTTTTTACCATTATTAAAATTTCTGAAGTTTATATTAGCCAATAAAAACAAAAATGTCATTAGATTGAGCGATAAATTATTCTTTGGCATCTTGCATGGTACAAATATTTGAGAATATTCAAGAAATCTAGAGAAGCTTAAAAAAGATTCTTAACAATCGTCGCAAAATCTTGAGAATCTTGCCGAATCTCTTGAGAATTTCAAAAAATCTTGAGTACATTTGGACATACAGAGTTTCTTCAGATAATCTAGGGAATCATGAGAATCTTGTAAATATGAAGAGAACCTTAGAAATCTTTAGAGAACCTTTAAATAATCTTACAATATTTAGGATACCTATTTTCTTTGTGATTTTCCACTCCAATTAGATATTTTAATTTAAAACAAAAAAAAACGAATCTCCGTAGTATAAAATATATTAAATACAAAAAATGTGTTCTCAATTTCTGCGCCCTTCAAATAAAACGTCCTAGGCGAGTGCCTAGTTTGCCTACCCCTCGTACCGGCTCTGTATATATATATATATATATATATATATATATATATATATATATATATATATATATATATATATATATATATATATATATATATATATATATATATATATATATATATATATATATATATATATATATATATATATATATATATATGAGCAATTTCACGCAAGTTCAGCAAATTTTTGGGAAATTTTGACTTGACCCCTTTTAATTTTGATTATTTTTTATTTATGGATAGTCTTTGATAAATAAAAAATACAAGTTCTCTTAGAATTTTTTTTCGACCAGAGGTCTTCACAGGGTGCCCCTCAATATAGTTTAATAGAATATAGTTTAATGTATGTGTAAATGAATGTATTTGATTTTTGTTTAACCTTCGCGTGAACGGATATTTTTAGCGACTAATATGAACAATATCTACCCCGGTAGATATTTACATAAATCAACATATCAACAAACGTAACTATGTATTTATTTTACTTTTGTGTAAGCATACAATAAAAGCATATATTCAAAAATAAAGTTACTTGTTTTTCACATTGACCAGTAAAAATTTTCATATAACCCAAGGAAAAAAAATATCTACCCGGCTAGATATTGTTTTCTTACGTAATATCAACTTACATAATATCAACAAACGTGTAATAATATCAAACGTGTATTAATACCATAATATCATTTTGCTTTTGTGTAAGCATACAATAAAAGCATATATTTAAAAATAAAGTTACTTGTTTTTCACATTGACCAGTAAAAACGTTCATATAAAACCCAAGGAAAAAAATATCTACCCGGGTAGATATTGTTTTCTTGCGTAAAAAAAACCCATAAAAATCCAAAATAAGTGTTAAAAGGAAGTCCATTTTTCTCAGATTTTGCGAAATCAATTTAAAAATTAGTCACATAGCTGAACAGGCATGATGATTGGTTAAAAACTCATAAAGTTATTGAATTACAAAAACCGTGATATCTACCCGGTAGATACTGTTCACGTGAAGGTTAAACCAACAATGTCAAAAAGATCAATCTGTTAAAAGAATTCAAAATCTTCATTCACGCAAAAAATTTCAACAACAAAAACTAATACAAAAAAATAAATTCAAAAAATTACCATCAAACAACATTTAATATTTCTCAAGCAGACAACACATGTAGCAAAACGAAGACACTCTGTTATGCCCGCCAAATTACGTGATTATAACATGGAGCATTTATAAGAAAATCTACAATCAACTCCAGAACAAACTTAAGTTCTGCATAGTTGACAGGAAATTAGATCTTTGTAGTTAACGCCCCGGCTCACTAACAGTAAAGACTAAATTCCTACTCAACCACCACACTTTTCCAGATTTTGTTTATAATACGTCTACATTGCATTTTTTTATTGACAGGAAATTAGATCTTTGTAGTTAACGCCCCGGCTCACTAACAGTAAAGACTAAATTCCTACTCAACCACCACACTTTTCCAGATTTTGTTTATAATACGTCTACATTGCATTTTTTTATTAACATTTCTCCTAATAGTTATCGGTAAACCTGATTTTTTCTTTGACCCACTCGAAGCATCAAGGTTGTAATAGTTTTTGTTATATATTTGCATTATAATTACAAACGATGTTTCAAATTTGGTTTATTTTCCTTGTTTATATAAAAACGAAACAAAAGAATTGGTAGGGTTTGAATAATAAAACATGGAAAGAAATGAATTGTTGCAATATATGAACGTTTCCAGTTCATTTTTGTTTATATGAGAAATTTCACGAAGATTCAACATCGTTTTGACTTGACCCCTTTTAATTTTGATTATTTTTTGTTTATGGATAGTCTTGGATAAATAAAAAATACAAGTTCTCTTAGAATTTTTTTTTCGACCAGGGGTCTTCACAGGGTACCCCTCAATTTTTTTGTTATTTTGTGATGTGAGTGCATTTTGACGAGCGATTGTAGAAAAACTACTCAATCGATTTTCATAAATGATATGTCGTTGAATAGGTATTAGAACAAAGTTTTTAAAAATGTACACTGTTAATTTTTGAAATAATTTTTAACGGTGTAACATAAGAAAAAAACGGTGTAATTGAAAAAAAGATGGCAAAGCCTCTTTTTTTTTTTTTTTTAAACAAAATTGAAGCTTATTTTATATCTAACAACTTGTGAAAGTTTAGGACTAGCATCATTTTTTGTTTTAAAGATAAAATTCGTTGTGCATATGACTGTCGGGAATCAGTTTTTTTTGTTCTGAAGAAAAATTATAAAAATGGCGTTATAAACTAAGAGATTTTTTTTTTATGTTAAATATCAAATATTTTATTATTAGATGAACTTTTTAAAATATTATAAAAATTATATATGTAGTACAATAAATAAAATAAATACAATTGTTAAAAATGATTTACTTATTTTACAAACAGAAGTTTCTTTTAAATAGGAAAGCACTTCTGCAATTATTTTCTTTGTATTAGATGGCATAAAAAATGAAATGTTTATTTGTCACTTTTAGTAATCACTTGTCACTCTTATAAAAAATAATTTGACAGTCTTGACTGCAAACAAAAAAGCCGTATAAACAACTAAATCTATTTAGGAACTTTTGACTGGAGAAGTATTATGTTCGTATTATGTTATTATGGAATCATAAAGTAAAAGATTGTTTTTCAACATTAAATTACAAATATTTTATTATTGAATAAACTTTTTAAAATATCATACAAATTATATATGTGAAAATAAATATAGTTATTAAAAATTATTTAATTATTTTACATTCAAAAGTTTCTTTTGAGTTGGAAAACATTTTTGCATTTATTGTCTTAGTATCTACTGGTACAAAAGAATGAAATTTTTGAGTTCCACTTATAGTAATCGCATTTTTATATCGATTTTGTAATTTTTCTTTTGTTAATTGATATTCATTTTTATCGGCGTATCCAAAGTTCATGGTAGATTCCCATTTTAAAGCCCATTCGAAAAGTTTTTTTGGTGTATCAATAATATTATCTTCGCTCGCCATACTATAACGGTGTGCAGCACGCTTCAGTGTACCACCAATTCCATCACAAGGTCCCTTTCCATGGCTGGTAGCATGAAAATGCCATTCAGCGTCAACCTTAAAGTCTTCTTTATGGTGGCATAAGTTAATTAGGTTATGTTTATTTTTGTATTGAGAAGGTGCACCGTCAGTGTTATAAATTATTTTTGTAATATTAGAATTTATATGCGTTTTGATGAATTCAATAAGTTTTGTAATGAAAAGATGGGCTGTAGTACTGTTGTGATCGTTTATATCCGAAATGAGTATAAAACTTCGGTGCTGTATATATTCACTTGTGGCTCTTTTAAAATAAATGACAAATGGATGAATAGTAGCTTGTGAATTATTATAATAATAGCCTTGAACCGCTTTCTGAATTATGAAGCCGTAGTTTTCAGAAAAATCCCCTTGAACGAAGCACTCTCCTGCTTCTAAATTTTTTTTTTTTTCCTCAATGAATGTAGATTGTTGTTTTGCTATAAAGTTGTGTGGTATCAAAATTTGTAAACGGTAAACAAATTTTTTCATAAATTTTTCTACAGTTTCTATTAAAGTATCCAAATTGCATCGATCAGTGGTATTCCATTGTTGATATTTGACTTGAAGGATTCCTTTAACGTCAAAATCATTTAGTAATTTTTCTTTCAGTTGTTGAATTTTTTTCAACATTCATTGCACTTCAAATTATGACAATCTTCTGTTAATTTACCACATGAAACCAATTCAATTAATGTTTTATAATTTTGGAAAGCAGCATCAGTAATCCAAGACATCTTAGAGTGTTGAATCATTAGTTTCATATTTTGATGTATGGTACACACGCACACATTATGAACTCCTTGGGATAATTTTATACATTCTTGTGGTCGAAGGGACGTGAATTTAGTAAATCCTATTTTCACATCAGCAGCCAAATTCTGTAATTGTGAAGGGGTGAAGTGATAAGTTTTTTAATGAAAAGAAACGAAGAAATTTTTATCACTTCACCGCTTCACAGTTACAGAATTTGGCTGCAGGAAACTTATTTTTAAACTCCACATACGCTTCATTTAATGTACATAGCAATAAGCGCTTTTGTGTTTTTATGCGCTCCTCTCCTTTTTTAAAAGATATTCCATCTCGTTTGCCTGGCAATAATCTACTGATTTCATCACTTTTATAGAACTGTTCCACAACATTTATATCTGTTGTGGATACACCTCTTTTATCCGTCGCAGATGAATGCTGAAAATTATTTTCATGTAGAGTTTTACTTTTTTCAACCAAATGACGCGTAGCATTACTTCCAAATATTTCTTGAATCTCCTGCATTTTCATTTCTTGCGGTAAAATTGACAACATTTTTTGTTTTTCAGCATAATCCCCATTGTCGAAATGTATCTTTATGTTTCTAATAATTTCTTCATAACGTTGCCTTATTTTTGCATTTTCAGACAACTCTAATACTTCACCAGTCAAACGTTCCTGAATAGACTTAGTTTGAATGTAAAATGAGAAACTTTTGAATGTAAAATAAGTAAATAATTTTTAATAACTATATTTATTTTCACATATATAATTTGTATGATATTTTAATTTAATGTTGAAAAACAATCCTTTACTTTATGATTCCATAATAACATAATACGAACATAATACTTCTCCAGTCAAAAGTTCCTAAATAGATTTAGTTGTTTATACGGCTTTTTTGTTTGCAGTCAAGACTGTCAAATTATTTTTTATAAGAGTGACAAGTTATTACTAAAAGTGACAAATAAACATTTCATTTTTTATGCCATCTAATACAAAGAAAATAATTGCAGAAGTGCTTTCCTATTCAAAAGAAACTTCTGTTTGTAAAATAAGTAAATCATTTTTAACAATTGTATTTATTTTATTTATTGTACTACATATATAATTTTTATAATATTTCAAAAAGTTCATCTAATAATAAAATATTTGATATTTAACATAAAAAAAAAATCTCTTAGTTTATAACGCCATTTTTATAATTTTCCTTCAGAACAAAAAAAACTGATTCCCGACAGTCATATGCACAACGAATTTTATCTTTAAAACAAAAAATGATGCTAGTCCTAAACTTTCACAAGTTGTTAGATATAAAATAAGCTTCAATTTTGTTTAAAAAAAAAAAAAAAAAAAAGAAACTATGCCATCTTTTTTTCAATTACACCGTTTTTTTCTTATGTTACACCGTTAAAAATTATTTCAAAAAATTAACAGTGTACATTTTTAAAAACTTTGTTTTAATACCTATTCAACGACATATCATTTATGAAAATCGATTCAGTAGTTTTTCTACAATCGCTCGTCAAAATGCACTCACATCACAAAATAACAAAAAATTGAGGGGCACCCTGTGAAGACCCCTGGTCGAAAAAAAAAATTCTAAGAGAACTCGTATTTTTTATTTATCAAAGACTATCTATAAACAAAAAATAATCAAAATTAAAAGGGGTCAAGTCAAAATTTCCCAAAAATTTGCTGAGCTTGAGTGAAATTGCTCATATTCTTAATTGATAAACGGGTGGTTCTTACTTTGGTTTGCGTTTTATAAATTGATAGAAAAACAAGAAAAACGTTATGGAAAAAAATGAGACCTAAAAAATGAGAAATTAACTGGTTTCGTTCTATAAATTATAAATGTATGACAATAAGAATATATGCAATCAACTCTTCTACACTCTCTTGTTTAGAGTAATTAAAAACATATAAACAACCAAATCTTAGACAGTCGGTGATTGAATATTATTAAATCAAGCTCGTGATTTATTTGTAATAATAAATGATGTCAAATCGAAATTTATAGTTTAAAGTACATAATTAAATTAATTTTCGGGAGTCGCGCTGGTTATTTTGATACTTTCGAGGTTAAAGTTGAAATCGTGAAAATTAAAATTAAAGTTAATATTGTGATTTATTAAAATGAAAAAGAAAATATTTTAGAAGAAAAAGAATTACAGTTTTTAACAGAAAGAAAGATAACACTTAGCAAAAAAATATGTAGATGTTACTTTATTATTTAGTTTTTTTGGAAAAAGTTCTGTAAATAGAGTAGAGAAAATAAAGTTATTTTCTTTTATTTCATAGGTGAATCTGTAACAAATAAAAAAGAGAAAAAAAATGATTAATTTTAATTATCATAATAAAAAAGTAATACGGAGAAAAAAATAGCAGTGTTGTCATTTGTTTTTATTGTTGTGGAATAGTAAAATAAAACGACTTAATTATAAGTCACAGGAAATGTTTCATAAAAATTAAATTTGGGGGTAAATTATACGAAAGAGGTCTGAACCACCAAAGCTTGATTTGGAGCTTAAATGGAAATTTCATCCAACTCGTCGTGATCGAGATACAAAAAAAAATCAACTCCAAATATAAAACAAAAACCTCAATAAAATTCAATAAATCAGCAGTATTGCTTTTGCCTTACGTACTACAAAAGCTGCGCATCTTTTACTAACACCAGTCGCGGCTGAACAGTTTCGCTCAAACGTACTTTTGGGAAGTCATCTTTTGTAACGTCGTACAAGGACAAAAGACGCTGCCAGCATTCAAGAACAAGATCAAGATTCAACCACTGTATTAAGTTAAGTTTAATTTTTATATTTTTAAAAAAAATTTTATTGTTTATAGCCAATTATTGTTTATTTTATTTTATTTACCCAACGTTTCGAATAAATTTCTTATTCATTTTCAAGGGTTTTACTAAACAAAAAAATAAATCGAAATGAAAAACAAACATAATAAAATGACACATTTTTCAAGGTGATTTGATGAAAAATTTAAAAATGCAAATAGAAATGATGATAAATTGAAATTAATTTTCTAAAATAATGTTGTCATATGATGATTCTAAATACATTGTGTCGTCTTGTTTATTTAAATTTCTACATTTTTTAATTTGGATCATTTCTAAAATACTTCTTTTTCGGTAATTTGGTTCTTTCGAAATTATTTTAACATTATTCATATTTATGTGGTGATTTGTATTCTTAAGGTGATTAGATAAAGCACTTTTGTTTTGAATATTATTGGGTTTTCTAGCATCATAAACATGTTGGTTAATTCTTTTATACAGGTATTGTTTTGTTTGACCAATGTAATTTTCTCCGCAATCACATGAAACTTTATAAATAACATTTGTTTCAAAATCAATAGGGATACTGTCTTTTAACTTTGTAAATAATAAAAATTTTAAATTACGATGACTTCTATCAACCACTTTAACATTGTACTTAGCCATCATGCGTTTCGTTTGATTATACAACTTGTTTATGTAAGGGATTGATACAAATTTGTTTGTTTCTTCAATTGGTTGTGGTAGTTGATTGCCATGAATATATTTATTGTGAGTTTTTTTAAAATCAAAATCTATTAATTTAATTGGATATTCGTTTAATTGTAATATATTTTTTAGTAATTTAAAATTTTCTTTATGGAATTTTGCATCTGATAGTTTTAAAATTTTTTCGGCAAGTAAACTAATTGTATTTTTTTTATATGATAACGGTAACCACGATTTAAAATTTAAATATCTTCCAGACCAATTACTTTTGTGAAACCAATCAAAATTTAAAGATCCATCAGCATTATGATGTATAGCAATATCAAGAAATGATATTTTATGATTATTCTCGGTTTCAATTGTGAATTTTATATGATTATCATAATTATTAAATTTCGTTAAAAAACTATCAACTTGATCACGGGGTATAGCTGTTATAATGTCATCAACATATCGATAAAAAAATGGAATTTCAAATTCAATACCTTTCAAGATTTCAGTTTCAATAAACTCCATAACTAAATTGGCTGCTGATGGACTAACAGGCGAGCCCATTGGAGATCCAAAAATTTGTTTATAGTAAATGTTGTTAAAGTCATTATTCATCACCAATTTTATAGCTTCTATGAATTGTATTTGTGTAAGTTTTATGTTTGAATTCTTTTTGATATCTTTCCAACAATTTTTTATACATCGTATAACCATTTTTGTGTCAACATTCGTGAAAAGTGACACTACATCTAAAGAAATAAGCACATAATTTTCTGGTAAGATAATATCTTTAACTTTATTCTTAAATTCTTCAGAATTCTTTATTGAAGAGAATGAGTTACCAACAGTTTTATTTAATGTTGATGAAAGAAATGATGACAAATTGTATAAGGGAGTATTTAATGAGCTGACAATTGGTCTTAATGGTACATCCACTTTGTGTATTTTGGGTAATCCATAAATGCGTGCGTGGTACCCATTATAATTACGTAAAATTTTACCTAAATTAACATCAATCCGACCTTCGTTTTCCCATTTCATCACCATAACATTTAATTTTTTCTGAATTTGTAATGTTGAACTCGGTATTATTTGATATGTTGTAGAATCTTGAAGAAGAGTCTCCATCTTTTGATTATAATCTGTTTTTTTGAGAATAACAGTCACATTTCCTTTATCTGCATTTGTTACTACAATATCAGGATTATCTTTGATAAACTTTTTTGTATCAATAACATTTTTTCTTAATTGAAGTTCTTCAGTTGTTAAAAACTGCCGATTTCTTGAATGTTGTTTGAAGTTTGTTAAAATATTGACAAAACGATTTCGAGCTTCAGTTTTTAAGGTTTCGTCTTCAAAATTAAATAAAACACTTTCAATATCACTTATCATGTTTTCATAAGGAATATCATTAATTGTTACAGGTGGACAAAATTTATCACCTAAACTTAAAATAGTTTTCACATTTTGTGGAATGATAACCCCAGACAAATTTAACAACCATTTATCCATGTTAAAAACGGTATCTATTTGACTTTCATTAATTTCATTATTAAGAATGTTGTTAATTTTTTCAATTTGTTTATTTTTGATTTGATCAAAATATAAACTATAACTTGCTTCAACTTTATTGAAGTAACATGTTATAAGATCTGAAGGGAGATTAAGATGAATCACATTTGTAAGAGTGTTAATCTCTTCTTGAAGTTTTACTACATAAGCATGAACTTCTGTTATTTCTTGATTTATTATACCAAAAAGAAAACGATCATGAAGTTTTTTGAAGACAACAGAATTAATTTCGTTTAAACTTTTTAATAATCTATTTTTTGGAATAATTCTTTGAGAACGGCAACGCACAGTGGGATTTGTTCATACAATGTTTGGCAAAAAATATAAGGAGTGCTCGTAGAATGTTGAAATTTTGCTCTGAGCCTTTGGTTAGCTCAATTAAGAAAAATATAAAGTTTCATCAAAATTGGCGACGCCCACTACCCACCGCCCACAGAACCCAAAATTTATTTTTGGCCCAAAGTTTTTAAAATTTGGCACAGAGCCTTTTATTACCTCAATTAAAAATAAAATAAAGTTTCATAAAAATTGGCCACGCCCACTACCCTCCGCCCATAGAACCCAAAATTTTATGATTTTATGATTTTATAAATTTTATGATTTTATAAAAGATTATTAATTATTTAAACTTTTTTTTCTTTTAATTGATAGTATGGAGTCTTACCTTTCATTTTATTATAGCGGGAGCACCTAGCACGACCGAGCAACCTTTTTTTTCTTCCAAGGAAGTTTGCAATCACGGCACATTATAGAACAAATTTCATTCTATCATATCTTTTAAACCATATGAGCGAACTTTGTAATTTTTTTTTTAAATACGCAGAAAAGGCTATATTTGAAAATAATTACTATTTAAATTAGAGCAATAAAGTTATCTTACGTACAAACACTATAGAAGTGCGTAAACAGTTTTCAATATTTTGGACCAAAATTTACATGTGACTTTGCTTCATTATTTCAAAGACAAATAAACGTTTTTTTGGGATACAATTTATGGATTCTTCATACTGAATCAATTTTCTATAAAACTGCATCATTACATTTTTAAATTTTATGTGTCGAAAAAATTACTTATTGCACAAAAAATCCCACTGTGCAACGTAATAAAAAATGCTTTTTGTTAATGGCTTTGGCTAAATTTAATTTTGTTTTCAATAATGTTTTCATTAATTTAACAATTTGTTCTCCGTATATTCTTTTTATTTTTTTGAAAAATGTTTGATGTGGACAATGTTTGATATTTTTATATTTTATTTTTTTTTAAATTCTTTTTATTGGAATGTGTTCATGGTCTTTAAATTAAATTATTTTTGTGATGATAGAGATTTTCCTTGTTAGAGTCCGCGTTTTAGTCCGTACATTCAGGTATCATTTTAAAAATTTAAATTCCCTTGGATAAATAGATGCAGTATCTGTTTTTTGCTATAATAAAGCCCTTTGACTTTAACTCAACACAAAAAAAAATTAATGCAAAAGATTTTTTTTTTCATCTGTCACTCATAAGTGTTTTTTTTTTTCATCTGTCATTCAATTTTTGCATCATAAGAAAAACGAAGACATACAACACATAAAAAAATAAATGCAAAAATTACTAACAAAATACATTTAATAATTCTTAAGCAGACGCCACATGTTCGAATTTTTCTTTTTTCATTTTCTTTTAGGTTTTAATTTTTTTATCAAAAGAATTTTCCATTTTATTCTCACACAAATTTTTTCATAAGATTTATTTTTTCATCTGTCACTCAAAACAGTAATTTGTTAATCAAAATATTATCCACATTTGTTGCATAAGATTTTTTTTTCTTCTGTCACTGAAAACACAGCGACAGATGCTCAAAACACTCATCTGTAACTCAAAACACATATCAGTGACATAATTTTCCTTTCCATTCTTCCAATTATGCTTTTGTTTAGTTCGTAAACACCGGGGTGGAACAATACTACTTACGTGGCATAAATCACAATCAACAAAATAGTTTTCTTCAACGTGAAATGTGTTAATGCCGTTAAATATGGAATTTTTTTGAATGCCAGTTTCTTTTGGTGTTTGCTGTGAAACATTAATTTCATAATTTCGGATGTTTCGCTCTTTTTTTTAATTTATTCTCACACAGTCGTTGAGTTTCGGATTTATGACATTTGCAAAATCTACAAAAAATATTGCGACGATGATGCATAGGCTGACTTCACCACAGCTCTGGAAACATAGTGTTCTGGATATATAATGAGCTAATATCCATAAAATAGTTTAATGAAAAGCTAACCAATATTATGGACTTCGTAGTTCTAATAATAAAAATATTAAAGCAGGCAGTAGTATCCCAACAAACATAAATTCTGTTGTACGAGAAAAAGTAAAAAAAATTTTATCGGAAGTGACAAAGCAGAAGTTAGGATGCAGAACTGTTGTAAACCGTACTAAATGTGTATGTACCAAATTTCATCCAACTCGATTATCAGGTACAGAAGCTATTGAGCTTCCAAAATAACAGGTGCTTGGAGGACCCACCACCACTTTGTTCACTATCGCTAAAAAAACTAATCAGTTCCTTGCCATACATATTTGCATCTTTTTGCAAAGTGTAATCAAAATTACTTAACGAACGAATGTTGTATGCTTCCAACAAACATTGAAACAATAAACAGGTGTTCGGGAGGACCCCACCACTTATCCCAATATTGTCCAAAAACTAGTCAATTCTTTATCAATAAAGTCTTTATCTTTTTTCAAAGTGCCATTAAAATTGATTAATGAATGAAATCTGTATGCTCCCAACAAACTTTAAAAACCAAGTGAGAAAAGTCTGCAGTTGTATGGTAGATCCCCCGCCACTTTGATCAATGTGTTCCAAAAGATGATAATTATCTTCTTACACTAATTGAAACCTTTCCATAAGTTTTATCATAATAACTTCATTATTGTAGGCTGTAGTGTGCATAAAGATACTGTAAAAACTGCCAACAATTTAAAAAAAAATTTTTTACCGGAAGTAAAAAACCGGAAGTTAGGATGCAGAATTTTTGTAAATCATACTAAATGCTTATGTACAAAGTTTCATCCAATTCGCTTATCAGGTACAGATGTTATTGAGCTTTAAAAAAAAACAGGTGTATGGGACACCCTCCACCACTTTGTTCACTATCGCTCAAAAACTAATTAGTTCTTTGCCATACATGTTTGCATTTTTTTCCAAAGTGTCATCAAAATTGGTTCACAAACGAATGCTGTGTGCTCCCAACAAACATTGAAAAAATGCTGACACAGTAAACATGTGTTCGGGAGACCCCGTACCACTTATCCCAATATTGTCCAAAAACTAATCAGTTCCTTGTCATTTAAGTTTCCATCTTTTTCCAAAGTGTCATTAGAATTGGTTAATGAATGAAATCTGTATGCTCCCAACAAACTTTAAAAACAAAGTGTGAAAAGTCAGCAGTTGTATGGTAAACCCCCCGCCACTTTGATCAATGTATCCCAAAAGATGATAATTATCTTTTTTTTTTTTTTTTTTTTTATAGTTCGGTTAATCACTTAGGTTATACACCTCTAATGCTTTATGCACGTGTTAACGATAGGAAAGGAAAGTTAAAAGGTTACATTTTAAGGACTTGGGATAGGACTGAAGCGATAGTGTTGGTGTACTGCTGATTTAAAGGCTTGGGGATTGTATGTAGCGGGAAAAACATTTTGTGGTAATCGATTCCACCAGTATACGGAACGTGAAATGAAGGAGTTATTATAGCTATATGTTCTCACATATGGGACCTCCAAGGTATGTGTATGGGAATGTAACGATTGTCTAGTGGCTCGTGGATATCTACGCAATGGTGGTATTAAATCATTAACTTCATTAGAGCATTTGCCGTAGTAGTATTTGTAGAATAGTGTAAGAGCTCCAACCACTCTTCTATGATGCAGAGAATCCATACCCGATGTTATCATTGGATCATCAATCAGTTTCAAAGCACGTCTGTGAACTCTGTCAACAAAATCTAAAAGGTTTCTGGTGCTGCAGCCCATAAATGGGAGTCGAATTCAAGGATCGGTCGTATATATGCCTTATAGATTGGAGCGATTTCAGATGGAGAGAAAAAGCTTTTACAGCGACGTAAGAAGCCATGTCGTTGGGATCCCAATTTTGCCACGGAAAGAATATGATCATGCCATTTTAGTTTGTGATTGATGTTAGTACCCAACAACTTAAGCGTAGGCGAGTTTATTATTAGTTGTCTGGAAAATGTTGAATTACAGCTATATAGCGAGGTTTTATGGGACAAAACGCACGACTTCGTCTTCAGAGCATTAAATGTCACAAGATTCCGTTTACCCCAATCCAGAATTAATTCAAGATCTACATCCAAGGATTCAACTATTTTCCTGCGATGGAAATTGGTAGTTAGACTAGATGGCTGTTTTTTAAAAGAATAGGAATGGAAGACAGTGCTGTCGTCGGCAAAGCTATATACTGGGTTTGTGGTGATAGATAACAAATCGTTGATAAAAATTAGAAAAAGGGTTGATGATAGAACCAAACCCTGGGGAACACCGGCTTGAATTGGAAATTTATCCGAAATGGCACCATCCAGCACTACTCTGATAGATCTCTGGGATAAAAAATCTTCTAACCAACAGATCAAGGTCTTACAGACTCCAAATGAAATTAATTTATTGTTAAGAGCCCGATGCTAAACTCTGTCAAACGCGTTGGATATGTCAAGGGAAATAATATGGGACTCACCAAAGTCATGAATTGTTTTACCCCATTTCTCCGTGAGGACTGACATGATGTCACCAGTAGACCGTGTTTTACGAAACCCATATTGGCGGTCGTGGAGAAGATTGTTGTTTTCGAGATAAGCCATTAGTTTATAATTAATAATTTTTTCCATGACTTTAGCAAGTATCGAGGTTAATGCAATGGGACGATAATTTGAAGGGTCAGACAGGTTGCCTTTTTTTGGGACTGGTTGAACTTTAGTCAGTTTCCACATTGATGGATAAACACCCGCGCTTAGGGATAAATGAAAGAGACTAATTAGTGGATAAACCAGGGTATCCGCGCATCGTTTTAGTACAACAGGTGGTATACCGTCCGGACCAGCAGATTTACTAAGATCCACATTAAGCAGTGTTGACCGCAAAATTCTTGGACGAAAGTAAATTTTGTTCATTGTTGATTGAATAGGTGGAATGTACGGCGGATTTATACCGGAATCATCGACAACAGAGTTAGCAGCAAAATTTGCCGCAAGTAGATCTGCCTTCGCTTTGATGTCCGTTACAGGGTTTCCTTGGTTATCCATTAATGATGGAATAGAAGATTTGATAAAGTTATTACCAACCTCTCGGATAAAATTCCAATACGATCGGCTGCCTTTTGTGGCTCGTAAAATTTTACGCTTAGCATTAGAATTGAAAAGAAATTTAGCTTTTTTAAATATACTATGACAGTTGTTTCTAGCCCTGATATAAAGAGATCGACTGCTGGGAGATTTATCACTCTGGTATTTGTCAAACGCCAACATTTTGTTGATTTTAGCTATAGAACATACATCAGAAAACCAGGATTTGGACCCATTTTTCTTTTTCACAATACTGGTTGGAATAAAAATGTTCATTCCCAGTAGAATAATGAACGTGATCAACGCTGTTGCTTGGTTAACATTTTTATTCTGTAGAAATAAACGCCAATCGATTTCGTTGTAAAATTTGTTCAGTTTCTGCCAATTGCATCTATTGTAATGCCAAACCTTTCGAGGAGGGGACAATTTTGTGATAAGCGCTCGAGAACTTATTTCAAAATAGGCAGAAACCACACAGTGATCTGATCTACCAAGAGGAGCATCAACTGAGCAGGTATATTTAGCAGAATGAGTTGTCATGATTGCAACCCTAATTGCAACCCTATTCCATAAGTTTCATCATAATCACTTCACTATTGTAGGCTGTAGTGTGCATAAAGACACTGAAAATACTTCAAAAACGTACAAAAAAAATTTTTTTACCGGAAGTAAAAAACCGGAAGACTACATACTCATGTACCAAGTTTTATCCAATTCGCTTATCAGGTACAGAAGTTATAGAGCTTTCAAAAACACAGGTGCTCCAGGGACCCCCACCACTTTGTTCACTATCGCTCAAAAACTAATCAGTTCTTTGCCATACATGTTTGCATCTTTTCCAAAGTGTCCTCAAAATTCGTTCACGAACGAATGCTGTGTGCTCCCAACAAACATTGAAAAAAGTGTGACACATTAAACAGGTGTTCGGGAGGACCCCCACCACTTATTCCAATATTATCCAAAAACTAATCAGTTCTTTGTTACTTAAGAGTTAAGTCTCCATCTTTTTCCAAAGTGTCATTAAAATAAATTAATGAATGAAATCTGTATGCTCCCAACAAACTTAAAAAACAAAGTGTGAAAAGTCAGCATTTGTATGGTAGACCCCCCACCACTTTGATCAATGTGTCCCAAAACATAATAATTATCTTTTCACACTAATTGGAACCCTATTCCATAAGTTTCATCATAATCACTTCATTATTGTAGGCTGTAGTGTGCATAAAGACACTGAAAAAACTTCAAAAAAGTACAAAAAAAATTTTTTTACCGGAAGTGAAAAACCGGAAGTTGGGATGCAGAACTAATTCAAACCGTACTACATACTCATATACCAAGTTTCATCCAATTCGCTTATCAGGTACAGAAGAAGTGTAAGCTCTATTCAAAAAAACAGGTGCTCCAGGGACCCCCCACCGCTTTGTTCACTATCGCTCAAAAACTAATCAGTTCTTTGTCATACATGTTTGCGTCTTTTTCCAAAGTGTCATCAAAATTCATTCACGAATGAATGTTTTATGCTCCCAACAAACATACAAACTTTGTTGAAAAAACCACATGTTGTATGGTGGACCGCCCAACCCTTCATCCAATGTGCTCCAAAAGCTGATAAAAGCTTCTCATGTTATTTAAAAGCTTTTTGCAACGTTTCATGAAAATCGATCGGTAATTGTAGGCTACAATAGGGATAAACACCTGAGAAAAAAAACTTTTTAGCCGGAAGTGACAAACCGGAAGTTGGTATGCAGAAGTATTGGAAACAGTACTAAAACCTTATATTTATATACTAAGTTTCAATAAGATCATAGCTCGGGATCAGAAGTTATTCAAGATTTAAACTTAGAGGTGTTCGGGAGACCCCCCGCCATTTTGTCCAAATTTAAAATGAATCCAGATCTTTTTTTTTTTCAAGTGAACCTGTATCATTTGCCAAAGTTTCATCAAGATCCTATGCAGAAAACTCACCCAGCCTTTCGGCCTCTCTTGAAACATTCATATGTTTGGTTTTATCGTAATTAATTTTCAGACCAATTTTTCTAGCACCACTCTCAAGCGACTTGAAAGTCTCACTCATAACAGCTTTACTTCGGCCGAGGATGACTACATCATCAGCGTATGCGATCATCTGTACTGAGTTTAATGACAAGATATTGTTGTTGGTCGATAGTTTCTTTTAAAGGCACACAAATGACGGCACACACGGCTTTGCTCATAGCAATACTTGTTGCTGGTCACTTAAGTGGAGAAGATTCTCAACATAAGCGACCCAAGTATCTAAAATATTTCGTCGCCTTAATAATGAAACAACGTATGCTATTTATACGTTGTTTTTATATTATAGGTGCGCTGCATTCCCCATAAGGGTATCTTTGAATTGGCGTTTTTACTTTTTCGAATTATTTTATGACTGGGGGTAAGAATTAATAAATTATAAACTAACGTCCGTGCAAATGCATGCGCACATCAAACTTTAAACTCAAATATCTCGAAACTATACGTTTGCGTATACATCATTTCATTATTAAAGCGACGATTTTTAAGGTCTACTTGTAGCTCCTCATCTTCGTTTTGAATAGCAGTCGATCTAGTTTGAGGTCCCTTCATTAAGGTTTTAACCTGTTGAAAGATGTTACGCGATTGATGTTCCTTATTGAAGCTTTCAATCTCCTCCCACTTTTTCTTCCACCATTCTCTCTTCATTCGTCTACATAGTTTTGTAACGGATTGTCTTACCAGTTTATAGTTCTCCTTCGTGGACCTGATGTTGCGTCCTTGTAGACATTTCAGATAGCAATCTCTTTTGTATGGAATAGCGTCAAGGCATGCTTGATCCATCCACGGCTTCTGGGAGTGATTTTGTGGTCGTCCAAGTATTCCCTCAGCAGCGGTTAAAACAGCATCTTTGAGCAAATACCATGACTTATCGACGTCTCCATTAATGGTTTCTGATTTCTTCAATGTTTCGGTAATGTGGTTTTGATACCTCTCTTCCGTTTCAGCATTCTTTAGTGATGAGCTGTTAAAACGTTTCCGTTGATTGTATTTCGGAATGCTTGGGTTTAGGAAGTGGAACCTTATTTTATCACATACAAGGAAGTGATCACTTCCAATGTATGCACCTCTAAAGGATCGCACATCCAGAAGACTCGAAAAGAAACGTGCTGTAGCTAGCACGTGATCAATTTGATTTCGAGCGTTTCCATTCGGTGAGACCCAAGTCTGTTTATGAATCGATCGGTGCGGAAAGAAAGTACTGGCAATTATCAAATTATTTGATAATGCAAACTCAGTCATTCTCTCATGATTATCATTCGAATTCAAATGCAAACTGTTGGGGCCCACCACATTTCCATATCTCGGGCAGAGATATCGGAGAGATATCTCTCTCTTCCAACCTGCCCATTAAAGTCATAACCTCTTCCAGTGCTATGTAGAAAGTATCCTTCTCGTCGACGGACTTAGCTTCAGTAGGTGCATGCACGGCAATTAGGGAAATATTCTTATATGTACCACGTACACGTAGGTAGCAAATCTCCCCACTGACCGGGATGAATTTCATCACGGCTTCTTGTATGTGTGCACCAACAAGAAAGCCAGTTTCATATTTCCTTCGAAAAGGATGACTACTAAAGTATAGAGAGTGACTATCCAAATCTTGTTTTCCTTTTATTGGCTGTCTAATTTCTTGCAGAGCTATGATATCCATCTCAGCCTCGGTTTCTAGACTTATAAGAGCATCAGGAGCGCTCAGGCTGTGCACGTTCCACGTTCCGATTCGGTAGTATGGTCCTTTTTCACGTCCTGTTTTTGTCCGGGTCTGTTATTCTTTTCTGATTTCCAAATTTAACAAATAATTTTTTTTCCCGGGGTTAGGGGGTTAAGCTTAGGCCCAACCCAAATTGTTGTGAATGGGTGCGTTGTGCGTCTTAAGGTTACCAGAAACAATCTTTTTACACGTTTATATAGCGAGCCACTTGATCCAAGACAGACGCCCGCTTCAAGCCGCCCCTAACATAGAGAACAGACGGTTGAGACGTATTGGTTTTAAGACGCCAGTTCGCCGTGATGTACCATGATTGGCTAAGCAGTTTATACTCTGTTTGTCTCCGGTACACCAACCTAATTCTGTCAGCATTAACCAGGCAGCACGGCGTGGACGTCGAATTTCGGATTTCCCTACCCTACAAGTTTGGTTAAATGTATCAATTTAATTTTTCTTTTCTATGAACTTTGAATTTAGCTTCATTTCGTGAATTTTATGTGTTTTCTAAAATTGTTTAAGCAACCAAAATACTGGAAACATGAATCTTCACAACACTGATAATCAATATATTCAATAAGTGAATGAAAGATTTTTAAGTGTATTATTAATGCTCCTGATGACAAGCTTGCCTTTTTGCATTTAACATTTCATTTTGCTTATCTTACTAGTATAATAGTGATGTGTTGGTCGTGAACGACGGAAGTCAATTGAACGGATCACTTCAGTGAACCACGACCGATCGTTCAGTAATAAAAGAAACGTCATTCGTCGGTCACTAACCTTTTATGTACTTTTGGCATTAGTCTTATGTGCAATGATGAATGAACGTCTTTTAGTATATAATATAATGGCAGCAGTGTTAGTTAACATCATGCAAACTAAAAATACTTTTTTTTTGACAAGTCTTAAACAAAATATATCTTCAGTCTTCTGAATTATGAAAAACTTTGCTTGCACCAATGCAATGAAAATTATGTTGCATGGCATATGTTTTGGTAACTTTTTGTTGTTGAATTTGAACATGATTTCAATAATACACCTCAAATAAACCTTCAATAAAAAGTAATAATACACCTCCAATATCACTTCGTCTTCAAATTTTCATTACGATCATTGTGATATGCGAATTTGTTTTTCTCCTCTCAAACATTTATTCATTATAATATTCAACCACTTCGCATAAGAAAGTGTCCTGAAAAAATGTATCTAACTAATCGTGCAGATTTTCATAACAACATAAAAAACCAGTACACATTTAAAAATTATAAAAATATACGCACTTTATCTAACAATGAACATTGAACAGGAAAAATTTTCAAACCTTTACTTATATGAAAATAACACTAACAATAACACAAAACTAATAACCAATCCAATGGAACAAAACCAAACTAGCAATACCATATACTTTTATACATTATACATTTATTAAAATCATAAATACATGCAATTTTCATTTTGACGATCGATTAAAAGAAATTAAATGCATACAATTACAAAACGATAAGTTTAAAAAAATATTCTAACGAAACATTTATCATAAAGAACAAAAACCTGAACGGTTCGAATTTACTAATAAGCTAAACAACACGCCTACCAGAAAAAATTAATCATAAAGAACAACTGAACTAACTGAACGAGTGAACTAACTGAACGAGTGAACTAACTAAGCAAAACACAAAATGATGAAAATCAAAATAAACAAAATTGTAAGTTCGTTCGAAAATAATAATATTGCTGTTAAGAAGTAAGAATGATTGAACATAAAGAATGAAAAATAAAATGAGATTTTTTTTTGAAGAAAATATAAATAAATGCTATTGAAAAAAAAGAAATGGATTGATTTCATTCATTTTTTACAAACTATGAATTTGGAAATGAAAATGGAAAAAAAATTGATTATGAAGATGATTGTTTGTAATTTGTATATATTAATTATTAATGACTATAAACAAAAAATTTGTTTGTACATATACATATATGTATTTAAATTGTTTTTATTATTATTTTTAATTTTTGTTGGTGGATGTATTGTATTATTTGGTGCCCATTTTGTATCAATACTTAAGTTGCTGTTGGTCCGTTCTGCTAGTTTTTCAGTGTTTACATACTGTTTAAGATAGGTCAAATCATGGAATAAATTATTTTCCATTTCGGTAATTTCGTTCATATCAAAATATTTACGAACACATTGAGATGTTTTTTTCGATTCGATGCCGCTCCATTTAACATCACTAATGAGTTACATAATTTATTTAAAATGACAAATCTCTGAAAATTGAGTGCTTCAAAGCTATCAATATTCCACACAATTGGAGTAAAAACTTATGACATGGCCAATAAACGATTTTATTGGAGTTACAGCCCCAGGAGAAAGGAATTCGTGGTCGGCTCATGCTTGACACTTCACAATGAGATCACGTATATCTTCTGAAACTACCACTGCAGTCTTTTTCTTATTCAGCACGTTTTACAGCGTTATGAAAGACGGAGGCTTGATTATGTAGAAAGAAAAGCCAAAGTCCAGACTTCTCATCTTAAAAAAAACTTGAACTGTGCTTAGCATTTTTTACAACACCACCATAGCTCTTTATTGCAAGCACCTCTGTTTTAAGTTCAAAAAACTTTTACATGGTTTTTCATAAGCTCAACCATCGATCAACCGAGTCAACTGTGTCTAAAACATTTATTTGTCATCAGAAAGTAAAATAGTTATATATTATTATATCAGTCAAATTTATTTAGTTGCTCATACCTGATTTCAACGATAATGGTTACCATCGATGTATCTCTGCGTAACTTAGAGCCCAGTCCTTTTCTACCAAAATCGGTTCATTTGCTTTTGGCAAAGTGGTTTCAAAAAATCTGTTTTGTGCTTAGTGGTTTCAAAAAATCTATAAATTGTCTCTTGCAAATATCATAATCATTCAGATTTCTATCAAGGTTATTAAATTACCATTGGGTTAGACGTGATGCGTCAGCCATAATGAGATTTATAATGAGATTTATATAAACAATTGCTTTATTATTAAACAAATGCTGATTTTTTAACTGACCGAATGTTAGTTAGATAATTTGTTGTTTTTTAGATAATTTTTGATATCAACATTTGGTAATCTTCACGTTTCAAGACCTGTCAAGACAAATTATTCTAGTTTGCAGTTTATAGGTGTGTCTAGTGTGTATGTTTGTGTGTATTGTGTATATATGTGTGTGTAATCCTAAATAAATGTCAGTTATTATAATTGAAGTATCGTATAAATAAATAAATTTTAGTAATGCGTATGTTTGGCGCTAAAACTCCCAACTCCTACTCCCGAGCATCACATTTTTTCTAATTTTTCTCTTAATTTTGATTTATGTTCTAGTAAACACATTTTTGGTCCAGTTAAATCATATTATTTGAACTCACAGTCCCAAAATAGACCGTATAGTATGTTTGGTTTGTCGGTATACCTTATCCAAGTGTCTTGTCAACTTGTTAGTTTTTAACTTTTAGGGAAGTTCTTGGCGTGATCCCTTAGATCACACCCCCATACCACTTGTTTAAGTCTATTTTATTATCCTTAAATAGTTCTTCAATCCATTACAATAAAGGCTCAATAATCTGAAGATTTTATTCAAAATTTCAATAATATACAAAAAATCGGATTTTCGAGCATTATAATTAAATATTTTTTTCATTTTGCTTCAGTTTAATGTTTATTGCAGTCGTGTTAAATTTGAGTGTAGCAACTGAAACAACTGAAAAATTGTATGCAATTGTGGTTATTTTTTCAGTTGTTTCAGACAAATCGAACGCACCTTAAATTTTAAAACTTTAACTGAAAAGAGCTAAAATATGTATGTGGAACATAATTTTGGCAACATCGTAAAAAAAAAAAAAATATAATCGTATAACCTAAAAAGGAAAATTAGAGTCAGTCGTTAAACTCAACTCGTGCGCATTACACCTCTTTAACATTTACAAGATATTGAATTTCGTTAAAAATAAAATATTGTTTAACATTAAATATAATTGTTATTTTATTAAATGGTGTAAAATCCTACAAAATTTGGGGCTCTGCCGAAATAAATTATAATAAAAAGTGAAATAAATATTTCGCGTCGGTGGCGTCGCGTTTTTATTTTATTCTCCACGTTTTTCTATGAAGACAATAAACATTAAAAACATTAACTTAAAGATGTTGGGAAGTTGCGAACAATAAAATCAAATAATGTGACATTTTAAAAAGTATATAATGTGAAATGAATTAAAATTAAAAAAAAAAAGAAGAACAGCAGCCATATTAAAAAAAAAATAAATTTATTAATACGAAAACTTTAAATTATAGAAATATTTTCTTCTAAGCGATTCAAACGCCTACCTGTAAAATAGTGATCGTATTTGGAAGTAAAATAATTTTAAAAGATTTTAAGTGCAGTCGACATTCAAAAGTCACAATTGTCAAACTAAAAATTGGTTTGCGAATATTTTTATGTTGTGATTTATTTCAAATCAAAAATTTTATCACATTGAATTAAACCGAATAAGTTTGAAAAACATTTAGTGTTTTAAGTTGACCAAGACTTAAAATGAAAAGTTAAATAGCGTACAACTTAAAGAGCAGTTGAAGAAACGGAGTTTGAGTGTTGTAGGAAACGAAAAGTAGTTGATCGAGCGATTGAGGAAATATTTAACTGAGAACGGAGAAGAACTTTCAGATAAAGAACTAACAGAAACAGATGGTTTAAATGACTCGCCAAATAGCAGTAATACCAATTTAAATTCAACAATTAAAGCAAATATAAACCAAAACGATTATGACAGCGATAACAATAGTGTCAGTGATGATGAATTTGATGAAAATTTTTTAAATTTAATGAAAAAATATAAGAGGTTACAGAAAAAAAGTTTTAGTTTAACAATTGGAAAAACCAGTAACGAGAATGGTAACGATTCCATCGAAGTAAAAAATGAGAAGAAGCACGGTGGAACTGGATATAGCAGTAATAGAATTTTGAAAAATGAAGTGCGTGAAAGTGACATTGAATATAAAACTGAGCAACATGATCACAACACAGAAAGAAGTGGAAACATGTTTAGCTTCAAAGACGTAGAAGAAAGCCTCACAAAGTTTAGTGGTGAAGATAATTGGTCGGTTGAAAATTGGTTGGACGATTTCGAAAATGAGTTCTGAGTTATTAAATTGGAATGATAAATGCAAATATGTGTGTGCTATGAGGTTATTAATTGGAACAGCTTAGTTGTATGTGAATTTCGAGAAATCCATCGTTAACTGGATAACATTGAAAGAGAAACTGAAGTCCGAATTGAAAATAAAAATAAATAGTGCAACCATACATTCTCAACTAGCAAGAAAAAAGAAAAAAAGTACAGAGACAAGTAGGCAACACTTGTTCTCTATGATCGAAGTTGCTAGTCAAGGAGGAAGCAATAGTGCAATATGTTATTAATGGTATACCAGATAGTGAGACCAACAAAATGATATTGTATGGTGCAACCATGGCTGAAAAGTTAAAAGATCTACTTGAACAATATGATAGAATCAAGAAGAAGATGGAATACCGTACTAAACCAAGTTTCAACTCGGAAAATAAATTTAATAATTCAGGAAATTCACAAAAAAAAAATTGCTTTAATTGTGGATCCATAGAGCATATTTCTTTCAGGTGTCCAGAAAAAGCAAAAGGTCCAAAGGGTTTTAAAAGTGACAAATATGGACATATATCACCCAAATGTACTAACCAAACGAAACCAAAAGTTTATTCGAGTTGTATAGCTCAAAATGTAGATGATGATAAAAATATGTGCGTTGAATTGGTTCGATGTCCGTTAAAACATTGGTACTGGTAGTGATGCAAGTTTGCCGAGAAACGATATTTTTGTACAGCTGGGTAGTCCTGAATTAAGAAAATCTACTAAAACCTTTTATGGATTAGGAGGTAGACAAATAATACCTATCGGAATTTTAAGTACTGAACTAAGAATTGATCAAGATTTATTTGATATTGATTTTTATGTTGTAGGTGAAGAGTCAATGTCCGTTAAGGCATTAATAGGCCATGATTTTTTAAAACAGACTAATTTTTTAATAAATTCGAATAGATTTGTAATCAAAAATAAAACAGTTGATGAAGGTGTTAAAGATAAAAAATTTTTTTAAAAAGACGAAAGAGATGAATTTAAAGAAGATACAGACATTGATAAATTGGAACAAGAAGAAAATAATGAAACTTATGTTTTAAATGAAATATTTAATATTCAAGTGGAAGATCTATTTATAAAAGATGATGTTGATTTAGGTCATATTAAAGATGGTGTAATTAAAGGTGAAGTAATGAAAATTAATACCAGTTATTCAAGAAAAACCGATGTTAATTCTCCAATTAATATGAAAATTATTTTATCTGAAGAAAGTACCTGTAAATGAACATGCAAGACGATTGTCCATTATAGAACAAAAAGAAGTGGACAAACAAATTGCGGAATGGATTTCGGATGGCATTATCCAACCAAGTAATTCCAATTTTGCCAGCGCAATAGTTCTTGTTAATAAAAAAGATGGAACTAAAAGAATATGTTGCGATTATCGTAAGTTAAACAAAAAGATAAGTAAGGATAGGTATCCACTACCTAACATAGAGCAGCAGATAGACAAGTTACAAGCAGCTAGATATTTTACTACGCTAGATTTGAGAAATGGTTTTTTCCATGTACCAGTGGCACCAGAAAGTAGAAAATATACAAGTTTCGTCACAGCCAACGGACAGTACGAATTTTTGAAAGTGCCATTTGGTCTTTGCAATTCATCATCAGTGTTTCAAGGCTTCGTTCATGTCATATTCCAAATTTAATAAGAAAGGGTATCGTATTAACCTACATCGTCGATTTGGTTATTCCTGTCGAAAATATTGAGAAGGCTGTTGAAAATTTTAAAAGCGTTATAAAAGTTGCTGAAGAAAATGGATTAGAAATAAAATTGAAAAAGCGCCAATTTTTGCAAACAAAGATTAATTATTTAGGACACATAATCGAAGAGGGAACAATTAAACCATCGGAGAATAAAACAAAGGCTGTCCTTTTGATCCCTAACCTCGTGGAGGTTGATGCTTTACATACAGAGTAACTGTATGTTCTACTATCTAAGAACTATGTCAGAAAGTAGTCTAACCTGGAGGGTTAGACCTGATTTGTTTAACTGATGCGAGCAGTTCATGAGCTTCAATGCAAAATTGTTTAAACGGAATCATTTTTTTTGTGTTCAGCAAAATACTAAGTGTATCTGATGCTAAACAACCGTCAAATTCATTTTCACGTAAGGACGATTTAAGATCGTTCCTTAAAGTCTCGTAATTAGTGCAATCCAGAAGAACATGTAATACGTATCATCCACATCACATGTTGTGGATAAAGCATTGCCCGTAACATCAACACGCTTCAAGTACTCTCTAAATTTGCCGTGTCCAGTTATAAACTGGACCATAGGACCTGTCAGAGCTACCTTATTCGTGCTTAGAGCAAAAGTTGAATCGCTGATAAAAAAAATACGTATACCTTTCCGTATCTGAGACCTCCCAACGTGCCTTCCATTCATTTATGGTCTCCTGGTGCAGTCTTTTTTACTTGCTTTCTTTCAACTCTGCTGTTTGTGTTGACAGCACGGTTGTATAATATGGGATTGTGCCCGTAATGACCTGAGTCGGGGTTGTAGAAATAGTTCTGTAACCTCGGATCATGCGGAGTAACATCTGAGTAACAGCGCTTAGTAACTGTGCATTATGCTTATCGTTAGTCTGCTCATACCAACCAGCTGAGCAGTACGACATAATAGATTCCACTACGATCTTATAAATAAGATGTAGTATATTTCTATCAAGACCCCACAATTCATGAGATAACCTAGTGAAGCTGTGGAAGAGGGACTTGAATTTCTAGCATATTCGTGTAACATGACTTGACACCCTCATCCTCTCATCCAAGTCAACACCAAGGTATCTGGTTGAGCTGACATTTTGATTGTTTTTCCATTAACCTTAATGGTTGATGGTCAAGCTCTGTCGTACTTGCTCTTTAGCTGTAGCATAAAAGGTTTTTGCTCCGACAAGCTTATTTTGTTTCTTCTGCACCAGGAATAAAAAACATGACTTTAACCGTTGAAATAATTGTAAAATTCTTTCTATTGGGAGCATCACCGCCAACCATCTTGTTTTGCTTGCGCCAAATGGGCGACGAGTCAAACTTATGCAATTTTCAAAATCAAATTTTACTGGAATTTTTTTTAATATCTCATAAAAAATATTGTATGGTAATTGGTGCTAGAAAAACGGAACAATTCGGGACTTTTTTAATATGCCGGGACAATTTCCGGGACATTTTCAATACGGGACGGCAGACTTAAATCCGGAGAATCCGGGGCGGTTGGTCACTCTTACTATATATTAAACTTAAAGCAATTAAAAGGTACACAATTCACAAAGTTTTAAAAAAAAAACGGAGGTACACGAATCAAATTTCCTGCTGTTCAGTTTGGCAGTTTGATGTTAAATAATTACAGAGCATAATTTTAAATAGCATTTGCAATACATGGAATAAATTTTATCAAATCGATAAAATTTTTGTAAAAGTTCAATAAAATATCATCAAAATAATTAAATTCAATACCAAAGGTGGTTAAATTGATTACCAGCTCTTAATTTGAGTAAAAAGTTTCTATAAAATTGAGAAAAATTTGATCACAACGTAATAACAAAATTTGGCAGAACATTTATTTATTTTGAGAAAATATTTCACATTTTGATGAAAATTTTAATGTTTTTGACTTACAACACTACAAACTCAAGTGTTTTATTTTAAAACACTTAAAGTGTTTAAATGCTTGTAGTCACTTTTTAAACATTTTAAAGTGTTTTATTTGATTAAACTACTTTAAGCGTTTAATACTAAAACACTTTAAGCGTTTAGTTTTAAAACATTTAATTTGTTTTGCATATAAAACATATTAAACGTTTTAATGTGTTTTAGATAAAATACATAAATAGATAAATAGTAAATATTGGTCCTTACCAAACTTATATGCAGTGCAACATACCAACATACTAACTATAATGACAAAATTGAAATATTTATATTTTTTAAGATTAAATACATTGATTATATTGGATAAATCGAATGCATTGAATAATTGCCATGCGAAAATAAAATATAATTTCATTATTTTGCACAAATTACTCTAAAAACTGAAGTAAAATGCGATGCTGTTGAAAATGCAGTCCGTTTATTACAGTAATGTTCTATAAATACTGGCCGTTTGGAATATTCTTGGATCGCTATTTACGTCACTTGGATCGCTACGTTATCGCTATTTAATGATGATAAATACTACAGTTATAATCGATGGCGAACAAATTGAAAAAGTTGAACAGTATAAATATCTAGGGGTTATGATAGATGATCGTTTAGAATTTAAAGACCATTTAGATTATATAACCAAGAAATTGAATAAAAAACTGGGTTTATTCAAACGAATAAGTAAAAATCTGAACACTGATAGTAAAATAATATTTTACAAATCTTTAGTCTCGCCTCATATTGATTATTGCTCTTCTATATTATTTATTTTGAATAAAAATCAAATTTCCAAATTGCAAAAAATACAGAATAAATTCATGCGGTCAATATTAAAAGTTGATAAACGAACACATATCGTTGATATGTTGGACAAATTAAAATGGCAATCCATCAATCAAAGATTGCATTTCCAAACGCTAAAAATGATTTTCCGGATGATCAAAGGCGAATTACCAACGTATCTTGATAATATTCTTATATCAAACAGAAGTATACATGATTATAGTACGAGAAATGACCATTATCGATTGCCACAATATAGTAAAGCATGTTCACAGCAATCATTACGTTTTAAAGGTATAAAATTATTCAACGATATACAAGATTTTTATAGAAATTGTGATCTGAAAACACTAAACTTAAAAGAATTTTCGAAACTAGTAAGTTATTACATAAAAGACGTCATTGAAATATAAAAAACTAATAACATAAAATAGTAAAAATTGTATTATATATATATATATATTTATTAATCAATTTATTATAATTGTATTATATTTATATGTATTGAATTTATATTTATATTTTTTTATATTTATTTTTTTATAATTATTTATTCATTTATGTTGTAAAAATGTCATTTTTTTGGCAAATAAATAAATAAATCAAATCAAATCAAATCAATTCTATATTTCGATTCCTTCTGTTTTTTCAGAATTAATAAACAAAAACATGGGTACACAGTTTAAGAAAATACTGCAATTTTTAATACAAGCTTTGCTATATATGGCTTATGTAAAGCAAGTTATTATTAAATTGCGAAGCATATGTTGCATTAAAACTAATTCTAATGCAAAACTACCAATTTTAGTACAACTCTAACATCATAATTTATTTTGTATAGAAATGGTAGAAGTTTGAAAACAACTTGGTAGGCTAGAAGTTTGAAAACAACTTGCTTATGGGAGGACCATTAAATTTATCTTTAAATCAAGCTTTGCATTGTTTTATTAATGGAAACTTCCGTAGGACCTTTATGTTTAGCAATTTCCATTACATATTCAGCTTCTTTTTAACTGCGAAAAACGTATAGAACAATACTTTTTTACTATGACAATTGGCAGAAAGCTATTTCATATTTTGCTTATGATCGGGGAATCAACTTTATTTAGAATTATTATTAATTATGTATTAATAATTCAGTGAAACTTGCTGGAATACGACAGCTCTACAGTTTAATATTTGAATCGTAAAATGATGAGTCGCTAACATTGCTCTGATATAACGTGATGTACGTTTGTTGACTTATGTAGAAACAATTTGATTTTGAGCAGCCTCAGTCATCTATAATATGGTTGTTTAAAATTGTCAAATAATCTAATTGCTACGCGTTAGTAATTAAATTCATTAGCAAGATTTTCCATCGGAGTGAAGTTTTATCACAAATAATTTACTAAATTAATTGTGGATTATGTGTCAATAGACACAAGTGAAGACTAGTCATCTTCTTCTCGCCGATACGAGCTTGTTATTCAATACAAGTATGTCTAGAGTAAAACAAAACGGTGATCACTAGAGAAACTAATTGACTAAATCTGAATTTATTAAATATATGTTTATGTAAATTTTTTGTTTTCTTATACTTCGCTAGAAATGTAACCTAATTTTTGGTTTACATTAGCGTTGACATTTTTTGGTAGTTTATCTAGTCGACCCTGATGAGAATGATAAACTTTTTTAAAGTTTAAAATTTTCTCATTAGTTCAAAACCAGATCGGTCGAAAATTGTACGGATTGCAAAAAGTTTGATAATTTGCACCATAATTTTTTATATTCAATATTATTTTAAATTTCTACTCCTAGAAGTCTTACATATTCTTTCTCCACAATATCTTTGAAATCAAACTATATAATGAAAACGGTGTTGATAATCAAAAAACATAACTAACCCTTGCTTTGCTTGCATTGAATCGAAGTTATTGAATTTGGAAGTGATTGATTGAAAAAAAATGAAAAATTATAAAAAAAATTGTATAACAAAAATTTTGAAGGATAAATTTATTGAAATATTGATTTGAAGGATTTAATTTTGAACATAATGAATTTACTTAGGCGCCAAGATTTTTTTATTTGATATAAAATCACTCACTTAAACGAATAAAACCAAAAAGAGTTGTATATCAGCCCCGGGGTCCAAAATACAGCCCTTGGAAAAATGCAAATTTCGTTCCTACTCCCTGTACATGTTCTTTTTAAAAACAATTAGATATCTATTATCAAAATATAAAGATAAAGTTGTTGGGAATGCTTTTTATTAATTTTCCAAAACAATATTTTCAAATTTAAAAGATCATATTCCAAAGTGCCTGCAAAGTAATTTGGTACATAACTTTCTTTTAGAAGGTAACGTTTGAATACAATATTAGATTGACAAAACCTTTTTTTTGACGTGTAATCAAAAAATTTTGTCAACATAATCAACATATTAATAATAGTATAGACATAATAACGTTATCAAAACATTTACATGATGATAATCATAATTTTTTTTTGAAGATGAAATTATTCTGAAAATGAAAACCAATTAAAGAAATGTTATATACTATGGGGTATCCCGCGGGCTCCGCAACTATAATTTTAAAACACTACTTTATCGAAAAATTTAAATGCCGTAAATGGAATTTTTATGAATAAAAGGAATAATGTTAAGGTACTATAAAAAAAATAGCCAAAAACCTCGAACCCTGAACCCCTTGAACCGCGAACCGCGAACCTTTCTCACAACCCTCAACATCGACAATGACAACGAAACGTTTTTTATGTGCTAGAATACATTTTACATATTATGCTCAATGTATTCCATAAGCAAATTAAAAAATTTAAATTGTAGTACAATGAAAAATTTCATTGACAATTCTTAAAATTATTGGAAGGTGTGTTTGGTATACTTTGGTATACTAATCCTTTGAAAATTTTGAGATTTTTTTCTCATGTAGCGCGTTTGAGGTGAATACTGGAAAAGAAAAATTGACCAATACTATAATTTAATTGAAGAAAGCATTTTACGAAATATTGTGACAAAAAGTGAGGAAATAGACCTTTAATTATGTATAGTAGAATTTTTTTACAAACGAATACAAAAATTGGCTGTTCTGTACATATTGCGATATGCGCATGTGCGGAATTCAGTGTCTCGAATTAAAATATTAAAAAAACTTTTGAAGTCCCATGAAATGGACAAAAAAACGCATAAAATTAATAAATTACTATTGAAGTTCAAACAATTATAATATAAAACCAAAAACTATAGTAAAAATATTAATGATTTTGTAGGTAAATAACAAAATTATCATAATTAAAAATAATTATAATAAAAATAACGACGCCTATGTAAAAAAATATCACAACAAACAAATGGTACGAACTAGGAGTAGAAATTTAACTAATATAATTGTTTTGTAAACAAATTTATCCCAAAATAAATAATGCATCTCGTTTTACTTTTTGTCTCATCTTTTATCTTTTGCTGCGTCCTATCTGTCAAAAATTCGCTGGCAAAAAAGTTCTACTATACCTTCACCGATTTGTTTACTTTTTTCTTTTTTAATAAACATATTATAAAAACCATTTACCAACTTTACTATTTAATGTATCAATTATTCCTTTAAAAATGCTCCACGAAACTTTCGAAATTCTAACTATTTTTCATAATACATATTACAGATCTTGTGACTAATTGAAAATAAAAAAGATTTCATTAAAACAAAAACTATGAATAACTTTAAAAAAATCCCCTGAATGCATTCTAAATTTTATTAAAATTACATATAACTGAATAAAACCTTCGTAATGACGTCACACGATATTTTATGATGAAGTTGTTTATCTGTTTTTGCAAGAGAAATATTCAAATATGTAGTAGTTTTTGTTTTTATTTTATTTCACTGGAAAGAAATTATAGAAAATAACGATCGAAAACCACTATTATATGATTTTTAGCACTGCCTGTCAAATATTTAATTAAATAATATTTATAAATATATAAATATTAAATAATATTTAATTTTCGTTTTAATATCGAAATGATAATAATTTGAACGAAATAGGAAAAGACAGTAGCAATTACTTTAAAAACCTACATTCGATCAATTTAATATTCGTAAAACGAAATATTTATGAGTTTTATTTATTTTTTGAATAAAAAAACAACAATTTTAATGTTATTTAAAAAAAATTTAAATAAAACAATAAAAAACATATACTAAGCCAGGATTAGAACTCGCAACCTTTAGATCGTCAGTCGAACGCGATACCCATATTGCAATATGAACGTTACGCTCGTAGTATAGGGATAGACTCACGGCAATTATATTATGGATAAAGAAACCTTCCAATCTTCTATAAAAATTCAAAACAATTTATAATAATCAAAACTTATAAGCTTCACACCAAAGATTTTTTTACTATTTTTTAAAATACTAAAACACAGCCTACAATTAATTTTTTAAAATAATATAACATTTCTGCTTAAAATAATATAACATTTCTGAAAAAAATTTTACATTTTTGAAAATAAGACGAAAACTGTGCTCTCAAAAATTACAAAAAAACTCTTTTGCACTACAAAAAAAATCACCTTTTATATGACAGGCTAGATCAAAAGCTAGATCAAAAATAATTTTTTTTCAAAATTTCTACTTTAAACCCCCTCCAATGAACATTTGAAATTATAACAACCAAAAAAAGTTTTAGTTTCGATTTAGCAAAATCCTTACACCCATGAATTTTTTTAAATTTTTTCTTTTGTAATGTTCGAAGTTAAGGGGCGGTACCAAAATAATTTTTACATTTTTGAAAATAAATCGAAAACTGTGGTTTCGAAAATTGCAAAAAAAACTTTTTTGCACTACAAAAAAAAATCACCTTTCATATGACACCCCACATGCCATGATCAAAAATAATTTTTTTTTCAAAATTTCTACTTTAAACCGCCTCTAATAAACATTTGATATTATAACAACAACAAAAAAAAGTTTTAGTTTCGATTTTTTTAAATTTTTTCTTTTGTAAAGTTCGAAGTTAACGGGGTTTGGACAAAAAAAAACACTCGTTTTTGATAATAACTCAAAAACTAAGCAGTCGAAAATTCAATAAAAATTTTTTTTGAAATGCTTCCATTTTTTTCGATTTTTTAGACCAAACTCGATTCCTTAAAAAAAACTTTTGTTTTACTATAACCTTATCTATGTCCATAAAATACAGATAAAACCAAATATTTTAAATTTCAAGTTGATAGCACTTATAGTTTGTCAGTAAATTGATTATGTAGAAATTCGGACGGACACCGAAGTCTCACCAATAGGGTACCGTTTTTACTTTTTCAAAGTATGGAACCTAAAGAGTAAAATTCACAATTTTTTATGCAACACGCAAATTTTTTGTATAAATTGAATTAAATTATTGCAAATCAAAAAAATATTATCTGACAAACCACAGAATTATTTGGGCTACAAATTATTTTTATATTTTATGGAAAAAATTGAAGTTTTATTAAAAAAAATTTGTGTGTTGCATATTTATAAACAAACAAGTGCAACAATTTACTAACCTAAGAAACATCTACATTTAATACACTTTCACCTTCTTTTTTCCACTAACTAAATTCATACTAAGTTTACACCAGTATCTAATTTGCTACGAATCAAATTTGCTAGCCATTTTCACCATCATACTTTTTAAATTTGATACGGTGATGTAAACTCTTATTAATTAGGTATGACACATTAATTTTTAGCGCGTCCTTTTCATTGTTAATTTTTTGGTTAGGAAAAAATAATTTCCATATATATTTTTTATAAAAAACTGAAAACATTTATTATATTAATGCTAAAATTTATTTTACCTTTAATTTCAGTAAAAAATCACATCAAACATAAATATATATTTATAAAATAAGTTGGTTTATTTTTATTTTAAATGTCATACCTAATTTTAGTGTTCACACCGTAAAAATAATACCTATTTGCTACGTACCTAATTTGATACGTAGCAAATCATCCTACCAAATATTTGGTACGTACTTTTTTGTTAACTGTTTACATCGACCATAGTCGACCTAATAAGTATAGTATGTACCTATTAGATCCTGGTGTAAACTTAGTATTAATTAAATTTTCAATCACTACTACAATATAAAGAATTTTTTCTTAGATTATTTGAACATCAGACTCTTTTTGTTCTGATTGAAAAAAATACACTTTTTACACCCTTGCTATGCACAAAACACTTTTTTTATTCTTATTAAATATTTTTTTTTAAATAAAAATTAAACGTAAATGCACTGTAATATTTTTTCAACGTTATTTATACATAATTAACGCTTATACATAATTAACATTTAATTATGTATAAGCAAATTTTAAAAATTTATTAATATATTGAATACAATAAACGAAATGATTTGACAAAACGAAACTTGTTAGAATGAACATATGATTTATATTTTTTCTGTTTACATTTGGCAAAAAACGTTCCAAGAAATAGAAAGATAAAGGTTCGTTCGTAAACACCAAATCGCTAGCTTATTTTCCTATTTTGACGTTTGTGGCTGGAAATGGTCGTTCTTAAACTATTTCTTGCCTATTTAAGCAAGCGATTTGACAGATAAAGTTGTTCGGAAACTCCATTTCTATTCCAAAATAGGCGATTCAATCGCCAATTTTGGACTCGCTGTTTTTGAGATCCTAAATAAGAACTGAGATCCAAAAGTGACATTTGCGGTTTTTGTTTGATTTTATTCAAAACAAATGCAATATTATTATTAAAAATATAAATTTTATATTTTATTTTGAGTGTCTCATTTATTTACTAGAAATATGAAAATTGTTTTTTTTTTAAATCTGCATCAATTTTTTAATACAAAAATTAATCAAATAAAAATTCAAAACATAAATCATTTGTTTTTATTTTTCATAATTTGAAATCTGCAAATAATAATTTTTTCACACAAACCAAACATGTTTTGTGTTGTGTTTAGTTTATTTTTCATGTCGTTAAATTATTATAATTATTGTGATAAGTTTTAATACATAATTTTTAATACTTCATATATATATATATATATTTAGGCAACTGGTCGTTCGGAAACAAAATGCCAATTCTTGTTCTTGTTGAAGAACTGATAGCCACGACCCTTGGAATGACAGTTGCCTATTTTAGAAAATAAGCAAGCGATTTGGTGTTTCCGAACGAAACCCTTGTTTCATCTTTTAAGAAAAAAAAATTTCCTAGGTAAGAAAGGTAAGGTAAGAATTAAGATATATAAAACAATTCACAAACTGTAGAATATTGTAGATTTACATTTTTGTATTTAAATGATTTACATCACTACAAACTCAAGTGTTTTATCAAACGTTTTAAAATAAAACATTGAAGTGTGTTTTTAAATCTATGTGTTTCAATTCTAAACATTTGAAGTGTTTAGTGCCACTACGTTAAACATTTCAAGCGTTTAACACAATTATTTTAAACACCTAAATGTTTCGTTTTAAAACGTTTCATATGTTTTAGCAAAACCATTATTTTAGCCGCTTTATATTAAAACGTTTTACCATCTACAAAGCGTTTAAATAACGATCAAATGTTTTAAAATAACTCACTTATGAGGAATTAAAGCATTTTAATAAAACAAAACGGTTATCTATAAAACGCTTTTATTAAACACAATACTTTAAATAAATTTATTTAAATTTCAATGTACTTATATATACTTAAAATAATATACAAATTAATAAATTGATAAATTTAAACTTTAAATATATCAATGTACACGTGTTACTGTAAATAGATTTGTACTAATCTAATTACAATACATAATTGTTTTAAGAAATTTGTTTTCTTAAAAGATGAAACAGTAAATTGGATGCGTATGTTGTCCTTAAAAAAGAGATTCATTTTTGTCTTATTCGTACAAAGGCACTTTCGTATTTATCTGTATATCTCTATCTCGGGACATCTTTTACTAAAGGCAAACCGATAAATAAATAAAACGTGTTGATTCTAACAAGTTTCGTTTTCAATTCATTTCCTTGTTGCTTGTTTTGTTGTGAAATTTGTCATATTCTATATTCATAAATTTTTAAAATTTCTAATAATTTTTTATTCTAAACAAAATTAAACAATGTATTTAATATGATTAAAAACGTGTTTTGTACATTGCAATGGCGTACAAAGTGTGTTATGTTTCATTCAGAAGAAAAATTCAATATTCAAATAATTGAACAAAAAATTCGTGTTGTCGTGATAGTGGTTTAAACAAATAAATCGAAAATAAAGATATTGTAATTAAAAAAAAAGATACTGATAAAGATTTGTGGATCGACGTAGAAGAAAGTGAAACTATAAGTGATAAAGACAAAATTTAAATGAAAAGTTAATAGAAAACAAAAGTAAAAGTGTATCAAATGAAGATGTTGCAAAGGATAGTAAATTATTTACACTTGCTTGTTTATAAATAGGCAACACACAAAAATTTTTTTATTCGCCTATATACATATTAAAGTGCTACTTTATTACTGTGATTTGCGGCCTTAAAGTGTCACCTTTTAACCATATTTTTGTTGACATAGCTACGTCCAAAAAAGTAAAAAATATTTGTATTTGTTTAAATTCTATAAAAAATAGAAATTTTTATCAAAGCAACCCTTAAATTCAAAATTTCATAATCCAATTAAAATAGTTGTTATCATTTGTTGTCATAGTTATACAATAATTTGGAAAAAATAAAAAAATATTTTGTCAAAGGTAACTCAAAGGTTTCACATATTTTTATTTAAACATTTATGCAAATTTTTAATTTTAATTTAGAATAAACATTTTTTTTAAATATTTTGCTGGCGGCGAGTAAAAAATAGTATATGATGCACGGACGTAAGCTATTTTGGACTTAATGTGGGTGCAAATCTCGGCTAGCGCCTCGATACGCTAGCGCAAACTCTACATACATCCAAAATATTTAGCTTTACGTCCTAGCATCATAATGTACCATTTAATAAAACTACAATTTTTTTCATAAAAACCAAAAATAATTTGTAGCCCATAATAAATCTGTGGTTCGATTCGCTTAGATATTTACTGCGGTCTGAAAGGCCTAAATCTTACATTCTCGAGCCAAAAATGAAATTTCCCCCACTTTTTTTGGCATTTCTCGACGTTTTAGGACTGATTCTAAAAAAGCAAATGTATGTCTGTCTTCCGGCCGGCCGTCACAACCTACGAAATCTACAAAACCACTAGACGGATTTCAAAAATTTTTTTTTCTATAAATAGGTTTACTCAATGGAAAGAGCCGAAAGGAAGATATGATCGATAACTGTACCGGTAGTGTGTCAAAAAATCGTCAAGTGTGTCAAAACAAGGAAATTTGCATATTTTTTGCTTAAAAAACGTTCATTTTAAGTGATTACGAGTAGGAACATTGAATTTGAAGTAATCTTGATGGCCGGGATTGGTATGTGGGACCAAGGTCTAGATTATTGCATTATAAGTTATCAAAAAAATGTTGTCAAGTGTGTCAAAAGAAAGATTTTTATTTATTTTTTTACCCAATTTTTTGGAAAAAAATAATATTAATTATTTGTTTGACATGAAATTTTATTCTTATTATTGAGAATTATGGCATCATAAGTTTGTCAAAAAAATGTTGTCAAGTGGGTCAAAAGAAAGATTTTTATTAATCTTTTTACCCAATTTTTTGGGCAAAAATAAAATTTATTATTTGTTTGATATGAAATTTTAATATTATTAAATCTGATGCCCAAGTTTGGGACAAAAACAATAAATTTAATATTATTATTGAGAATTATCATTATAAGTTTGTCAAAAAATTGTTGTCAAGTGTGTCAAAAGATTTTTATTTATTTTTTTACCCAATTTTTCGGAAAAAAATAGAATTAATTATTTGTTTGACATGAAATTTTATTATTACTATTGAGAATTATGGTATTATAAGTTTGTAAAAAAAATGTTGTCAAGTGTGTCAAAAGAAAGATTTTTATTTATCTTTTTGCCCAATTTTTTGGAAAAAAATAAAATTAATTATTTGTTTGACATGAAATTTTAATATTATTTTTGAGAATTATGGCATTATCAGTTTGTCAAAAAAAATGTTGTCAGGTGTGTCAAAAGAAAGATTTTTTATTTTTTTACCCAAATTTTTGTAAAAAATAAAATTAGTTATTTGTTTGATATGAAATTTTATTATTATTATTGAGAATTATGGCATCATATGTTTGTCAAAAAAATGTTGTCAAGTGTGTCAAAAGAAAGATTTTTATTTATTTTTTACCCAGTTTTTTGGAAAAATAAAATTAATTATTTGTACGACATGAAATTTTATTATTATTATTGAGAATTATAAGTTAGTCAAAAAAATAATGTCAAGTGTGTCAAAAGAATGATTTTCATTTATTTTTTTTTAGAAAAATATAAAATTAGTTATTTGTATGAAATAAAATGTATAATGAACATCAAATTATTATTATTGAGAATTTTATTGCATTATAAGTTTGTCAAAAAAATATTGTCAAGTGTCAAAAAATGATTTCATTTATTTTTTTAGATATGTTTTTGAAAAAAAAATTAGCTGTTTGCTTACGTATATATAATTGAACATGGGAATTTTTGAATTTGTTACTGTTTTTGAAAAATTTTGGAATTTCGGAAAAGTCAATTTTTGGAATATGTTTAGAATTTTGAATTTTTGATTTTATTATAATTTATATAATTTTGGAAAAAGTTTCAATTTTTGATATTGTTATAATTTTTGCAATATTTTTAGAATTTTGGAAAAAGTTTGAATTTTTCAATTTTTAAGAATTTTTAGAATATTATTAGAATTTAGAAATCAAATATTTAGATTTTGTTATAATTTTTGGAATATTTTTAGAATTTTGAAAAAAAAATTTTTGAATTTTATATATATATTTAGAATTTCGAAAAAAGTTTCAATTTTTGGTTTTGTAAGAATTTTTGAAATATTTTTAGAATTTTGAAAAATTTTAAATATTTGATTTTATTTTAATTTTGGAAAAAGTTTCAATTTTTGATATTGTTATAATTTTTGCAATATTTTTAGAATTTTGGAAACAGTTTAAATTTTTCAATTTTTAAGAATTTTTGGAATATTATTAAAATTTGGAAAAAGTTTAAATTTTTGATTTTATTCAAATTTTTGGAATATTTTTAGAATTTTGAAAAAAATAGAATATCTGAATTTTATATATATGTTTAGAATTTTGAAAAAAAGTCAATTTTTGATTTTGTAAGAATTTTTGAAATATTTTTGGAATTTTGAAAAATTTTAAATTTTTGATTTTATTATAATTTTTATAATTTTGGAAAAAGTTACAAATTTTGATTTTGTTCTAATGTATGCAATATTTTTAAAGTTTTTGGAAAAAGTTTTAATCTTTGATTTTGTAATAATTTTTGAAATATTTTTAGAATTTTGTTTGAAAAAAGTTTGAATTTTTGATTTTATTTAATTTTTGCAATATTTTGGAAATTTTGAAAGAAATATGAATTTGTGATTTTGAAATATTTTCTCGAAACGGTAAATGTAGAGGTTTTGAGTAGTTTGCTGATTGTATAATCTTTTCACTAAATTATGTTAATTTATGATCTGTTATAATTTTCCGGCAACGTATTGATGTTTCGTGTAAGTTTTGTAATACATATCTAAACAGAGATTAAAAATACATGTACTTTAACAAAAAGTTATGTTTGATATACATCGCTGCCCATAACTAAAAACCATGTCCTCATAAAAGTTTTTTGCCGAAAACTATGTCAAAATCCTTAACCCAGACTGAAGTCTTGAGATATCAAGAGCTGTGAGAGCTGTGAGATTTCAGCCCCTGCATATTTTTTTAGTGTGCAATAATTGAATTGAAATTATACCAAAAATTTGCGTATAAACATATTGTGAAGTTCATTCATTTTTTATTGGAGTGTAGTTTAACCATAATCCTAAATTGTTAATGGGGTCTATTTTTACTGAATACCATGTTATTTTTTATTTAATTTTTGTAATTATTTATTGATTATAGTATGTCATTATTAAGTAAGTTTATTATTTTATGAAAAACACATTAAAACATTTAATGTGTTTTATGCAAAACGCATTAAATGTTTTAATACTATACGCTTAAAGTGTTTTAGTATTAAACGCTTAAAATAGTTTAATTAAATAAAACACTTTGAAATGTTTAAAAAGTGACTACAAGCATTTAAACACTTTAAGTGTTTTAAAATAAAACATTTGAGTTTGTAGTGATCCCGCGATTTTTGCTATTTTAATAGTATTGAAATAATGTGGACCTCTGAAATCATATTTTGGTTGTTTTGGGCAATGTAAAATGATTTGAAGGCATCTAGTTTTCATATCTGTCTAATATTTTTTACAAGTTTAGACTTGTAGGTATCAATTTGATGATGTGTTCTATCATTTTTTGGATTAAGTAACTCCAATGTGTCATGTTCAAGTATATGTACTTTAAATTCATTTTACATTCACTTAAAATTCACTTTAAATTCACTTTGAATTAACTTTAAATTCATTTTAAATTAACTTTGAAATAACTTTAAATTCATATTAAGCTCAATTTAAATTCACTTTAAATTCAATTATTTAAAGTGAATTTAAAGCGAATCTAAAGTAAATTTAAAGTGAACTTGAAGCGAATTGAAATTGAATTTAAAGTGAATTTAAAGTGAATTTAAAGTAGATTTAAAGTGAATAAAGTGAATTTAAAGTGAATTTAAAGTGAATTTGAAGTGAATTTAAAGTAAATATATAAGTTTAAATAAATTTATTATGTTTTTATGTTTTTAATAAAAGCGTTTTATAGATAACCGTTTTTTTTATTAAAATGTTTTAATTCCTTGTAAGTGAATTGTTTTAAAACATTTAACCGATATTTAAACGCTTTGCAGATGGTAAAACGTTTTATTATAAAGCAGTTTAAATAATTGTTTTTCTAAAACAGATAAACCGTTTTAAAACGAAACATTTAGATGTTTAAAATAATTGTGTTAAACGCTTGAAGTGTTTAACTTAGAGGCACTAAACACTTCAAATGTTTTAAATTAAAACACATAGATCCAAAAAAACACTTCAACGTTTTATTTTAAAACGTTTGATAAAACACTTGAGTTTGTAGTGAAGTCGTTAATTTTACTACATTTTCTTCAACGAAGTTTTGTAATCGAATAAACGAGAGAAAATTTTTCCGAACTGAAAAACTGTTGCTTTTTGCAATAAATTTAACAAATTTTTATTCAATTTAATAAATTATTTGATTGCTTTGATGAAACTGATTAAAACTGATAAATTTAGTTTGTTGGCATTTTGAAGCAAAATTTTCATCAAATTTACTTTCTGTTTTTTTGAGTGCGTTTGAATTGAAAAATTCAAATTGCTACCTTAGTTACTTGAGCTTAATTGCTCACAATAATCCAGAATAATTTTTAAATAGAGTTTTAAAATTGCATTTAATTTTAAAATAACGTAGCTTAAAGGTTATATCATAAGGAAATATAATATTTTTCTGTTCCATAACGAAATAACGTACCGCAAAAATAAATATAATGCTATAGAAACGAAACGCATAACGTTACGGTTTTTTTTCGTTTTGCAACACTCACAAGGCCAAATAAATCCAAATCATGTTGTAACTCTTTCCAAATTCGTGCTTATTCGCTAACGCTTGCCAAAATATCCGAAAAATGCAAATCATGTCGTAACTGTTTCCAAATTACTGATTGGCTAAGAGTGCATTCATTTGCTTCCAAAGCATTTGCGACAGGTTTTAAAAATTGATAAATGTTCTCCGCCTTTTTTATCAAGTTCATGTGAAGTATTTGGTAAAAAATATTAATATTTGAAATCGAATCCATCATGCCTCAATCATATTCTTTTTCCTGTTTTACACGTTAATCGTTTTGTGTAAACAGTCAAACTGTTGAGATCACTCACTGTCATATAGTGAAAGAATGCAGAAGGATTTCATTGTCCGTACATGGTAAAAACGGAATTCCCAAAAGTTTAAAGAAAGCGTTCGTCAACATCTCAGAACGCATTTAGTTATAGGTAGGTTCCACGTAGGTTCCACGTCTTAAAAGGTATCTATGTGTTCTTGTGACACATGTTGTAAATTCTTTAACACAACACTTTTTATTAAAAAATTAATGGAAAGGAAAATATTATGTCAAGTCAATGAGATGAAATATGTAACCTAATTTTACAAATCTCGCACCGAATCTATAATTTTCTTTTCAGAATTAGGATGTTCCTTTTGATTCACAGTAACGACACATATTTGCCACTTTTTTATTTAGAAATTAAACGAATTGCAAGTACTTCTCCATCGTACGTTTGTCGGTAATCGAATACCAGATCCGCCAGCACTTTTGTACTAATATTAAAAAAAAACAATTTTTCTTCAAAACAATGTTTTTTTGAAAAAAAAACATTTTTTTTAACATTGTTTTATACAGTATTTAAAACAAACCAACTCTGTAGAGGGGAGTAGGGCGTAATTTAGCCTCATCCCGGCTCTGCCTACAGGTCGCGGTACATATACAACAATATTTCTCTTTTTGCCGTGCATGCACCTACTGAAGCTAAGATCGTCGACGAGAAGGATTCATTATGGTTTTTGGAGACATTTATGGGCAGGTTGGAAGAGATATCTCTTATCGAAATGTGGTGGGCCCCAACAGCCAGCATTTGAATTCGAATGATATAATGGTGAGAGAATGACTGAGTTTGCATTATCAAATAATTTGATAATTGCCAGTACTTTTTTTCCGCATCGATCAATTCATAAACAGACTTGGGTCTCACCGAATGGAAATTCTAGAAATTGATCACTTGCTAGCACGTTTCTTTTCTAGTGTTCTGGATGTGCGATCCTTTAGAGGTGCATACATTGGAAGTGATCACTTCCTTGTATGTGCTAAAATAAGGTTCCACTTTTCAAATCCAGGCTTTCTACAATTAAATCAACGGAAACTTTTTAACATCTCATCACTAGAGAATGCTGAAACAGAAGAGAGATATCAAAACCATATTGCCGAGACATTGAAGAAATCAGAAACCATTAATGGAGACGTCGATAAGTCATGGTATTTGCTCAAAGATGCTGTTTTAAGCGCTGCTGAGGGAATACTTGGACGACCACAAAATCACTCCCAGAAGCCATTGATGGTTCAAGCATGTCTTGATGCTATTCGATACAAAAGAGATTGCTATCTGAAATGTCTACAAGGATTTAACATCAGGTCCACGAAGGAGGAACTATAAACTGGCAAAACAAGCCGTTACAAAACTATGTAGACGAATGAAGAGAGAATGGTGGAAGAAAAGTGGGAGGAGATTGAAAGCTTCAATAAGGTACATTAATCGCGTAACATCTTTCAACAGGTTAAAACCTTAAAGAAGCGACCTCACACTAGATCGAATGCTATTCAAAAGGGAGCTACAAGTAGACCTTAAAAATATTTCAATACTTGGGTCGCTTATTTTAAGAATCTTCTCAACTTAAGTGACCAGCAGCAACGGACGACAGGCAAAACTTGTTCATGCGTCAAAGTTACATGTAGACGAACCCACCAAAAAAGAATTCGAAGCAGCGCTGTCAAAAATAAAATGCAATAAAGCACCTGGTATCAACGATATAACATCCCAAATGATTGTACATGGTGGTGAAACTATATACTTTAAATTTTTGAAACTGTTCAAATAATCTGGAGGAATGAAACTAAGCCACAGGACTGGAACTCAGCTATGCTGATACAAATCCATAAACAAGGTAATCGCTTGCAATGTTCAAACTATAGGGGAATTGCTCTACTATTTCGATTTAAGGCAGGCCTATGACTCTCTCGAACGAGCGACTCTATGGTCTGCTCTGATGTTAATGGGAATTCAGGGTAACCTGGTATGACTATGCAAAATAACAGTACAGAACTCTCAATGCTGTGTACGATTAGAGAACGAAATATCACAGTTTTTTTAAGTCGACTGCGGGTTAAGACAAGGTGATACTTTCACTTCTATGCTCTTTAATCTAGCCTTGGAATATGTGTGCCGTCAACAGCAACTACCGATTAACAACAATATCTTGTCAATAAACTCAGTACAGATGATTACGTACGCTGATGATATTGTCATCCTCGGCCGAAAGGAAGCTGTTATGAGTGAGACTTTCAAATCGATTAAGTTTGAGACGTTCATGTGAAGTATTTGGTAAAAAATATTAATATTTGAAATCGAATCCATCATGCCTCAATCATATTCTTTTTCCTGTTTTACACGTTAATCGTTTTGTGTAAACAGTCAAACTGTTGAGATCACTCACTGTCATATAGTGAAAGAATGCAGAAGGATTTCATTGTCCGTACATGGTAAAAACGGAATTCCCAAAAGTTTAAAGAAAGCGTTCGTCAACATCTCAGAACGCATTTAGTTATAGGTAGGTTCCACGTAGGTTCCACGTCTTAAAAGGTATCTATGTGTTCTTGTGACACATGTTGTAAATTCTTTAACACAACACTTTTTATTAAAAAATTAATGTAAAGGAAAATATTATGTCAAGTCAATGAGATGAAATATGTAACCTAATTTTACAAATCTCGCACCGAATCTATAATTTTCTTTTCAGAATTAGGATGTTCCTTTTGATTCACAGTAACGACACATATTTGCCACTTTTTTATTTAGAAATTAAACGAATTGCAAGTACTTCTCCATCGTACGTTTGTCGGTAATCGAATACCAGATCCGCCAGCACTTTTGTACTAATATTAAAAAAAAACAATTTTTCTTCAAAACAATGTTTTTTTGAAAAAAAAACATTTTTTTTAACATTGTTTTATACAGTATTTAAAACAAACCAACTCTGTAGAGGGGAGTAGGGCGTAATTTAGCCTCATCCCGGCTCTGCCTACAGGTCGCGGTACATATACAACAATATTTCTCTTTTTGCCGTGCATGCACCTACTGAAGCTAAGATCGTCGACGAGAAGGATTCATTATGGTTTTTGGAGACATTTATGGGCAGGTTGGAAGAGATATCTCTTATCGAAATGTGGTGGGCCCCAACAGTCAGCATTTGAATTCGAATGATATAATGGTGAGAGAATGACTGAGTTTGCATTATCAAATAATTTGATAATTGCCAGTACTTTTTTTCCGCATCGATCAATTCATAAACAGACTTGGGTCTCACCGAATGGAAATTCTAGAAATTGATCACTTGCTAGCACGTTTCTTTTCTAGTGTTCTGGATGTGCGATCCTTTAGAGGTGCATACATTGGAAGTGATCACTTCCTTGTATGTGCTAAAATAAGGTTCCACTTTTCAAATCCAGGCTTTCTAAAATTAAATCAACGGAAACTTTTTAACATCTCATCACTAGAGAATGCTGAAACAGAAGAGAGATATCAAAACCATATTGCCGAGACATTGAAGAAATCAGAAACCATTAATGGAGACGTCGATAAGTCATGGTATTTGCTCAAAGATGCTGTTTTAAGCGCTGCTGAGGGAATACTTGGACGACCACAAAATCACTCCCAGAAGCCATTGATGGTTCAAGCATGTCTTGATGCTATTCGATACAAAAGAGATTGCTATCTGAAATGTCTACAAGGATTTAACATCAGGTCCACGAAGGAGGAACTATAAACTGGCAAAACAAGCCGTTACAAAACTATGTAGACGAATGAAGAGAGAATGGTGGAAGAAAAGTGGGAGGAGATTGAAAGCTTCAATAAGGTACATTAATCGCGTAACATCTTTCAACAGGTTAAAACCTTAAAGAAGCGACCTCACACTAGATCGAATGCTATTCAAAAGGGAGCTACAAGTAGACCTTAAAAATATTTCAATACTTGGGTCGCTTATTTTAAGAATCTTCCCAACTTAAGTGACCAGCAGCAACGGACGACAGGCAAAACTTGTTCATGCGTCAAAGTTACATGTAGACGAACCCACCAAAAAAGAATTCGAAGCAGCGCTGTCAAAAATAAAATGCAATAAAGCACCTGGTATCAACGATATAACATCCCAAATGATTGTACATGGTGGTGAAACTATATACTTTAAATTTTTGAAACTGTTCAAATAATCTGGAGGAATGAAACTAAGCCACAGGACTGGAACTCAGCTATGCTGATACAAATCCATAAACAAGGTAATCGCTTGCAATGTACAAACTATAGGGGAATTGCTCTACTATTTCGATTTAAGGCAGGCCTATGACTCTCTCGAACGAGCGACTCTATGGTCTGCTCTGATGTTAATGGGAATTCAGGGTAACCTGGTATGACTATGCAAAATAACAGTACAGAACTCTCAATGCTGTGTACGATTAGAGAACGAAATATCACAGTTTTTTTAAGTCGACTCCGGGTTAAGACAAGGTGATACTTTCACTTCTATGCTCTTTAATCTAGCCTTGGAATATGTGTGCCGTCAACAGCAACTACCGATTAACAACAATATCTTGTCAATAAACTCAGTACAGATGATTACGTACGCTGATGATATTGTCATCCTCGGCCGAAAGGAAGCTGTTATGAGTGAGACTTTCAAATCGATTAAGTTTGAGACTAGAAAAATTGGTCTCCATGAATGTTTCAAGAGAGGCTTAGAAGAAAGATTTGATGTGCGGCGATGAACGAATTGATTGAGTTGAATCTTTTAAATATTTAGGATCAAACAATAGCATACTTACAGACCTAAAAGCTCGAATCGCTGCAGGTAATTTTTCTACTCAATTATAACTCATTTTGGATTGCCGTATGTAGCAACACCAAACTCAAGTTATACCTGACGTCGATAAGACCGGTGGTGATGTATGGAGCACAAACGTGGACCCTTACACAAAATGACGAGCCACATTTATCTGTATTTGAGCGTAAGATCCGACGCTTACTATTTAGGTCCACTTAAGACACACGATATAGAGTAAAGAACCCGGTATAACTTTGAGATCAGAGACATTCTTGAGGGTCCAGATATAATAGGTTGTATCCGTTTCAATATATCTACAAAAGTGTGCATAAAATATATCTATTAGTCATACAAATTACGAGACGCTAATAAGCATCGAGAAGATAATGAAATGTTATCGTCGTGTGGAATACAACATTTTTTTCTATAGCAATTGTTAAGGAAGACCAAAAAATGAAGAAAAATCAATGATAAATTTAATTTAAAAGTGTCAGGAAAAAATCAGTTTCACGAAAATATTAGTAGGTGGCTTTGATAACTTTCTGGTTGCTACAGAGTTTTATAAACAAACAAACAAATCAATTTTTTTTGTTTTTTGCAAAAGGTGATTTTGAAAATTAGCTAGTTTGGGCTTGTGAATATGTGCAAAATTACAGAAGAAAAACTGCCTTCTGATGTGGAACAGGAGGCCTCAAAGGCAATTCGTAAATTATTGCCTGAAAAATCGCGGATGGTTATCAAAAAATATACATATGCTTTCAAAAATAGAAAAACTTGAAGAATATCAACAGCAAAATACTTATATGAAAATACTTTATCTACCCTTGCTGTTAAATTAATACTTTATCTACCCTTGATGGTAAAGTGCTACTTTTCCCTCTAATTTTAGTTGATAATAGCACGTTTTAACAGTTGCTATAGAAAAAAAATAATTTTTTGGCATAAACTGTTATAACAAAATTTACAAATATACAAAATTTTACATGCATGGTCATTGATTACATTACGCGATTACATTATTAACCAGGTGAAATTTATAACAGTTTATTAAATTTTTTCATTTGTTATTTTCAAACTATTATATGTAATATATATGGTTTATAAGCCATTGGAACAATGCCTCCATAATTACAGTGATAATAATTTTAAATTTCATCAATAAATAAAAGGTATAAATAGTAAATACATTGATTATAATAATAGTGGGCAATTGTTAAGTTGTGTATGCATTTTAAACTATGTTGAACTTGATATCCTTATCCTCCCTCAAAACCATAAATTATAAAAGAAACAATAAAAGAATTAACTTCATTTTATTATTATTGTTATTTTTTCAGGACTTTCAACAATCATAATAAAAATTGACTTATATTGTTTACAAAACTCGACTTTCATCCCCTCTTTTTTAATTCATTTATTTGTTGAAATAATAGAGATCAATTATGGCCACTTTTTCCAACCCACGGTCACAAATAACTTAAGCCAAGGTTAAAAATATCCTTATATATAATTAATTTGGAAAAACCAGCAACTAATTTGTGAACGAAATTGTTGGATTTCGTTTGATGTTTTAATTCATCAAAAATAAATTCATTAATCCTTTTAGAAAACTGGAAAAAAAATTTTAAATTTTCTTAATGACATTCTAAGAATGTTACTTTGATGAATGGCGAGAAAAGGAAAAGTTTTGTATTAATAGAAAGATATCGAACCCTAGTTGGGATTGAATTCGTTTTGTTATTTTAGGTGAGAGATAATGGTAAGTTACCACAAGATATTAATTAGGAAGTTAATTTTGAACCGTTTATTACTTGAAACGTAATAATTTATTATTTGTCAAACGAGGGTACATGTAAAATAAATAGTTTTTTTATTCTATAGTCGCTGAAATTATTCTCGCAATTGTACTTTTAATATAAGTTTAAGACTAAGTGACTTTATTAGAATCACGATAGAACTGTGATTTGTGTCATAGAATCAAAAATGAAGTTTTTTTACCGAAAGATTTGGGAACTACAAAGGACCCAAAATAATTTTTTTTTGATAAAATGTGTTGTGTAGTAGGAATTACAATACATGTCACAAATTCACATAAAAACATTTTAAAACCTGCAAGGTTCCACAACATGCGTTAGAATCTAAGGTATTGATGAACGCAAATTTCATTTTTTTGTGTTTATATTTATTTTAAAGAATGAATAACTAAACAATAAATCGTATATCACATTATAAAATATGACATGGACCAATATTCCGTGATTAGATAAAGGAAATAAAAATAAAGTAAAAGGGTAAAAAGAAAACATTTTTAGAAAAATTTGCACGAACACAATTAAAATTGGGTTGCCAATAATCCAGTTAGAGGAATATTTTTTGATCATGGGACGCACTATTTTCCTCAATGATTAAAAACCACATATAGAGTTAGAAGGCTCGATTCTTAGAGCAAGTAATACCGTACCATCGCATCGAGGAATATTCCATAACCAGTATTGAGTTTGCTTCCGTTGACTGAATTCAGTTCAGCCGCCAGCACCGATAAGATATCACCTATTGGCTTGTGATATCTCACTGCTATTGCCAGTGATATGCGATATCTCCCGTTAGCACGTACTTCAATGCCATGGACTGGACGAAGTGCGGGGGGTTGTCACATCCCTAGATCAAAAATTTAAAAAAATTAAAATTATCAAAATTTGATCCATCCATGCCTAAAAGTTGCCATCAACGCAGCTGTTTTTTGTAACTTCTATCATTAAAACATTATGCAAAATCTTACGTAATCAGTTAGTTGTAATATAAAACACAACTTTGTTCCGCAATTATGTGTATCACTGCATAAATTAAATATTTAATTTATTACATTGCCATACTTATGTATGACATTGAATTTAAACTGTTGACCCGAACATGTTTCTTTTTAATTTTGTTTTACATAACACAGAAGAAACGAAATATATTCATGATGTGTGCCTCAAACGACTAAATAGACTAACTAAACTAAAAGGAGACTAGTTGATGCAATTTATACATAGATGTCCCTAGTACAAAAGTCATTGTCTGTGCTTGTAACTAAACTAAAGAAAACGTCAAATTCAAAAAATTCAAATTCAAAAAAATCAAAATAAATTCGACAGTTAATTAAAAAATATAAAATTTATCCTAATTCTCTTTCTAATAATAATGATATTACCCCATCTGTTATTTACAAATATGCTTTTGTGTTTTTTTAAATACCGTTTGCTAAAAAGAAGACGTATTTTAAAAAATAAACGGAGACGTACATCAAAAGTGATACAATTGATTAATTTATGCTGTGTGCCTCACACTAGTATTTTTTGCTAAATCACTGAATTTTCTAAATTAATTGCTAGTACACATATGCCATTCATAGATGTCACTCGTATCAAACGTACAACCTGTGCCTGACCTCACATTTAAATTAGAATCTCTTTAAAGGCCAAAATTTGTAAACATTGTCATAATGGAGGATGATAATGAAATTGTATTTGGGAGCTTGTTTTTTTAAAATACTTACATCATACCGAATATTTTCTTTTGTATAAATTTGAATTATTTTTCATTTTTTTTTAAATATATTGACGTTTCAATGAATTGACAACTAAATTGAAAAGCAAGCTGATGAGAAGACTTTTCGTCCGCCGCCTGGTGGTCAATAGCGCAACTTGGGTATGAAATAAAAAGTCACGGATTTAGCTCAAAAAGTTGGTGTGAGGCACACAGCATTAGTGAGGTTATTTTCTAATCTATAATTTATTTATTGGTAGAATACACGAAATATTTGTACATCATACCGTGACAGTGAAATGTATAAGCGGATTATGTCGAATGATAACAACTATGTCGAATGATAACAATGGTTGAAAACATTTAAGAGTTTCAGCTGAATCATTACATTCAATATGCGAACTTATATTTTTTTTTTTTTTTTTTAGTTTATTTATAGTTTATTGAAAATCTACAGAAAAATTAAATTTTTAAGCGTAGATCGTTACAAATAAATTTCATAAATTAATTACCAAAACAGCCAAAATAATTTAAAACTATGTTTAACAATGAGAGAAAAAAAAATAAATTAAATAAAAACAAAATATGGTGTTTCTATATAAATAATAATATATTTAATAATATTTAAAATAAAAGTAGAGTAAGATGATGATAGAATAAAAATGCTATAGATATTAGTTATATTTTCTATATAAAAATTTTTTAAGATCACGTTTAAAAAGTGTTATTTTATCCATAACTTTTAGAGCATTCGGAAGAGAATTGAAAAGAACTAGTCCATTAAACATCAGCGTTCTCTGACCAAAATTAGTATTTCTAAAGTCTACATAATAGTTTGTGTTTTGCCTAGTGTTATAATTGTATAGATCATTACCCAGTTTTAATATAAATCCGTTTTTTATTAATCCATTTTTAATTTTATAAATCAATAAAATGGTTTCATATTCTGATATTAAATGAAAAGGTAGAAGATTTTCATTGTACAACTGATATGTTGGGTGACGATAATGAAGGTTTCTAATTGCCTTTATAGATTTATTTTGAAGAACTTCAATTCCATGTATTTTATCCTGAGCAGCCACACTCCAGATTGGATTTAGATACATTAAATGAGATAAAATGTTCGAATTATAGATTAGCCATAATGCATTGGTAGGAACAATATTTTTGATTCTCCGAATATAAAACAGCGTTGCTGCCATTTGTTTCTTCACCTTTTTAATGTGAGGTTCCCAAGATAATTTGTCATCTAAAATTAAACCGAGATATTTAGCAGAGTCTACTCGTTGTATGATTTTATTTTCAAATACTAAGTCCCCATATGGAATAGATTGCTTCATTCGCTTATCAAATATAATGTAACTGGTTTTATCCAGGTTCATGGCCAGTTTATTTTTGGATAACCATTTAGATATGTTAAAAATATCAATTCTTACATCAGCTAATAATTCCGTGACGTCTTGACCAGAATACAGCACCGCCATATCGTCAGCATACATTGTTAAATTTCCTTTCATTTCAATCAAAAACGCATGATTGACATACAAATTAAATAAAGTGGACCCAAAATAGAACTTTGTGGAACGCCACATTCTATATTTCCAAGGTTTGATTTTTTGTTGCCTAATTGGACAAATTGTTTCCGGTTTTTGAGGTATGATTCAAATATCTTAATTTCTACACCTTGAAAACCCATACATACTTTCTAGTTTATGTATTAAAATTCTATGAAAAATTGTATCAAAAGCCTTTCGTAAATCGATAAATAAAATTATTACAACTAGTCCATTATCTCTTTTAACTTGGATAAAGTTCATTAGGTGCATTACTGCTGCTAACGTACTTGCTTGTTCTGTAAAGCCAAATTGCTTCTCATTAATAATGTTATTCACCTTTAAAAATTCCTTGAGTTGTTCCAATATAACGGTTTCAAAAATTTTAGATATACTAGAAAGAACTGACACTGGTCTATAACTTGAAACAGAATGAGTACTTAGAGATTTGTATAGAGGTGAGACTCTTGCAATTTTTAAACAATCAGGAAACTCCCCTGTTAATAATACAGTGTTAACATGTTCAGTAAGAATTGGTGTCAATTTATCAATAAATTTTGAACAGAATTTAGTTGAAATTCCGTCAGCTCCCACAGCAGCATTTTGGTTAAGATCTGCTGTAATCCTTTTAATATCTTCCATAGACACCAGTCTTAATTTAAAAGGAATGCGTATATCATATTGCACAGTGCACTCATATGGTAATTTTGGAATGTCACAATGAATTTCCTTTGCAACATTACAAAAATATTCATTAAAACAATTTGATATTTGCTGTTGATCTTGAAGCATAACATTATTGATTAAAAGAGAAATATTCCTGTTGGTTGGTTTGTTTTTGACTATGAGAGATTTGATAAGAGACCAAAACTTATATGGATTATTTCGATTTTCTTTAAATTTACTTTTAAAGTATTCAGCCTTATCATTTAAATTCTGCTTCTCAATCAACGTCTTGTAGTGTTTGAGTTCATTTTTAAAAACCTGACTGGTTGGATATTTTTTACTTTGTTTATATAATTTATTTTTAATTTTCCTTAGTTCTTTTATCTTTTTAGAATTCCATGGTTTGTTGTTCATTTTGTTTCTATAAGTGTATGTAATTTTATTTTCCGAAATCAGGTTTGAAATAAAATGTATAAATTTATAAACATCGTCATATTCATACATGTTGTCTAGCACTCCAGAAATTTCAATTGCTTCATAATTCAAAATAGTTTTTTCAAATACAACATTAGATTCTAAGTCATCATTAACTTTAATACTTAAAAGAATGTTTTTATGATCAGACAGATCCTTTTCCAATAAACTAAATGAAAAAGAATGATCAAAAGTATTTGTCCAAACATGGTCAATTATTGTACTAACTCCGTTTCCAATTCTTGTTGCATAGTTGGAGCAAATTTTATTTACAATTGAAAATCCATTGGAAATCATGCAATTTTTATAATCCGTAACTTCAGAGTCATCATTAAGAAGGTTGATATTGAAATCTCCTACCACAATCATTTTAGTACCAAAAGAAATTAGACCTTCCATTTGACTGATAAAAATGGGTACGTTTGAATCGTGTTTTTTATAAATGGATATAATATCCAATTTTAATTTTAAGAGACGAACTTTTACAAAACTATTATTATCAACGCAAACTGCAGCGATAAAATCTGATTGAATTGAAATATGAACATATATAACTGTTCCACCGCTTTTATACGAATCATCATTGCAAAAATACGGAACATAATCTTTAATTTGAAATTTATCGTTCTCTTCCGAATAAGCCCATATCTCACTCAATGCAATAATGTGAACTAAAGTATCGAATGTTTCAATTTTATCAATTAATTTAACAAAATTTCTTCTAAGACTTCTTATATTCGCATAAAAAATAACCAAATCATTTTTTTAAATAGTTTAGAATTGATTTCAGTATCATACTGTATATTAAGAATATCATAGCAATTATTATCCTCACCAACATCATCTAAATAATTCATAAATGTATTTAATAGAAGTAAATTTAGTATATGTTATAAAATTTGTTAATTATTGATAATATTCAATTAGAAAATAATATAGAAAAAATTAAATTTACAATTATTTATGATGTCATTAAACAGATGATATTACTAGGTCATTCAATAAGTCCGTAGGATGACACATAGATGGCGTTACTAGAATTTTTTCCATATGATTTTTATTTAGTACTAACCTTCAAACGATACGTGTATAAATTTGGCAGCAATCTGACTATTTATTCGTGAGTTATAGCATTTTGTGTGAAGCAACTTTTGTTTTGGAAAAAAAATGGAAAAAAGTGAATTTCGAATTTTAATAAAGCATTGCTTTTTGATGAAAAAAAATACAGTGGAAACCAAACAATGGCTTGATAAACATTATCCAAACTCTGCTCCATCGAGACAAATGGTAGAAAAGTAGATGGCTGAATTTAAATGTGGTCGTACCATACCAGCACAAAAGATGCAGAGCGCAGTGGACGCCAAAATGAGGCTGTTATTCCAGAAAACATAAAAAAAATCCACAAATTGGTTATGAACGATCGCAAATTGAAGGTGCACGAAATAGCTGACATTGTAAAGGTAGCAGATGGTAGTGTTTTTACCATTTTACATGAACATTTGGGTATGCGAAAGCTCTGTGCAAATTGGGTGCCGCGTGAGCTCACAGTCGACCAAAAACAACAACGAATCGATGCTTCGGAGGAGTCTTTGGCACTGTTAAACCGCAATAAAAGGGAATTCTATCGTAGATATGTGACAATGGATGAGACATGGCTTCACAATTACACACCAGAATCCAAAAGACAGTCAGCTGAGTGGACAGCAGTCGACGAACCGAATCCAAAGCGAGCAAAGACGCAACAGTCGGCCGGTAAGGTGATGGCGTCTGTATTTTGGGATACGAACGGAATAATATGCATCGACTATCTCCAAAAAGGAACCACCATCAACAGCGAGTATTACTGTGAACTTTTGGATCGATTGAAGGCTGAAATCGCAAAGAAACGGCCACATTTGCAAAAGAAAAAAGTGTTGTTTCACCAAGATAATGCACCGTGTCACAGATCGATGAAAACGATGGCAAAATTGAATGAATTGGGCTTTGAATTGCTTACCCACCCACCATATTCTCCAGATTTAGCCCCCAGCGACTTTTTCCTGTTTTCAGATCTCAAGAGAATGCTTGCTGGAAAGAAATTTAAGTCCAATGATGAAGTAATCGCCGAAACTGAGGCCTATTTTGACGAGAAAGAGAAATCGTACTATAAAAGTGGTATAGAAAAGTTGGAAAATCGAAATACTCGTTGTATCGCCCTCGAAGGCAACTATGTTGAATAAAAAAATCGAGTTTTGTCAAAATGTTGTTTTTTTCTTACTTATCCTACGGACTTATTGAACGACCTGTTAATTGTAGTTTGGAGATATCATTGTGTGAGTGAATTTTTAATATAGCTTCACCATCGTTTTGTTTAAGAAATAAAGTCCCATCAAATCGCCATAGATATTTGAAATTGTTTTCTTTTTTATATTTCCTAGCATCTTTCATTAAGTTGTAAATTGGTTTTGTAAGAAAATCGTTTAAATAAATCTTATTTACCTCAGTTTCTCCCTCAAAGCCAAGTTCTTTCAAAAATATTGGCCGCTTCATTTTCTTTTTTAAACGCATAATTGAACGCTGAGTTTCCGAATTTATGTAAACAACATGTATAAATGGAGTTTGTGTGATATGCTTTGATGTTGATTTTTTTTATGTAAGTCGTTTGACTGATAGTACTTGTGCTGGATCAAAATTGGGTTTAATAATATTTAACAGTTTTGTTACAATGTCCTTCAAATTTTCATCTTTAGTAACTGGTACATTACTTATCAGCATATGAGAATCCAGTTCACGTTGTTCAAATGAGTTAATTTTATTTTCAAGAACACTCACCTTTTCTTGAAGAATATTTAACTGTCCTTCCGAATGACACAGTAAGCTTCGCAGATCTTTATTTTCATTCAAAATAACCTGATTTTGTTTCTTAACTGAATCAACTCGCCCATCATAATTTTTTGAAAGTTTATGAAAAGACTTTCAAGGCGTGCAAATTGATTAGAACTATCCAAATTATAACAGTCCTCAGAGCATATCCATAGATTATTTGAGTTTATTTTTTCTAATTCTGCTGGGAGAATATTTTTGCAATTTACATGAAACATTTTATCGCATTTTTTGCACACCACCATATCTTGATCAACATTGATTAAATTACCACAATCGTCACATGTATTTTCTATTTTATTTTGAGATCTTGTTTTCATCATTTTTCAACACTACTATTAAGCAATATTAAGTTAAACTTTTAATGTTTAATTTAAGAACCAATATTACAACTTAATCACGCTTTATCACAAATAACTTAAATTTAATTAATTTTTTTTTATTAGAGCAAATTTGAAATATATTCACTTGCGGCCATATTGGTTAATATCAGAACAAAAACCCAAAAAAGGCAGACGCTACACATTAAAATTCCGAGTTTCCGTTTTTTTGTATTGGCTAGCGTGTGGTGCAAGCTATCGTGTTACTGGAGTGAGCTTAAATATATCGAGATATTCTGTTCGCACTATCGTTCATAGCCTTCTAACTTCTTGATTGCTTTGTCTTACTGGCGCATAAAGTAATTATATATCCTAGTTTTGAATCTTACATTGCAATTGGGATCGAGTTTAATAAACGCTCCAAAACTTCAATATTTAACAATGCACTTGGAGCAATAGATGGATGTCATGTAAAAATCGTGGTTCTGTTTTACATAATCAATATATAAACCGGAAATTAGATTATAGTATTAATTTAATGGCGGCATGTGACAGTTTTGGTAAATTTCTGGGGATCTGTTCATGACCAAAGAGTTTTACGCAACGTCAGCTGTATCGACAAGGTCTTTTTCCACAAAATGGATACTTCTTGTTAGGTGATAGTGGCTATAAATGTGCACTAGAACCTGTAGCTATAATAACACCCTTTATTCAAAGAAGTCCATTAACACAATTACAAATAAAATTTAATCACGTGCATAGTAATGCTCGAACCATTATCGAAAACGCTTTTGGGATAATGAAGTCTCGATGGCGTTCAATTTTTTTGCAATTTCTTCAATTGAAAATAGAAAATTGCGTTAAAGTCACTATAGCATGGTGCGTTATGCACAACATTTGTTTAAGTGACCATTTTGAATTGGAGTTCTTTGAAGAAGTGTTAATAGACGAATCAATTGACAAATTAAGTGAACAAGACGATAATCGAGCTTTAGAATTTCGTAATACGTTGTTGCAGGGGTTGTTGAACAACACATAATTTGCAATTATTGATATTTGTTTTCTTTTTTACTAAAACGCCTAAAATTAAACCAAGAATTTAATTCAAAATAAGTCTTTATTTCTTTATTATAAACTAGCAGGACCCGGCGTATGTTGCTACGCCTATAAAAAAGTTTGTGTGCGTAAATTTTGTTGAATTAGTAAGAATAATTACAAAGAGTCGTAATGAGAATAGAAGGAGCCTATTTTAATTTTTCCATTTGGGAAATATGTATAACAGAGATCATTAGCATTCTAGCTGATCAATCCAGATAGTTTGAAAATTGAACGGAAGGTCAACATTTGTAAGTGATTGGTAAAGAGTTTCGGAGAGTTTAAATTAAACACTTGCGATTTTTCGCGTTAATCGGCTTAATATGTATCGCGAAAAAGTAGGTGAACGTCAAAACATTCGTTTATTGAGTGTTACATTTGTCAATGACTTACTCTGGAACCGTCATACTTGCGACACAAAATAGGCACACCGCACCAAAATTTACTGTTTTATCGTACCATTTCATGTTGACTAATTTCAGTTATCAATCTATCCAGATTATTTGCTTATCTTAAATAAAGTCAATTTGGATTTTCAAATATATTTTACCAATTATTTCCAATGCTCTGCATGCGCTCTGTGTGTTTTTATTAGTAATGGAGCATGTCACTGAAAGAAAACTTTGAAGAGCAGACTAAATATGCATAGCGCTGATGTTTGATACTAATCGAAAACGCGGTCTAAGAATGACAGCATTTTTAGTGAAGGTTTTCGTTTTTTGGGTTTAGTCCATTTATGGCCATCGTCTTATTTCGACATTTCTGCCAGAGTTTTAAAAAAAATTTGGACAAACATAATAATAAGACTAATTTGTAGTATAATATAAAAATAATAATAAGAATAATATCATTTATAAATCCAGACTTATAAACAGCGCCAGCGCTAGCGATTTTGGCGCCTGGTGCAGTTTTCAAAAATTCCGCCCTAAAAAAATCTATTTGTCGTAAATAATCCGTTTCAACATCACCCAAAAGGTAGGATATCCAGCGCATTTTTTTTAACGAGGTATCCCACGTAGGTGTAGTCCTCAAAAATAAACATTAAAAAAATAAATAAAAGATTAAATATTGTTATCGTTCTAATCCAGCGTACAAATTTCAATAACAAAAAATTAATATTAAAAATATATTTAAAAAATAAATAAAGATTTAATATTGCTGTCGTACTTACTAATATAGCGTACGAATTTCAATAACAAAAAATTAAAAAAAATTGGATAAATAGCACTAAAATTAAAGCGTGTATTTTTAAATTGTAAAATATATTAGTAATGTAATAATTATTATTATTAATTAAATTTTTTTTTCGCGCTTTGATTCTTGCAAGTCGTCTATCAAATCACTATAATCCAAGTTGCTCAGAAATTGACTTTCTATAGATATTCTAGCTAAATCTACCAGTCTTTCTTGTCCTATTGTACTACGTAAATAATTTTTAATAATTTTTAATTTAGAAAAGCTACGTTCACCGGAAGCTACTGTGACTGGTATTGTCAATAAAATTCTAAGAGCTACAACTAGATTTGGTAATATCTGGTCGAATTTCTTTTCAAATATAAAATCTAATGATTCTATAGGGCTTAAAGTTCCTAAAATTATACTTTGGAATGTTTTAATTTCGTCCCATAAATCTAAACCTACTATGATCTAAACCTTTTCAGACTTTGAATTGAAAGTTAAATGCTTTTCTAGGGAAAGACAATTATTTAAATGATCAGAAGCATTTAATGAAGCCACAGAAATATTATACAAAAATTTGAAAATATTATTGTGTTCCGAAATTTGATCAAACCGTTCGCTAACAGATTGAATCGCCTGATCAAGGATTTGAAAATAAAATTTAACTTCAAATTTTTGTTCAGGATTTGATATAATTTCGTCTCTACCTTCGCACGAAAAAAGTTGAGGTTTTCGACTAGGGCGCCTTGGAGTATCCGGGAAATTTGGTGGAACATCTAATTTTAAAGCTATTTCTTTAGCTTGCAAGATAAACCCCAGAAATTTTTCCTCATTTCGTAAGTTCGTCAAAAACTCTTTTGTGCCCTCTAGCAAATGTACTGCCGTCGTTAAACAAATAGCAGTATTTTGTGAATATTTGCTAAATAAAAATATATTAATTTTATCAAGAATATTATATCAAATAATTATTG
>OY856187.1:280832959-280857959 GCA_963693315.1 Diogma glabrata | reverse complement strand
GCGATTCGAACTGGGTTGAAGACAGGACGAGCAAAGCTGCTATCTGGACCTGCAATGCTCTCCCTTTTGAACGCAGATCTAGTCGTCAGCATGAGAGTTTTGTCTATGCCAAAATCAAAGGTGTCCACTTCTACAGCTGCTACATTCCTCCTAGCACCCCACTGGACGAATTCGAAGAGACACTTGACCGACTAGTAACAGACGTCAGAGGTAAATCACCCATCGTAATTGCGGGTGATTTTAACGCTTGGGCCGTTGAATGGGGAAGTAAACGTACTAACCCTAGAGGTAGGGCATTACTTGAGGCATTTGCCAGACTTGATCTGGTACTGCTCAACCATGGTACCACAGAGACATATAATAAAGGAGAAGCAAGTTCAATTATCGATATCACTTTTGCAAGTGGGACACTCTCGAGAGGAGCACAATGGAGGGTGTCTGATTTGTATACGCATAGTGATCATCGTGCTATTATATTTGAAACCCAACCCCCACAGCGGTTTGAAAGGCGCCAAGTCAAGCGGAAGGCGCAGCAAAATGGGTGGAAAATCAAAGAGTTGGACACGGAGATGTTGGACTACATGGTTGAATGCATGCCAATACCGGAGAGTGGTGCCAAGATAGGAGCAGAATTTATTGCGAGATATCTTAAAAGCACCTGTGATGCATCTATGCCGCGTAAAAGCAACGGTAATGGACGGTCCCCAGTCTTCTGGTGGACCGAAAACATTGCCCGTCTGAGAAAAGAGTGCCTCAAACTCCGGAGGAAATGTACACGAAGGAGAAATCATGAGCACTATGAGCAGTTCCAAAATGATTTTCCCGAAAAGCGGAAAGAATTGCGGAAAGCAATTGCTAATAGTAAGAGCAGATCATTCCAGTGTCTTATAGATGAAGTTCAGAATAACCCATGGGGAAGTGCGTACAAAATTGTGCTTACTAAGCTCAAGGGTGTTCAATCAGCTGCACCAGTGTGCCCAGATATAATGGCTGAAATTGTGTCCGGCCTTTTTCCACACCACGTTGACTTCTCCCTACCTCGTGAGCTGCAAATTGACGAAAATTCAATTTCGGCTATCACCACCGAAAAGGTCCTAAACGCGTTGCTCAGATTATCCGTTAATAGCACGCCCGGTCTAGACGGCATCCCAAATATCGTCTTAAAAACAGCGATAAAGAAGAAGCCGAATGTATTCGAAAATATCTACACTGCGTGCCTAAAAGAAGGGATATTTCCTGAGGAATGGAAGCGCCAACGCCTTGTGCTTATACCGAAAGGTGACAAGCCACCAGAAGAACCCTCGTCCTACCGCCCACTGTGCATGCTGGACACAACTGGAAAGATCTTTGAGAGAATTATTGGTACTCGACTTGAGCAACATACTGAAGGCGAGTGGGGCCTTTCTGACCGGCAGTTTGGTTTCAGAAAGAAGCGCTCTACCGTTGATGCAATATCTGCAGTATGTGAGATAGCGCATAAAGCTTTGAGTGGTAAAAGATGGCTAGAAGGTGATAAACAGTATTGTGCTGTTGTCACTCTGGATGTTAAAAACGCCTTTAACTCTGCCAACTGGAACCAAATCATGAGAGGCCTAGACGAACTGCATGTACCTGACTACCTGCTACGTATAATAGCCAGCTACTTCACGGGAAGAACTCTGGTCTATGATACCGAAACAGGTCCTAAGAAGTACAATATAACAGGAGGAGTACCCCAAGGATCGGTCCTTGGACCCCTGCTGTGGAACATCATGTACGATGGTGTTCTCAGAGTACGTGTGCCGGCACAAACAACGATTATCGGCTATGCAGACGACATTGCCATAGTTGTCGTAGCCAAAAACCTTACGGACATTACGAGTAACTGTAACCAGACCATAACCAGCGTTAGAGCATGGCTGAACAGCAAAGGACTAGAGTTGGCCGATCACAAAACGGAAGCCGTACTAATGAGTAGCAGAAAAGTGGTGGAAAGTATCGATATCCCGGTTGGTGGACAGATCATAAAATCTGGCCAGCACCTGAAGTATCTTGGAGTCGTTCTAGACCACAGACTCAACTTTAGAGACCACTTGATGTACGCTGGCGACAAGGCCAAACGGGTGGGGGCTGCTCTTGCAAGGCTAATGCCAAACATTGGCGGCCCTAGACAACCGATCAGACAGCTTCTCGGTAGCGTTACCACATCAATATTGATGTATGCGGCACCCATATGGGCCTCAGCGGTGGAAACGCCATCTTATGTTAGACCTGTCAAAACGGCCTACAGAGTTGCGCATTTGCTGTGCTTTTCGCACGGTGTCTGACGAGGCTGTAAATGTTATTGCGAGTAGGATGCCGATTGATATTGCAGCAAAAGAGGTATCGGCTCTGCCTATAGCAACACGAAATGATAGGGACCGACGAACACGTGAAGACTTCAACATGAACAGTCATATAGAATGGCAAGCGAAATGGGAAGCTTCCACCAACGGACGATGGACCTTTGTGATGATCCCTGACATAAAAACATGGACATCAAGAAAACACGGTGATGTCAACCATCATTTGACGCAAATGATCTCAGGCCATGGATGTTTCCGTGAGTACTTATACAAGTATAAGCACGTAACGGATCCATACTGTCTCTACTGTGAGGGTAAGGCCGAGAACGCTGAGAACGTGCTAATCGAATGCGGAAGGTTTGCACATTCGAGAAGACTTATTGAGCAGCATATGGGAGAGTCAATCACTCCGCATAGCCTCATGCAATTTATGCTGAGCTCAAAAGACAACTGAGACATTGCGAATGAGATCATCACAAGTATGATGAAACGACTGAGACAAGACGAACGAAGAGCAGCCATGCTCAACACTACACAGCGAAACCACGACAACACATAATAATCGAGAGAGTACTACACTCAACCCCTGCCCTGCGAAGGAATGCCTTAATTGGTGGTACCGCAGGGATACAACAGGACTACAAGAGCAAGGGAGATGTTTTTACCCGGTAAGAACCCGCGGTCGCCTGGAAAGTCGGGTTCCAGGTGGATTTTTGAAACGTTTCATCTTCCTACGAAAAACAAAAAAAAACACACACACACACACACACATACACACACACACACACACACACATACACACACACACACACACACACAGACACACACACACACACACACACACACACACACACACACACACACACACACACACACACACACACACACACACACACACACACACACACACACACACACACACACACACACACACACACACACACACACACACACACACACACACACACACACAGCGCAACAAAAATCCACGAGCGTCTGTCCCACAGTGGGCGGCTCACTGGTCAGCGTCTGTCTTCATGTTAGAAGCGGCTGGTTATTTCCACCTGGCAGTAGGTATAAAATGCTAAGAGAAGAAAAACTCCGAAAATAAAACAACATGGAGGGTGATTTAGGATCAAGACTTACGGCGCAGGGATTAGGTACCCCAGTGCCGGCGACTGCAGTGAGTGAGCAAGCAGGCTCCCAGTCGTCGATATCCAGCGACTGCAATGATACAGTGGTGATAAACTTGGCCGCTGTATCAGCTAGTACTACAAGTGACAAGAAGAATCCAGAGCAGGCATTTGCCAAGAGCAATAAGATGGTAAGGTCACCAACTAAAATTAGCGTTAGCTTGAACGACAGTCCATGCACTTCCGCTGGATTACAAGCCAATAACAATAAAATGGTGCCAAATATGACTCCTGCACCATCTGCAACGAGAAGCGCACCCCAAAACGTTACCGAGCACCCGAATCTAGGTACAACGGAAAAAAAGAACGTCAGTGGATCACCATCAAATATCACGACGAAGGCAGTTATACCACAACAATCAGCGACCAACCGGGTGATACCAGTAGGAGGTACACAAAGTGTCTGCAGCAATGGCATAGACACCTTATTGATGGTTAGCTGTAAACTTAAACAGCTGCAAAAAGTTATGTCGAACACACGATCTATTATCCTTAAGTTTAGGAACCTGGTTAATGAAATTGAAGATTTGCACAAATCTGCTGTGAATGACCTCACTGTTGTCCAAAGCGTCAGGCCACAGGTGAACAAAGTGTGTCAAACTTCACCGAACTTGAAACCAAGCGTCGATGAAAAATCAAAAAGACGACGAAGTGGAAATGGTAAGGACATGACAGCACAACTGCCCTCGCCGAAAAAAAGTTAAACTGCTAGAAAGGTCTTAAAAGAACCAAGATCAAGATCCGAGCAGAGCGTGATCAAGCCAACAGAACAGCAGGCCGAGCCCCCGAACCAAAACGTGCTCCCTGTGGAAACATCCGAAACCGAGTGGCAACACGTGAGAAGACGTAAATGGAGGAGAAAATAAAAACGCGTCCTGTTGAGCCTACGCGAAACGAACCACGCAAACCTACGAAAAGAGCACCACGGTCGGATGCTTTAATAATATCTAGGTCCGGTGAAAAAAGTTATGCGCAAATGCTCAAAGAAATGAAAGAGAACCCGGAACTAAAAGAGCTCGGGGATTGTGTCACCAAGATTAGGAAGACAGCTAAAGGCGAGCTGCTTCTTGAACTTAAAAAAGGCGAACACAATCAAAAGCTTAAAGAGCACGCAGAGCTAGCACTCAGAGACTCGGCGAGTGTTAGGTCGGTGTGCCAAGAAACTCTTATAGAGTGTCGCGACTTAGACGAGATAACAACGAGAGAAGATATTTGCATTGCAATCCAGGCACAATTTCCTACAATTGGGTCTGTCCAAACAAATGCAATCAAATCGTTAAGGACATTACGAGACGGGACTCAGACGGCACTAATCAGCCTCCCTGAACGATCAGCGCATACGCTCGTTGCGTCTGGACACATCCGAATAGGATGGGTAAGATGCAGACTGCGCGAGCGAATCACTCCAACACGCTGTTTCAGATGCCTTGATTACGGTCATGTAGCAAGGCAATGTAAAAGTGATGTGGATCGAACGGGGATATGTTTTAGATGCGGAGGAACAGGACATAAATCAAAAGGATGCAAAGAGCCCCCAAAATGTGCTCTTTGCCTGCCGGGAACCACAGGGACTAATGGGCATTCTACAGGAGGCAGTAGATGTCCAGCCTACATAAGAGCGCTAAAGCCGACTTCTGCCCGTCATGGTTAAGTGTATCCAGATAAATATTAACCACTGCGAGGCGGCACAGGACCTACTGACACAAACCGTTAGAGATCAGCAAGTGGACGTGGCATTGATTTGCGAACAATATCGAACATTGCCGTTACTACGGTACGGCCCACCCGGCCCTGGGCCGAGGGCCCCCCAAAAAACTTAAAAATATGAAAATGAGCACTTCAAATAATAGATTTAAAAAAAAGAACAATGCAATTTTTTATATAGGGCCCATTTCAAAAATTCATTTTAAATAATCATAAAAAGACAATTCATCGGAAAATCTTTGGATATTGGATGTATTAGAAAATATTTCCCGTTATTTCTCTCATTGAGGATAACACGAGTAAGAATGCAATAGAATTTAATAAACGCTCTCACTCATACCTGTGTATGTTTTCACATTTGCGTAATTATCATTTTGGTTGCACAATTAATTTTGTTTAATTGTGTTTTCGGAATTACAAAAAACGTTTTGTGCAACTCGTTACACAATTTGATTTTTTCCGCACTTGTCGTACTTTGTCCAAATTACCACGAAATTACGATGCGTGCGGAAAAAATCAACTTTGTGCAACTAGATTCACAAAGTACTATTTTTATTTACAATTTATAGAATAAAATAACACAAAAAAATGAAGAGTATACAAAAGCGGCAATGAAAAACGAAAATTTGAAGCTGCAAAAATAGAAGCTCGAAACCAAGAACTTTCTAAAATTCCCGAAATTAGCAATTTCTTTGCAAAACCTTCTTCTACTGATACGAAAAGAAAATCTCCAGCAAAGACCGCTGAAAATATATTACCATCCAATTCATCACAATTGCCTTCGAATTTTGCTGGTACTTCAACCAATATGGAAGTTTATGTACCAGAAAATATCCCTAGTGTAAGTTAATTCAAAATTTATAATGCTATAGTTTAAAATATTCATATATAATATAACGAGTCGTCAAATAATAGTCGATTATTTTTCATAATCATTATTGCGAATGTCATTTGAGGTCCCGAGTGCGCGTAGCGCACGAGGGAAATTTTTGACCTCAAATGGCATGAGTGGTAATGTTGAAAAATAATCGACTAATAATTTGATGACGAGTTGTATTTAGCAGACAATTTAACGAACAGAAATAGTAACATTATTTCATACAACATATTCCTTTGTTGTCAAACAAAATTAAATATTATTTCATCTTAGTAGGCGCATAAATGTTATAAATTTGTAATTTATTTTTGAAAAATAAACATAAACATGCAATCATTTATGAATGAAAACGGACATTTTTACTATTTGCAAATTGCATTTTCACATAATTTTGTATATGCATTTTGGTTTTAAATTAATATATTAAAGTAGGCGGAAAATATTCGAAAATATTCGCTGTTCCTTCCTAACAGAAAAAAATAATCGAAACAAATCGTTTTGATTTGCTAAAAAATAGTAAATGAAGCGTTTTGATTGGACCTTATTGAAACTTTTGTTTTTGAGTTGAATTGTCATTAGTATTTATGTATTTTGAATATTTTCTGAACTCAATAGATGTTATATTTAAATTACAGCCAACAAATTAAAAAAATTTTGAAAACTTAACAGAGCAAATAGAAAATCCTACCAATAGTACGCTTCAATCAAACTTAAATGAGCAAGAATATGAGTCTTCATTAGCCTATACCGAAAATCTTGCATCTGTTTCACAATTTGATGTAAGTTTCTTCTCCCTTAATTCAAATAATTTTTTCAGTCTACAAATTCACCAAATTTTCCATCTCCCGATTCAATAAGAAATTGTTCAAACGACATAAATAATTCCTCGTTTCAAGAAAAAAATCTGAAAATATTTCTAAAAATGAAACTGTAATACAACCGATCTTGTATAGTAATGATCCTGGATTATGGGAAATAACTGAAGATTTAAGGTCATATTGGAGCGAAAAGGGTCCTGAAAACTGTAGAAATATTCAAGGTTCATATCCGGAGACTATGAGAGAATATAAAGAAGGGAAAAAAACTAAAAAACGACGAGCTCCTGACGAACGATTTCTTTAATTCTATAAATACAAAATCTAATGAGGTTGTACCGCGAGGCTGGGTTATTTATTCGCCCGATAAAAGGGCCATTTTTTGTTTCCAATGCCTTTTATTTTCTAACGCCACAAGATCCGTATTTACTAAAGGATTTAATGATTGGAAGCATAAAGACACCTTGAAATCTCATGAAGCAGGAGCAAATCAGCGACGTGCCACAGAAATTTGGGAAAATAGAAAACAAGCTTCTTCACATATATCAGTTCATCTAGATAAGCAAATTCAAGCAAAAAAAATATATTGGCGAAATATTCTAGCACGTATTGTTGCTGTTATCAAAATGCTATCTACAAGGGGACTTCCATTTCGTGGTCAAAATCAAAATCTTGGATCTTCCAGCAACGGTCTCTATTTGGGTTGCTTAGAATTGATTAGCGAATTTGATCCTGTTTTACAAAACCATCTACAAACATACGGAAATAAAGGCCGTGGAAGTGTATCTTATCTTTCTGCTAAAATTTGTGAAGATTTTATTAGTATTATGGGAGATAAAGTTTTTGAAAAAATCTTGGATGAAATTCGCAAAGCAGAATTATTTTCATTCAGCGTAGATTCTACCCCTGATGTCACGCATGTAGACCAATTAACTTTTACTGTTAGAATTGTTGAAGGATATGAACCTGTTGAGAGGTTTCTGAAATATATTCCCGTTAAAAGACATACTGGCGAATTTTTGTTTAACGTTATTTTTGATTTTTTTGAAAAAAAACATAAATATAAATGCATGCAGAGGACAATCCTACGATAATGCAGCTAATATGTCGGGAGAGTATAATGGCGTCCAGGCAAAAGTAAAGGAGAAGAACCCTTTAGCAGAGCATATACCTTGCGCAGCACATTCACTAAGCTTGATCGGTTCAAATGCAGCCTCAATTTGTGGTCACGTAACATTATTTTTCTGTTTCACACAAAAGATCTTTGTTTTCTTCAGTGCATCTCCGTACAGGTGGCAAATATTGATTGACACCCTAGGACCAAAATTAGTGGTTGTAAAACGACTATCTGAAACTCAATGGAGCGGACGAGCGGATGCTTGTAATGCATTAAACGAAGGATACTTAAAAATTGCTGAAGCTTTAGATTTGCTGAAAAGTGATGAGTCGTAAACTCCTGAAACAAGGTGTGAGGCTGATGGACACTACGATCGATGGAAAAGCTGGAAACCGCATTTCTCTTTATAGTTTGGGATTTTGTACTTGGAAGATTTAATACGGTCTCTAAATCTCTGCAAGAAAAATCTTGTGATTTGCAGAAAACTATAAAATTGTTGCAAAGTTTGATCGATTTTGCCAAGAATTAAGGAGTAAATTCGATTACTTCGAAAGTTTGTCGATGGAAAAATCTGTAACAAATACCTACGAGGAGAGCGCGAAAAGAAAACGCTACATCAGTACGAAAATTAGAAGAGTCGATGGTCCAGCAGAGGATGAAAATCTTAGCGCACGCGAAAAATTTAGAATTCTAACATATATAATATGATTGATCATTTAATAGTTGGATTAAACGACCGGATGAAAAGATATGAAATCGTTTTCTCGAAATTCAAAGTTTTTGAGCGAGTTAATAATATACAGCTGGAAGAAATTTCGGCCGAAGTTCAACCATTGACTGTTTTTTATGTTGAGTTAGAACATAAAAACTAATAGGTTTTAAAAATATATTACAAATTATTTATTTAAATTACAATAAACATTTTTATAGGAGAAATCGGTCATTTCAAGACATTTTTAATTTCTGGGGAATCTTCGTGCTCCAAAATGTATCGGACAATTATTCAAAAGAATTTAATTAATATGTTTCCAAACATAGAACGAGAATTAAAATTCTTTTTAACCATTATGGTCACTAATTGTTCAGGAGAACGGTCTTTTTCCACCATGAAATATATAAAAAATGATTTGCGGAACAGCATGTCGCAGGAGCGACTGAATCCCCTTGTGTTGATGTGCATAGAAAGTGATTTATTAAAATCTATAGAATTTGAAGATGTTGTACATAAATTTGTTGACAAAAAAGTGAGAAGAAAAAATATTTAAATAAAACAAACATTATAATAAACCTCAAAACCTGTGAGTAATTATTCTTTTTAATTTAGTTTATTGTTAATTTTCGAAAAGGCCCCCTATAAATATTGGGCCAGGGGCCCCCAAATACATTGGGACGGCACTGATATCGAACCCCTGTTGGCGATTCGAACTGGGTTGAAGACAGGACGAGCAAAGCTGCTATCTGGACCTGCAATGCTCTCCCTTTTGAACGCAGATCTAGTCGTCAGCATGAGAGTTTTGTCTATGCCAAAATCAAAGGTGTCCACTTCTACAGCTGCTACATTCCTCCTAGCACCCCACTGGACGAATTCAAAGAGACACTTGACCGACTAGTAACAGACGTCAGAGGTAAATCACCCATCGTAATTGCGGGTGATTTTAACGCTTGGGCCGTTGAATGGGGAAGTAAACGTACTAACCCTAGAGGTAGGGCATTACTTGAGGCATTTGCCAGACTTGATCTGGTACTGCTCCACCATGGTACCACAGAGACATATAATAAAGGAGAAGCAAGTTCAATTATCGATATCACTTTTGCAAGTGGGACACTCTCGAGAGGAGCACAATGGAGGGTGTCTGATTTGTATACGCATAGTGATCATCGTGCTATTATATTTGAAACCCAACCCCCACAGCGGTTTGAAAGGCGCCAAGTCAAGCGGAAGGCGCAGCAAAATGGGTGGAAAATCAAAGAGTTGGACACGGAGATGTTGGACTACGTGGTTGAATGCATGCCAATACCGGAGAGTGGTGCCAAGATAGGAGCAGAATTTATTGCGAGATATCTTAAAATCACGTGTGATGTATCTATACCGCGTAAAAGCAACGGTAATGGACGGTCCCCAGTCTTCTGGTGGACCGAAAACATTGCCCGTCTGAGAAAAGAGTGCCTCAAACTCCGGAGGAAATGTACACGAAGGAGAAATCATGAGCACTATGAGCAGTTCCAAAATGATTTTCGCGAAAAGCGGAAAGAATTGCGGAAAGCAATTGCTAATAGTAAGAGCAGATCATTCCAGTGTCTTATAGATGAAGTTCAGAATAACCCATGGGGAAGTGCGTACAAAATTGTGCTTACTAAACTCAAGGGTGTTCAATCAGCTGCACCAGTGTGCCCAGATATAATGGCTGAAATTGTGTCCGGCCTTTTTCCACACCACGTTGACTTCTCCCTACCTCGTGAGCTGCAAATTGACGAAAATTCAATTTCGGCTGTCACCACCGAAGAGGTCCTAAACGCGTTGCTCAGATTATCCGTTAATAGCACGCCCGGTCTAGACGGCATCCCAAATATCGTCTTAAAAACAGCGATAAAGAAGAAGCCGAATGTATTCGAAAATATCTACACTGCGTGCCTAAAAGAAAGGATATTTCCTGAGGAATGGAAGCGCCAACGCCTTGTGCTTATACCGAAAGGTGACAAGCCACCAGAAGAACCCTCGTCCTACCGCCCACTGTGCATGCTGGACACAACTGGAAAGATCTTTGAGAGAATTATTGGTACTCGACTTGAGCAACATACTGAAGGCGAGTGGGGCCTTTCTGACCGGCAGTTTGGTTTCAGAAAGAAGCGCTCTACCGTTGATGCAATATCTGCAGTATGTGAGATAGCGCATAAAGCTTTGAGTGGTAAAAGATGGCTAGAAGGTGATAAACAGTATTGTGCTGTTGTCACTCTGGATGTTAAAAGCGCTTTTAACTCTGCCAACTGGAACCAAATCATGAGAGCCCTAGACGAACTGCATGTACCTGACTACCTGCTACGTATAATAGCCAGCTACTTCACGGGAAGAACTCTGGTCTATGATACCGAAACAGGTCCTAAGAAGTACAATATAACAGGAGGAGTACCCCAAGGATCTGTCCTTGGACCCCTGCTGTGGAACATCATGTACGATGGTGTTCTCAGAGTACGTGTGCCGGCACAAACAACGATTATCGGCTATGCAGACGACATTGCCATAGTTGTCGTAGCCAAAAACCTTACGGACATTACGAGCAACTGTAACCAGACCATAACCAGCGTTAGAGCATGGCTGAACAGCAAAGGACTAGAGTTGGCCGATCACAAAACGGAAGCCGTACTAATGAGTAGCAGAAAAGTGGTGGAAAGTATCGATATCCCGGTTGGTGGACAGATCATAAAATCTGGCCAGCACCTGAAGTATCTTGGAGTCGTTCTAGACTACAGACTCAACTTTAGAGACCACTTGATGTACGCTGGTGACAAAGCCAAACGAGTGGGGGCTGCTCTTGCAAGGCTAATGCCAAACATTGGCGGCCCTAGAAAACCGATCAGACAGCTTCTCGGTAGCGTTACCACATCAATATTGATGTATGCGGCACCCATATGGGCCTCAGCGGTGGAAACGCCATCTTATGTTAGACCTATCAAAACGGCCTACAGACTGACATCGTTGCGCATTTGCTGTGCTTTTCGCACGGTGTCTGACGAGGCTGTAAATGTTATTGCGAGTAGGATGCCGATTGATATTGCAGCAAAAGAGGTATCGGCTCTGCGTATAGCAACACAAAATGACAGGGACCGACGAACACGTGAAGACTTCAACATGGACAGTCATATAGAATGGCAAGCGAAATGGGAAGCTTCCACCAACGGACGATGGACCTTTGTGATGATCCCTGACATAAAAACATGGACATCAAGAAAACACGGTGATGTCAACCATCATTTGACGCAAATGATCTCAGGCCATGGATGTTTCCGTGAGTACTTATACAAGTATAAGCACGTAACGGATCCATACTGTCTCTACTGTGAGGGTAAGGCCGAGAACGCTGAGCACGTGCTAATCGAATGCGGAAGGTTTGCACATTCGAGAAGACTTATTGAGCAGCATATGGGAGAGTCAATCACTCCGCATAGCCTCATGCAATTTATGCTGAGCTCAAAAGACAACTGGGACATAGCGAATGAGATCATCACAAGTATGATGAAACGACTGAGACAAGACGAACGAAGAGCAGCCATGCTCAACACTACACAGCGAAACCACGACAACACATAATAATCGAGAGAGTACTACACTCAACCCCTGCCCTGCGAAAGAATGCCTTAATTGGTGGTACCGCAGGGATACAACAGGACTACAAGATCAAGGGAGATGTTTTTACCCGGTAAGAACCCGCGGTCGCCTGGAAAGTCGGGTTCCAGGTGGATTTTTGAAACGTTTCATCGTCCTACGAAAAACAAAAAAAAAAAAAAACACACACACACACAGACTGCCAGCTAAAAATAGTTTTAACAGCTTCAGCCTCATGAAACGTAAAGATGAAACGTAAAGATATCATAAAAATTTCGAATTCGAAAATCGACCCAAAAACAATAACTTTCCCATATCGGGAAGTTAATAATTTTGAGAGATAAACTATTCGCGTTATTTCTTGTTATTCCGTCCTTATCCTTGTCACTTCCTTTTTGAACTAAAGCGTCATAAATATTACCTAAACTACACATTAAGTGTTTTAAAGCTTCTGCGGCTTTCCCATCTTGTCGTGCAGAGTGGCTTGAGAGTTAATGTTTTCACATTCTGTTTCAAAATGTCCCATCTTTAAACAGAACTAGAAAAAAAACATATAAACATTGGACAGTATCAAAAAAATTTACAGCTTGAAGTGAACATTGAACTGAATCCACAAGGACTAGGTTAGCTGAATGTGATGCGCATGGCACAAAAAATGCTCGGGGTTCTATTTGTTTAATTTGAGCTTGCATTCCTAATTGAAAATTTTAGAGAAGTTAGTCAGTCTAAAACTAAATTCGTTAAGCCCTTACCCGTCGTATCAGCGGCTTTTAAAAAACCCATAAAAAGCTCCTTAATTTCATGTTTGTTTTGATTTCTATGAACAACTCTAACAATAAGTGATAATTGTTCATTGCGGCTCTGATCTGAAGTACAATCAACAATTATCGAAAAATATTTTGCACCTTTTATCATATCATCGATTTTATTTTGAATAACTTTAGACACGATTGAAATTAGTTCATTCTGAATGCTTTTATAAAAATATTTGTTTTGCGTCTCATTATTAGTTATCAGTCGTAGGTGTTCTGAAAGAACATTGTCAAATTCAGCAATTGCTTCTACTAATTTAAGAAAATTACCATTATTTTTGTCGTATAACCTGTCTGACCCACCCCTGAATGCCAAAGACTGCATTGAAAGAAATTTTACAAAAAAAATTTAAGAATTTTTACACAGTGAAAAAATATTTTTGGTAATAAATTTCGGTAATTAAAATATTTATTTTATTATTTTAAATTTATTTTTATTAATAGGGTTTTGGCGCCCTCCAATTTTAGTGTCCCGTCAAACTGTTCGTACTGTTCCATGGAAGCGCCGCCTGCTAATCTAAACCCAGTCAAATCACTTCGATTGTTGACATACTTGCACATATTTAACCAATTTCTTCAAATAACCTACATTGCTTGATTGTTTTTTAAATTAATGGGGACGCATATTTTTCTTAATAAGTAAAACATTTTCAACCTGTAGCTTTGATATTATTATTCATAATCCTTTTCTTCAACGAGGTCACAATTTTCCTCAACTCATTCCGGAACAATAGAATGCAAATGCGATTGCTAGTACATCTAGAAAGCTCGGACATTTCATGTCAAACCAACCAAAAATTTTTAATTTTAAACTTCACCATTTTATATTTTTTGATGTGTGCGAACTGACGAAATAATGACAGAACACAATTTTTGGTGAAGGTGAAATTTGTAAAAACAAAATTTTGACATAAGGTGAAAAACTTCGTAATATTTATGTTTGCTGTTAATAAATATATATAACATATATACTAATATAAATATTACTTTGGCACTTAAAAAAACTTCTGTAATAAATTGTTGTTCCTCCTGAAATAATTTGTTATGCTTACTGTCACAATTTGATGATGCTAAAAAGCTACACCTAATTTTGACGTTTCGTTATGGTGAATATAAATTCCAAAAAACAAAATTTTGACAGTTAATATTTGTCATCTGTCATTATTTCGTCAGTTCGCACACAGCATTTATGAAACTAACAGAAATCACTTGCCATGATTATACAAATAAAAAACTGTTTTACAAGTAAACATTTTTTTCTACTACCCAACTTAAAAAATCTACTTTCGATGTCTGTTCATTGCATCGAAAATTTCTTTTTCGTCACCAGTGATAAAAAAACCTATACAAATTACAAATTACAAAACTATCTATTTTCTAATTTCTTAACTAGAATAAATCATCCTAAAACACCCGTTAAGAGAATCAATTGATTGAATAAAATAATTTTGTTAGTGTTAATTTATCTCTCTTGGGAAGATGGCGTTAATAAATTTTAGAATTATTTACGGACAGTTCACATTAAAAATGTAAAAATAATAATAGTTAACTATATAAGCTTTATAATATTCTTTTAAAATAGTTTGGTAACAAACAGTTAGTGTTAAGTTATTTAAAAAAAATTATTTCACCTATTTATTTAAGAAAAACGAAAAAAAAAATTTATTTACATAAAATATTTTACGTTGTTTTAAAATATATCAGGAATTTACGTAACGTCATCCCCATATAAAAACTAAATCAAAACTGTTGTTTTTATTCTAGAAATCATAATAAACATTTTAAACTTAATTTTGTTTATTATAAAACCGTTTTTAGTTATAAGCCTACTAGACGCGAAATGCAAAAAAGAATAAACCTTTAAAGATGTATTATTTAATGATTTTAGGGACTTTATAGACCAAATAGAATGAAAATATAGAATTTTGTAGTGAAAATAGAATGAAAATATGTATATGTATAAAGTTAACGACTTTTTGTATGAAACGACAATCAGGCTTGTAACTAAAGACGGTTTTTATGACATAGAAATCGGATAATTTATTCATATTGAGTCATCTATATTTTAATAGCAGAAATATAAATTTAAAGATTTGTTTGGATGTTTTTATGTTTTAAAATTTGAATTGTATGTAATTATAAATGAAAATGCTTAATAATTAACAATAATTATTAAAAAAGTAATACACTTAGTTTTGTATTTTCGATTATTTTTTTTTGTTTCTTTTTCCTTTAAAATTTAGGAGATAACACTAACACTATAACATACACTTATTTTTCGATTTTCGATAATTTTTTTTTTGATTTTTTTTCCTTTAAGTAACAGAAAAAGTACAGTTTTCTACTCGCCGAAAATCATATTTTGAATCTCGCGACCATTACCAACCTCGGCTGATAAACTGTCCTCTCGCTTCAAAATATGTTGTTTTCGGCATCGTTGAAAAATATACTATTTTATCTCATTGCGGTTTTGTGTAATTAATTTACAAAATTAATTGGCAGAATATTGCCATTTTGTGGCTCGTCTGTATCGTTTCAATTTCAAATATCTCAGGTTTTATAAAACGTATAGAGCTGTTGGACCCCTCTTTGGAGGGTACGAAACTTTTTTTTTGAAAATCTCTAAAATCTTTTTTTGAAAAAATATCAATAGTGTCTTTATAAAATTTTGAACAAATCATATATTTTTAGATATATTATATTAAAGAAATTCTTAAAGAAATTTCAGAGTGGGATTTATATGGGATCAAAAGTTATAGTAACTAGTGGGATGGGGTGTGACCATAGAGGCCACACCAAGAACTTCCCGTAAGATTAAAAGCTAAACAGTTACTGGATAAGGTATACTAAAGTACCAAACATAAAAAAAAATTGTACCATATAGTTTAACTGCAATAAATACAAATAAAAAACGAAAAATTACAAAATAAATATTAAAACAAATTTGAAACAAAAGTCAACAAAAAGTGAATATTAGCTTAATTAGGGTTTTTAAAGCCTTAAATATGCAAAATTAATATTTATTTATTATACGACACATCAATTGCAATAATTTTTTAAACAGAATTTGAGTGTGTACGTGCAGTGTGTCATCATATTTAAATTTAATAACATACTCAATCATCAATCGGAGTCAGACGAATAAGGTTGTCTCCTAAATTTAAAGGAAAAAAAATCAAAAAAAAAATTATCGAAAATCGAAAAATAAGTGTATGTTATAGTGTTAGTGTTATCTCCTAAATTTTAAAGGAAAAAGAAACAAAAAAGAATAATCGAAAATACAAAACTAAGTGTATATTATAGTGATTGTGTTAGTGGTTATGAAAATAAAAGTGTTGAAGAACGGAGGTGTACAATTATATAATTGGTGAGATTTTTCTTTATTAAAAAATTATTTGGTATTTTATATTTGCTGTTACCAGGTAGGCAGGTAAAATTTTACCTTATATTGCTTTGATGTAATAAATTTATTTATTATTTTAAAGCATAAATTTGTTTTGTATTGCTTGGTAATAGGAAATGTAAAATCTCGTTTTAGTAGTTAGTAGGAATTTCAAATTTAACCCTTTATTTGTACTCTTCAATTTTGTTAGTGTCTTTTGTGTCCCTATTTTTGTTTTGCTCTTCTCTTTTCGTGCTACTGTTGCATGAAACCTGCTATCGTGTTCTTGAGACAGAGATACCCAATGTTTTTTGTACTGTGTAGTGTTGAAATTTAGGCCTGGCCGAATTTCAGTATCTATACCTGCAATGTCAAAGGGTAAGTCTGTGTCTCAACAAAATGGCAGCAGAGTGAACCAACAGCTTAGCATTGACTTCACCAACATAAGAGGTCTCAATTCGAATCTAAACGTGGTTCATCACTACATCGAAAAAAATAAACCTGACATATTGTTTCTTACCGAAACAATTGTTAGTGGCAAAGCATCGAAATATACTCGATAAATACCGAATGCCTAGTTACGAATTGGAACATTCCTTTCATAACAAGCATGGTGTCTGTGTATTTGTTCGAGATTCACTTTCATGTATGAGAATTAAGGCCTACGAGTTAAACTCTAAGCACCATAATTCTATAGCACTGAAGATCTCAGGTGTTGATGAAACTATGTTTATAATAGGATTATACAGATCCCCAAATCCTCCCCCAGGATGTCCCTTTTTCGATCAAATATCGGTTAATCTAGACAAGATTACCACGGACTACCCCAAAGCAAGACTGGTCATTCTTGGAGACTTTAATATTCATAATAAAGAATGGCTTAAGTATTCATTGCGCACTGACGACGTAGGAAGACAAGCCGAACTGATGCTCGCAGATTATCACGGTTTGACGCAAATGATAGAGTGTCTCACTAGAATCGCAGACAATTCACATCATAACAATAATTTGCTGGATCTGTTTTTTACAAACGAACCAGATACTACGAAGACAAAAGTTGAACAACCCCTCGGAACATCGGACCATTTACTAATATCAGCAATAGTGCAATTTACATTACCGACACCAATTAAAGCAAATCCTCGTCGCGTTTGGAACTATAAGCGCGCTGACTGGGAGGGCCTGAGAAACTTTTATGATGAAACACCTTGGAAAACTATTTGTTGTGTTGATCAAGATCCTAGCACATCGGCAATAAGAATTTCTGAAATCATAAAAGACGGAATGCGACGGTTTATTCCAAATCGATTAATCACTCCTAAAACCAAGCCTTGGTTCACGCAGGATGTTTATAAAGGCAGTGAAGAATAAACGCAAAGCATTTGAGATGTATAACGCTAATAAAACACCTGAAACCCATAGCGCCTATAAAAAAGCCAGAAATATTTCACTTGACATTTCTAAAGCATTTGATAAGGTGTGGCATAAAAATCTCATAGCTAAATTAAAATCTTATGGCATAAACCATCTTACTGTCTCATGGATTCATAGTTTTCTTCCAGGTCGCCAATTTCATGTTAATTTAGATGGTATCACATCCAATATTTTCACAACCAATACTGGGGTTCCCCAAGGTTCTGCACTCTCACCAACCTTGTTTCTTCTATACATTATTGACTTACTTATTTCCACAGTGCACCCAATCTATAGTTTTGCTGATGACAGCACATTGCATGCATCACATGCATCTCCTAAATTTCGATCTCATACTGCAGTTACCACTGATAGAGAGCTGCTAATTGATTTTATCAATAAAGATCTGGAGCGTATAATGGAATAGGGAGATCGTAATCTTGTTTCATTTAATCCAACCAAAACCAAACTATGCCGTCTTTCACGAATAAAAATAAAAAATTTCACATAAAAATTTCCCTATTAAAATAAACCACGAGGAATTGCGTGAGGTTGAATCAGTTAGACTTCTTAGAGTGGATATTCAAAATAACCTGAAATGGAATAAACATGTAAATTGGTAATACCAAACTAACGGACCAGCTTGATTCACTCCAGCACAGAAGAAATGTGGCTGAATTGTCAATCTACTATAAATATAACTTTAGCGAATTCTTCTTGTGGCTCAAAATGTGGCACTCAATGCCTTCCACTGTATTTCCCGATGAATTTTCCCTCAGGCATTTAAAGAAAATGTTCATCATCATTTAAAACAATTAGTATAGTTATCCCTATATCCCCATTCCTTCCATTTTCTTCATCTCCTTCCTTTATAGTTGACATGGTATCTTCGGTTTGGATATTCAAAGAGTCTAAACAATGAATATTTCATATTTAGTGTGCTAAACATGTCTAACTAATTAATAAAAAAAAAAAGTACTAACACTCAAACTGCAAACTAAAATAAGTTGTCTAGACCGATTCATAAGGTATTGAAAGGTGAAGATATCATTAAAATGATCAATATCAAAAATGATCTCCAACACAACAACCTAACCTTATGGTAAGATAATAGGTCAGCATTTGTTTGATGAACGGCGACCACTATATACAAGACACCTCAAAAGCAAATTTGAAAGTCTAAAAAATTGCAAGTCTGCAAAATTGAAGTCTAAAAACAAACAGTTGTTCAACGAACCACAGACATCCCCGACTCCTTTGCCAAATTTTGAAAAAAGCTCGTTCAAAATAGCATATTTTCCATATTCAAATAAACCCGGATGCGTTTGTAGCTCATTTTATTCAAAAGTTTCATCAAGTTCTCATGCGTTTGCGTAATGAAAATAACACCTATTTTTTAAATTTTCTTAAAAAACTCAAAAAGTAAGATAGCAATTGTTTATACCAAATGGCATTATAAATGTCTGACATGATGACAAACAAAATAGGAGGTAAATGGTCTTGATAGCATTATTTATTCTCGTAATATTTGCAAGAGACGATTTTCTGTTTTTTGGAAACCACTAAAAAATAAATGAACTGATATCATTAGAAAAGGACTGGGCTGTAAGTTCTGCCAGGATATATCGATTGTGACCATTAAAATTGAAATCGGATCATCCGTTGTTGAGAAAGCGTTGGACAAATTTTTGTCCACATACGACGATACACACGCACATACCCACACACATACATACTGGCAACGAAAAATATTCTAAACAGCTTCAAGAGGTCTTGAAACGTAAAGATATTATAAAAATTTCTATTTTCGAAAATCGACCCAAAAACAATAACTTCTTATATCGGGAAGTTAATAAACCTTCTCGTCAAATTTAGAAAAAAACTCAGGTTTTTGATATTCAAGTAAACCCGGATGCGTTTGCAGCTCATTTACATACCAAAGTTTCATCCAGATATCATGCGTTTGCATAAAGAAAATAACACGTAGTTTTTTCACATTTTGTTAAAAATCTCAAAAAGTAAGATAGTAATTGCTTATAAAAATCTCATTATAAATGTCTGACATGATGATAATATGGAAGCTTCATGGCCTTGATAGCATTATTTAATCTCATGATATTTGCAAGAGATGATTTTCGGTTTTTTGGAAACCACTAAAAAATGAATGATTTAATTTCGCTAGAAAAGGACTGGGCTCTAAGTTACGACAAGATACATCGATTGCGACCATTTTCATTAAAATCGACCCACCCGTTGCTGAGAAAGCGTTGGGCAAAAATTCTCCACACAGCGATATACACACACAAACACACACACACACATGAAGACTGCCAGCTAAAAATAGTCTAAACAGCTTCAGGAGGTCATGAAACGTAAAGATATAACTTCCCATATCGGGAAGTTAAAAAGAAAGAGATAATATTCAACTAATACTGGAACATTGCTCTCGATTTTGTGTGTTTACATTTAAATAACAGTAAGTCCAAATTTAAAAAGGCAATTGTGAATTAAAAATCTGTTGCTTAAAAACCTTAAATGTATTTATTTGAAAATAATACTCATATAATTTTTTTATTTTAACAGGTATTTTCTTATTTGCCTTGTTGCATTAATTATGTTTTATAATCAAAACACTTTTCCTGTAGCTGTCCTTCGGCGGTTGTGACTTTCCTTTTTATGAATAGTTAATATATTTGGCAACAGGGGGTGTATTTGACTAATGAAGATGGACCTTGTGTTGCCAAGAATCTTATTCTCACATTATTCTCTTCAGTTGGTAGTACACAGTCTACCCACCGGCATGTAGCAAAAGCAACAGTCGTTGATATCCATGTCCATACCAATGTGAAGTTTGTATGCAAAATATGATTACTAAATATTATTTTCCAACAAGATGCTACAATCATTTGTCACTTTACTGTATTGACTGCGCCACCAACTTTAAATTTTTATTAATGGGAACGGCAAATAAGCTAATAAGAACTTCTCATTCGTGTCATTTTTGACATTCCTCCCTCAACGTAGCGCTCATAAGCTTTTTCGTATTTTGTTCTTGATTTTGTTGGGAATTATAAAGAAACGGCACTTGTTGCGGCATCTTCTTTATTGGAAGGAAGACTATCTGAATCGTTCATGTTTTTCTTTAATTTTAAACAAAGTTTAGAAGAATTCAAAGCACAATTGCTGACAATGCAACATGAAAATTATAAAACTGTTAACAAACAAATGCCTTGATATCCTGGTAACGAACAACATATTCATACTCTGTTGCTCTGATTCTAATGTCGAATTCTTTTTGCCAAAAAAATTGCTCTAAACGCGCCCATTTTTTATCTAGATCAAGTTTTTTTGACTTAACGTGTTCTTTTTGACAAAAAAAAGTGATTGTTTTTGTCCTAAAAACTTTTGTTTGAATCTAGATTTTTAGCTAGAGCAAGCATAAAATACAATAAAGAATAAATACATTTAAAAAATCTGTCAAAATTAGTAAACAAACAAAACGCCATTTACTTATTATTTTTTTTAATAGTGAAATAGTTACTTTTTAAATAAAATATTGTTTAAATCGTGTTTTGAATTAAAAATTAATAATAAACTAATTAATTAAATACAATTAATTACAAAAATATTCAATGACAGTTCACAAATACAACTACAAAACTGGATCATATTTTTGCATGTTCTTTTTATGAAAAAAAAATCACTTTTTCACTCTGGACAAAAAGAATTCGACATAAATCAAAATTTTAAAAACAAACAATCATAAATTGTCAAAACATGTTTTTTTAAATAAAGTTTTAATAAAAAATTGAATTTTTTTTTAATTTTGAGCAGTCATAGATAAAATTTTGTATATCACACGTGGGCTAAAGCATATTAGAGTACTCGTGTGATTACACGACTAGGGTAAATATTCACACTCGAGTACTGTAATAATGCTTTTATCCCACTAGTAACATAAATAACTAAAACAGCATCAAACGTTATTTGCGAACAAGCTCTCTTTGTATTTAACAAGCGAATTGTAATAAAATCATTGATAAGGGGACACCTTAATCCTTGCCTTTCTTTCTTTTGTTTAACCAAATCTTCGTTTTATATAAATAATTGGATTTAAAACTCAGATTCTACTGTTATTTACGTGTAAAATCGAGAGCAATATTCCAGTATTAATGGAACATAGACGCTTTCTTTATAGTATACCTTCTGATTCCATATAAATCCCACTCTGAAATTATTTAGAATTTCTTTAATATAGTATACCTAAAAATATATGATTTTTTCAAAATATAAACACAGTATATTTTTTGTTCAATAAAAGTTTTAGAGATTTTCAAAAGAAAAGTTTCGTACCCAACATAGGCGAGTAGCATATCAAATGAAACCCCATATAATGTTTTTTAAAATGAGGGGTCTGAGAGGTCTCTACGTTTTATACAACCTGAGATATTTGAAACGATATAGAAGAGCCCCAAAATGACGATATTCCAAGATTTTGAAAATCAATTACACAAAAACGCAATGAGTTAAAAAAATTTTTTTACTTGTAAAACCGGTTTTTATTTGTTTAATCATGACAAATGATTTCTGTAAATTTCATGAAAATCTAAAATGATCGGGTTGAGTGACTGGTTGGTTTGACATGGATTGACCCCTATGCATATAAACATAGTGATTTTTCGAAAACATTAGACTTCGAACGCATGTTCTTGTAGGAACTAGAACTCAAATGGTTTCTATACGTGCTTGTGGATTGTTGTGACACATATTGTTACTTGTTATTCTTATTACATAACACTTTCTATTAAAAAAAATCTCCGCTTAATTTTTGTATTGTCCTTTCGATTATCTTCATCATTTTACAAACTCACCCGACCGTATAATGTATAAACAAAAAGATTTGGTTTTTTCGGCTTAATTACAATAAATAAATTAATCATTCATATATACCCATATATAATAGACCCTCAACATCCACTTATAAGATTTACTAATGCTTTGACCGCAATTGACGTAAATGTGATTATCATCTACCAAAACAATAAATTATAAAAGCAACAACTATAAAAGCGCAAAAACTATAATTTTGTTGAATGAAATGATTCATTCATGAAATGATTTAATTGAAAATGTGTAGACAATTTTTATGACAATTATGACTAAATTTTATGCCTACAAATGTTTAACTTAAAGAAACAAACAAAAGATAGACTTAGTTTTAATATGTAGGTTCCAGACATATGTCGCAAGTTGTATTTTGTGTCTTTCAACTAACCGTTATTATATATATATAGTTGTTTTGAATATATATATATATATATATATATATATATATATATATATATATATATATATATATATATATATATATATATATATATATATATATATATATATATATATATATATATATATATATATATATATATATATATATATATATATATATATATTATAAGTTTCATTGAGATTAATATTATATATTATTGTGAAATTATTGGTGAAAGCGCTTTGAGAGATTAAAATTCTCACTTAATATCGTAGTGAAAAAAATATATTTGAACTCTATTTGATTCATTATGAAATTTTTTTGTTCTCTCAAAACAATTTAAATTGCTAACTACAATTTTCATGCTTATTACAATTAATTAATTAATTTAACCTCGAAATATTGCCAAGACACCTGTTGAAAAATGTTATATTTTATTATGATTTGTTTGTTGATCGTTCGTTCTTTATGCGGTTGGTAATGGTGGTTGTTTCAAAAGTAGTTTAAAATTAGAATAGGAATTAGATCGCCACTATACGATTAAACATGTATATACATATACAACAGGATTTTGTTAACTTTTCAAATCAAAAGGTGGATAGTTTTAATTGATTGATTTTTAAATGCGAAATATAATTAGTGTGGACAAATTAAAAAAAAAAACAATGAAGGAGGATATCAAATTTGATTTTAATGAGCTTATATTTTTTATTTTTGTTCTGCTAATTGTTTTAATTTAGTGTTATGAGTTCTAATACGAGATGCGAATATTTTGAGCTCGATAATTGGTTTTTGTTATTTTAATTATTCCAGTTTTTAGAGATAGTTATTTTAATACATAAGGAAGACAGAATAAAATAAACATAGCGAATAGTCCAAGAGCTAGTGAACCCTTTGGGTAACGGTCGTTCTGTAAGGCTAGAATTTTTTAGTGAAAAGTCATGAAATGTGAAGTACGGAAACCACAATGCAATAATCTAGTTTTTGGTCTCACATACCAATCCCGACCATCAAGATTTCTTCAAATTCAATGTTTCTATCCATAATCACTTAAATTGGACGTTTTTTAAGCCAAAAATAAGCAAATTTCCTTGTTTTGAAACACTTGAAGATTTTTTTGACACATTTCCGGTACAGTTATCGAACACATCGTCCTTTCAGTTCTTTCCATTGAGTAAACTTATTTTTAGAAACAAAAATTTTTGAAATCCGTTCAGCGGTTTTCTAGATTTCGTCGCTTGTGACGGCCGGCCGGCAGGTTGTAACACCTTTCGATTCGCCTGGCAGATACTTGTGCTCGTCAAAATCGCCTGTCAATTTTTTTTTGTACTCTACAATAAGTGAGCTAAATCATATAAAAATTTCAAGCTTACAGGAGGAAGTTTTTTTTTAATTTTTTTTACACTTTCAAACATATGAGGGATGATGACGTGCACGGCTGATGCCTGCCAGGTGGTGGTTTCCGTACTTCACATTTCATGACTTATCACTAAAAAAATTTTAGCCTTACAGAACGACCGTTACCCAAAGGGTTCACCGGCTCTCAGTCTAAAAAAAGACGCTTCGTGTATTTAAAAATCAAAATAAACAAAAATCATCATGATAATTCCCAAACTTCAAAATAATTACAATAATTGTTATTGTATTATCCAATCAATTAAAATATATGAATTAAATAATTTTTTATGTTAACAACTAATGAACTTCTGCACTTTTCGAATAACATTAAAAATTACTTTTACATTTGGTAAATATGATTAAATTATATGTTTA